>KE525405.1:405817-431696 GCA_000441895.2 Anopheles sinensis
TTTTTACTTAAATAAATATTCTATAGAATGCATCAACATTCTTTAATGATCGACCGGTAATAAATTAGAACGAGGTAAATCTTACAATCATGGATAATTTTACTGTATCCTATGAAAATTAGTGCTTAGAACCATAACGAAATAATTAAAGGATAGTTTGGTATATGATCATAGTAACGGAAAAAAATGTTTTATAGTTTATCCAAATTGTTAGTAACGAATGTTCCGTTAGTTAGTAACGGAAGAATGTTTTATGGTTTATCCAAATTGGAAAAACCTTGTATTTTTTTTTTCAAAAAAGCAAGGTTTTAGAATGTATCAAGAACAGGTCTAAACTTTTTAGTTTTAGGGTTTTACGAGGGTTTTAGCGGGTGAAGTATAATTACGCAATAATATTCTATTCATTGAATCAGAATTGTTAGAAATAATTGATAAAATCAATTCGAGGAGTTCGCCGATAAACTCATTAATTATAAAAAAGATAAGAGGTAATATTTTATTAGCTGAAAAGCGTATAAATAACACGAATATTTTTCACTTTTTACTATAGCATACGGGCCCCGTTCATTTTCCCGCTTAGGGCCCCATTAAATGTAAATCCGCCACTGCCCATAAGAAAGAGATAGAATTAAGAACTTTAGGTACATAAGAACGAAATTTTGACTAATAAAATCGCCTGTTGGGCGCAAGACCAAAGGGTGTAAGGTGTCAATAATAGAGTCGGAGGCTTTGCTTCCGGTCTCTATTGAAGTTAACCAAACAACTTCTTCGGTGATGTACTCCAGAATGTGGTTGGAAGGGGACTGACTTTATTTCAATGATACTATAAGCATACACCTATTCATAATCAATACTTATAATTAACTTATCATCCCCCCTAATCCTATAAATCCATGCATCTATAGTATTACTTGCTATATATATATTTTTTGGTGGCTAACCACGTAACCTCGCTGAATGCCTCAGTGGAGGAGAGCTAGACTAACCACGCCTTCGTTTCTGTCTATAATCTCGGGGTTCCTTAGAAACAACATCCCATAGTGGGACAAGGCCTCTCTCCGTAGAGAGTTACTGTGGCGGAAAGACGGTAATATCATAGATTTTAAGAAATTTGTAAATTCTATTATATTCTGCCACTATTCTGAAACGTATAAGAGATACATTATACCAGATCAACATAAATGGAAATGTGCAGGTTGTACTCCATAACCAATTACGACAAAAGGAAAATTATTATAAAAGTGACGTTGTATCTACGGGAGGTGCCCATGGCGCAGCGGTAGCGCAATAAAACACCACGCCATAGGTGTGGAATCGAACCCCTGAGTCTGGCATCCCCCGGTATTACGAACGGCTGACCACCGATGGTACGTGGTTTATAGTCTT
This sequence comes from Anopheles sinensis, assembly GCA_000441895.2. Lineage (NCBI taxonomy): Eukaryota > Metazoa > Arthropoda > Insecta > Diptera > Culicidae > Anopheles > Anopheles sinensis. The sequence goes on from KE525405.1 coordinate 407,204, forward strand.
TTACGTGATTCCTATTGGATGTATTGATTGTCCCGAACCAGACACAAACGAACTTTTCGTTTCACCTAACTCTTCATCTGCGAACAAATTTTTAAACATTTTATCTGAGATTGCACTGACACAAGCGCCGCAATCTATCTCAAAGTTTATTGTCTTCCCTTTGTTCGTGATCGCAATACTATGCGAAGAAAAGAAGTTTTCTTCTTCTATGGCTTGCAAATGGCCACTTCTCCCTACACTTTTGCACTTCCAATTTCGAGCTGGACATGTTGAGGGATCATGCTGCCGTCCGCATCTATTACAGCTATTAAGTGTCTTTTCAACAAATCTCGTCGCCGCTGTAAATGTAAATGTAAATGTAAATGTTATCTCGTCGTTCTGCTGCTGAGCTGCCTCCCACGTTCTTGCGATTTCACACGCTTTGTGCGATTTCACACTAACTCTGGTTCTACTAGCAACCACTTTTTTAACTCCTAGTTTTTTAACACAACCACCATTTGGTCTCTAAGAGCGTCCGACAAAAAAATGTCGTACTAACAAGATTGCGCTAATGTCTTGAGTGTAACCATGTAGTAGGCGATGGACTGCTCATTTGTTTACACACACTTATGAAAATTATAGCGTTCTGCTACCACATTCACTTTCGGTGCAAAATGTTTCTTCAACACCTCAACAAAATCGTTAAATGATTTATTCTTCGGGTAATCCGGACTTTAACAGCACTTTTTTCATCTCGCTTACTCCGTTTACTAGGATAAACATTTCGAGGCGACTAATATATTCCATGAAATTGTCTCCTAACACATAGGACTCAATATTTCCTAAGACCTCTCTTTCATTATCCCGAAATTAAGTACACTTGGAACTATCAAGGAACTAAATCAGAATTTGCTTAATAAAAACATGTGAGCAACTTAACTACATAAATTATGTAGAATAAATTTAACATTGAGGAAAACAATTGAATTTTCAATAATATATTGAGGGGGTACCATACTGGGGTACGAATTACCCCAACCACCACTATAACACGTTTCACAAAAAATTTAAAAGCAAAATGAGATGTTCTGAGCATTTCTTCTTTTGCTCGGAAAAGTGGACGGATTTACGCTTGGCAAAATACCTGGGGTTTGGGATAGAGGATAAAGTGTGTATATTGAAATATGGTATCCAATTTCCAGGCACCAAAAACTGGTTCCCGTGCAGCTTCGACACGCAAATTGGGAAATTTTGCAGATCTGTGAAAGCCCATAAGAGAGAGAGAAAGACAGTACTGAAGAGATATACAGTTTCGGAACCAAAAAAACCCCTAACTCGGAAACCCACGAAACGCAGATAAACATTATGAGACGCACGATTATGGTTTTTGTTAGGGTATCAGATCTTATGCTACTAAAGGTGACATAAAAAAAATACGCTGCGCTTGGAATTATAATTCACTGCTTTGCTTGGGAATACAAATTTAAACCGATCCACTCAGGCAATAAAAAATATGTTAGTCAGTGTGGCATAGGTTGACTTTATTACCATGTAAAGCATCCCCTCTTCACTTAAAGTGAGTAACATAAACTTTCCGTCGATTTACACAGTGTATGTGAGAACGGGAGAATGTATCACCATGAACCCGGGTTACAAAACAGGTATAGGCCCGGTGCTACCGCTTAACTAGTCGATGCACGTTAGCTCGAGATGCACAACGTATCTGGACGGCAACGGGAAAGCAAGTCCCGTTCCGATGTATCTCTGAAGTAGATTAAAGCAAAGTGATCGTTCCATCGCTTATCAGAAAGTTCAACGTTAAACGGATTGGCCATCATGAAGAGTGTGGCAACGATTTTTGTGCTCTTGTGTGGTGCAGTGTGGGGTAAACAAGTTTCCGGTTTTCGTCAATGCGTCTAACCGAAGGATGATACTTATTATTGTGCGCATTTTCTCGTATCGTTTTCATCCTATAGTCTGCGAAGCGCGACTTGTCTGCCACTACACCACCTGGTCCCGGTTCCGACCGGATGAGGCCGCCTTCCAGATCGACGATATTCCGGGCAAGCTGTGCTCGCACGTCGTGTACAATTTTCTAGGCGTTAACGAGACCTCGCACCAGCTGGAGCTGCTGCAGCCGGAGTACGACATCGGTGAGCGAGCGCTCGAGCGCTTTGCGGCGCTGAAGGAAAAGTACCCGCAGCTGAAGCTACTAGTGGCCGTAGGCGGCTGGGGTCATGGGGGCGCCAAATTTAGTGAGATGGCCAAGTTCCGCGAGCGACGCAACCAGTTCATCGGCAGTGTCGTGAAGTTCCTGCATCACTATCGCTTCGATGGTATCGAGCTGGTGTGGCTGTATCCGGGCAATTTCGATCGGGGCGGCGCCGTCGAGGACAAGGACACGTTCCTCTACCTGGTGACCGAGATGGCGAAGGTCTTCCGCGAGGAAAAGAAACATTGGGAAGTGATTGTGCAGGTGCCGCTCGATGTGTCGCGGATGGCGGCCGGCTATCACCAGGACGCCCTGTGCCAGGAGGCCGACCATGTGCACATGATCGGGTACGATATGCGCGGCTGGTGGAACAACTTCGCCGACGTGCATAGCCCGATGACCGCGCGCCCGCACGATCTGATGGTGCAAAGCTTCGAAAAGGTGAACGTTGGGGACGGCGTGGACGATTGGCTGGAGCACGGGTGCGCCCCGGAGAAGCTGGTGCTCGGGGTGGCCCTGTTCGGCCGTACCTATCTGCTGGACGATCCGTTCGACAACACGGTCGGGGCGGTGACGATCGGGGCCGGCGATCCGGGCCCGTACACCAACGAACCGGGCTACCTGGGGTATTGCGAGTTCTGCCAGAATCTGACCAGCAGCGAGTGGACGCAGAAGTGGGACGATGTCGGCATGTGCCCGTACGCGTACACCGAGACCACCTGGATCGGGTACGAGGATCAGCGTTCGCTCGAGGCGAAGATCAACTACGTGAAGCGGAAAAAACTCGGTGGTCTCTACGCGTTCTCGCTCGATCTCGATGACTATCGGGGAGAGTGTGGCGATCCGTTCCCGCTTACCCGGTTCCTTTCGCGGTACCATGACGAGACGAAGGTGAAGGAGTGGCACATTTTCTCCTCAACCACTGAGAATAATCAGTCCAACGCAAAATAGCCTTAGTCAGTAGCGACAGTAAATTAAGCTCAGTAAAACATCCACAAACAAACCATGCAAAAATGTTGAGTCTATCTTGTGTTTCAAGTTTAATTCGAGCAAAGAAAAGGGGACTTGGTTTTTTTGTGGTTCGGCCAAACCGGTTCGAATACACAAACACGCTCGCGAGTGACCGTGAATATATATTTCACCCCGCGACGCATCTGTGCTGACATCAACAACAAAACATCGACGACTAGGAAAACCCATAGTGAGAGCTGGAATTCCCTCCTCCGTTGCACTTTGCTGCTGTAAACAAAGGGAAACTACCTCTCGACGCCGGTGTTAATCAATGCGGGGTGAATTTAAGCGAAGATGTTGAACTTGATGAACCAGTAAGATTACTGGTTGCTTGTGTGGAGTGATTCGGCCTGACTCGTAGACGTACCACCAGTTTTAAGTAATGGTGGTGTCGATCCACCAACGAATGCAGCAACTCCCTGTTAACCCCTTGAAACGATGGGATGTTTCTATAATTTACACGTTGAAAATATGTTCGGGTATGCAATAATAAATCATAATTTAAAAAAATCCACTATAATTACAGAAATATCAACGATGAAATGTGCATTTTCAATAGAATATATAAAAGTGCCCGTAAAATAAAAATAAGGATATAAACATTTTATGAAAAAGCTATTTTGTAAATGTTTTTCGTTCTATTAGAAACTCATTGAGAAAAACATAGTTTGATTTTAGCAACTGAGCCTCTTGCTAAATCCAACACAAGTAAATAGTTTACCTACAATCGAATTGCGGTTTAAGAATGACGGAATTGAAGTAATTGGATGAATGCGTACGGCAAACTTCTTAACAATATGCTTGATTTCATTAACTAACCCATTGAACATATCGAACAGAGTAGCGAAAAGTGTAGAGTAAATTTTTCGAAATGTAATCAAATTTGATCCCGTATACATTAATGGTCGTTAGAAGAAATCAATTTAAATATTATATAATTCAAACTCAGGCGACCAGAAGTAAAATACAAAGTTACTCATGACAACCTTTTTTTGCACGTGGTAGTCAGTGGAAAGGCCCCATGCACAGACCTACATTAACTCTGGCAGACCAATTGTCACAGGATTCGCGGCAGACGAGGGCACAATTATCTTTGCCGGACTCCGCGGCGTCCCTGTATTTGCACGACGTGTGCGCTATTTTTTGTGCGTCTGTCTCTAAAATTAACCATAGAGGTATCGGCTGCTCTCGCACTTTTTAGCCCATCTCTGTAACTTTCGGCTCCCGCTCTCGCGGAGCTTCCCTTTGCGATTCCTTGCTTCTTTTTTTTTTGTTGGTCTACCGACAGCTCCCCTTTGAGAGTTCGTTTCAGCTCAGCCCCCGGTTAGCTCCCCGCACCGGAAAACCGGAGCGGCACCAGCATGCCGTCACGGGGTGCGCGAGATTCGGGGTCGGGAAATTCGGCAACCACCTAGCTCGAGCGCTGCCAGGTTGGCCAGTGAGTGAATCTTCGAGCATCGTCCGAGACGCACGTTGTACGTGATCTATTTTGCGGTAATTTCAAGCTTGATTATAAGAAAGAAACGAATCGAATAAACCCTTTTGTAGGGAAAACTGTGCAATAAGTGCTTTGATTAAAATTTGTGCCAGTTGAGAAAACAACCGGAGTGTTCGAAAAAAAAGAAAAAAAATTAAATCATCTTTAAAATATATTTAGAACCTGGGTGACCGTATTCATAACTATCGCAAAAGTGATTTTGCTACAGCTAGGAAGCCATATCTTATATAGATAAGTTGTGCAATGTTCTACTTTACTGTGACCATTTTTCCGAAGATCTCTACAAGCCACATAGAAATATCTAAAAATATGGAAACAAATGATCGGTTCGAGGATCTTCCAAGGGAAAATATATCTTGCGCGTAGATGTGTTATTGAGTGTCTGTGTGTGTATATAATTTGCTTTTGCTGGTTGGGTTCGATAGGAATTGATCAAGCAATAAAGCTGTGTGAGCTCCTGTTAACGATTCAGTTGATCTGGTTCACCAGCGCCAAGTCAGGCAGTGGAAAAGAAGTGCAAAATATTGTTGAAAGCAAAAAGATTATTGAAAATTTGTGCGAAAATATTTATTTCCCCTCTCCGTCATTCATTTTCTTGCAGTCATATGTGAAGTGAAACAAAGCAGAACGCAACGAAGTGAGCAAAAATGCAACGAATCTCAGTGTGGGTCCTGCTGGGCCTAGCGCTGTTTACTCTTAGTGCATCCGGTAAGTAGCCGCGGTGTCGGGTCGGGTGGCCTCTGCACCGATCAGCTGGGGCCACAAAGGGCACCCAAGGGCGGTCGGTTGCTGGAGGTGGAGGCGCGCGGCGGTAGTGAAAATTGCACGATTATGTAACGGCTATTATGCAACCTGGGGCCACGTACGATCAAATGAAGCCGAATGCCCGGTGAATATGCGCGATCGTGGCGCAAAAACGGAGCAACTGCTCACCACGCTCGCGAGTGGGTCACGTGGGTGCGCGGGGTCGGATGGGTTGGCCACTCGGGAAAACGGGGGACTGAGGGAGCGGCGCACATCCGCGTCGGAGGGTCGTCCCAAGGCGAGAGAGGTTAGGGAGCTATTTTTAACCTCTTCCGAACTGGTGGACCCACGAGCTAACTACACATGGATATATATACTTATTAAAGCAGCAAAAATGTGACAGGTTCGTGCCGTGCTCCGGCGGTGACAGGCTTGCGGTGGGTCCGAGAGTTTTTTTGGCAGCAGGAATTAATTTTTCCCCATTTCGCCTGCGATGGATTCTACCGCCCCATTAGATTAGCGGCGGTTCATGTGCACTCTTCGCCGGACGGCCGCCAAGCGCCACGGTAGCGTATTGTGTCGCTGCAATCCAACCCCGAGATCAAACCCGTCCGGCCGAGGAATTCGAGCTAAGCTCAGCCGACGCCGGCGGCACTAATTGATAGCAAAGTCCTCGGTGAATAATTTGGCTTGGCCCCACACTGGGCGTTACTGAAAATATTCCCCCGCACCGAAGGGAGCACGGTTTTTTGTTGTCGGATTGGTGATAAATTCTTCGCTGGCCTTGATGCCGGCCACCGGCCACGCACCGTTGGAGGGAGTTTCAATTATCGGCTCACTCACGTCATCGATCTTTCGGTGGTTTTCCCGCACGCCACCGGACCGCAAAAAACCCACACACGCGACGGGTGTCGAGCGATGCTTGGGAAAGGATATTTTTAGGGCGACGTGTCCGTGACAACTGTTCCGTCGGCCAACACTTGCTGGCCGCCAGGCTTGCCCGTTTCTTAGGGAGTTTCTTTTTGCTTTACGGAAAAATCCTTTCGGCGTGACCCACCGTCATTCATTTCGTTCCACGAATTTCACAATGGACGAAAGATGAGCCGTAGGCGAAGCTCACAGGGACACGCGGGCAAATGGTTTTCGTTAAGCCATTCTCATATCCTGCCATTGAAGACGGCCTTTGATCGTTTCTAACGATACACGTCGATACGAAGGCAAAGTGGAACCGGAGCTCGGTTGATGTCATATCGCACTGCACCAAACACAACATGTGCAAACGGCCTAAGCACAGACGCCATGGACGAGAAGGCCGATCGAGCGTTTGGCTTTATTCTATACTTCTTTGGCCAGCCAAACCGAGCGCGCTAGGCGTAAAATAAGAAAATAAAATCGGCCTTTAATTGCTGCTTTCTATAATTAACCGTTCAGGAGCGTGAGAAATTGGTCCGCTCAGAGATGTGCTTGATAATAACTGGCAGGACTACCTATGAATGTGTGCGGGTTGCTAGATACGGACAAAACAGATACACCAAAAATCCGAAATGCACAGATTCCGATGGTTTTTGGGGCGACAAAGCTTCCCAACGTGAACACGTGTTCAAAGTGAATTTCTTCAGCACGACTTTAATTGCTTAACATCAAAGCCCAGGACAGAAATGCTTCCAATGGTCGTGACGTTTGTTTTAGCTTATTTTTGTTTGAAAACACCGTTAATCAACCGATCTGACCCGCCGGCTCGAGGACACCCTCGAAAAAGACCATGCGCCCCCATCGCCCCGAGAGTGGGTAACATTTGTTTTCCGTCGCGAGATCAGTTTGACGCCTCGGTAGCGCATCGCGTTCGGCTCGAGACGTTCTTGACATACATTTTCATGGTCCAGCTCGGTACCGCTGACGACATTAGTAAGGCGTACACAAGGCAAGGTCACTATTTATAAATGAGAACGCCGATTTTCTAACCGAAGAACGGTTTGGCGTCCGGGGTTCGAAGGGTTAAATCGAACCCGTGATCGGTTCCAGGGAGTGGTTAAGAGACGCACACCGCACAGGAGTGCAAAAAAATAAAATAAACGATCAACATCTGTTCTGGTGGATGTGGGAAATGTGTATTCTATATATTTTTCCCCGCAATTTTACACCACGATAATGATGCAACCAACTCTGAGCTATCCAAACTGAATGTTGTCATCGGTTGATTTTGGAGCTACCAATGCCAAGCTAATCCTAATGATGGTGTATCGTATTGGAAGAAAAAAGAAAGCACTCGTGACATTAAACTTTACCTTCTCCGATAGGGTTACACGTGAGTGCTGAAGCGCCTACCGAGTACGAATGCCGACCGTACATCGAGAAAGCAATCCAAGATCTCAAGACCGAATCAGGTATGGCTGATGCTGGGGGGGCAGTGGGTAGCCAGTGGGTGTACAATCCGACTTACCGCACGTTTCTTGCAGCGGAAGTTCCCGAGAACACTGCCAGCATAGAGGATCCGATCGATGTAACCAGTCAGGAGGAGGATGACAATACGGCCGCGGAGGAACTGAGCATCGAGGAAACGGACGCTGCGACGGACGATGTGTCGGAAGAGATAACTCCCTCGGAAGAGGTCCAAGAGCAGCTGTTCACCGAGAACGTGGACGAAGAGGCTGCGGATTCCGAGCCGGCTAATAATGGCACGGGTGAGAATGATGACGACGATGATGATGATGATGATGATGAGCAGGCAGAATCGGACAAGGTGGAAGTTTCGGAAGAGAACGGAGCCGATCAGGACGATGCGACTACTGACTCCGCTGAGGAGGAAGCGGTGAACGATAGCCAGGATCAGGCGGACGAGACGAATGAGGAACTGAACGCTTCCGAGGAGGTCGAAGCCGCATCGGAGGAGAACGAAGACTCCGAAAATGCGCCCACCGTGTCCGAGGAAACGGCGTCGGAGGAATCCGCCAACCAAGTGCTCGAGGAGAACGCTGACGACGACGACGAGGACGATGATGAGGATGATGAGGACGATGGTGAAGCTGCTGACGCTACCAACGAAGAACCGCAGTCCGAGGAGCAGCTTACCGAGAGTCAGGAAGAGCAGCAGCCCGGCAGTGCCGAGGCCGACGAACAGGTAACCAACTACGTCTCGATTGATCATGTTGCGATCTATGTAATTTATCATTTTCCTGCATCCATCCGCAACGAGACGACAGTCGGATGGTAATGGTCATTTCTGTTCCAAATGTGAAAGCTTTCTGTACCAGGTTTCACCCCAGCAGAACCTACCCCTCACTCGCTTGTTGTACCCGTATTCGTTTTCGCAAACCGTGATCATTTCGTACATCACAAACACACTCTCCCCGATCGGCTTCTTTTCATCCGTTAATGTTGCGTTCGTACCGTTTTATCTTCGCTTTTCTCGCTACGGACAATATTTATACCATTCTTTCCAAACCACTGCCAGGATGTGGACACTGAGAAGAGTGTCGAAGATAAGTTGGAAACGGAAGAAGATGACGATGAAGAGGAAAATGATGACGATGACGATGATGTAAAAGAAGAACAAAATATCAGTGCAGAAAAAGACAATGAAAATGATGATGAAGATGATGACGATGATGATGATGATGAACAAGAACAAGTTGAAGATAAAGATGACGATCAGGATGAGGAAAATGCGGTGAAAGGATCATACGATGATCGCGAGACGGAAGAAGATAAAACTGAAGAAGAAGACGATGATGAGGACGATGAGGTAAACAGTGGCGATGACCAAACTCTCGCCAGTTCTGAGGATGCAGATGCGAATGTGGTAAGACAGAGGAGCAGGCGAAGTCCCGTGCAGTTTCGTTTGCTAAAACAGTCACATTTTCGTCAGGAAGGAACAAACTCGGAGGAGGAAGACACGACCGAGGGACTCAGCGGTGAGGTTAAGGAGACGGTAGCGGACGATTCGGCGGCCAGTGACGAAGTGGAGGAAGACGAAGAGGAGATTCCTTCGAGTACTGAGGAACAAACTGAAACAGTCAGTGAGGAAAAGGCTGACGCTACCGACAGCACGGAAGTGAACGAGGAAGAAAATGATGATGAAGATGATGATGAGGAAAAGGAGGCAGCTTCGGCGGAGAATGTAAACGGTGACACAGCAAGCGAGGAGGAGGATGAGGTACGATCGATGAAGTGGATCATCAAGTGACGGGATGGATGCGGGGTGGAATGATGGATAATGATCTCCTTTTCGAGGAGGGGGTGGGTGGTGAATAATGGTGTTCGATTTTTTTCCCCCAGGACAATGAAGAAGCTGCCGCCGATGCTGAGGGTGGAGAACTATCGGAGGAGCAGGCCACCGACAGCCAGGAGGAACCGTCGGTAGAAGCTGTGGAAGAAAGTACCGAAACCACGGCCGACTCTGCTACTGTGGAAGGCTCGGAGGAAACCGCCCAGGACGAGGAAGTCGAGGACGAAGAGGTAGTGAAGGAAAGCGTTGAAGAACAACCCGAAAGCACTGAGCAAACGGCTGAGTCTGCTGAGGTGACCGACGAGCCGGTGAGCGAGGAGGAGGCAACGTTGAAGGCGGAGTCCGAAGAAGGCACTTCCCAGGAGGGAGAGGATGCGGCCGAGGCCGCTTCCGAAGAAACTGGAAGCGACTCGGACAAGGGAGAATCGTTCCCCGAGGAAGATCTGCTACTGGTAATGAAAATACTGCTTTATCTATTTCATAAGCACGAGCTGTTCAACAATGACGCGTAGGGGATCGCTTCTGGCAGATCTTATCGCGCGGCGCAAGTATTCGTTTAGCGTAGACGTAATTTTGATTTTCATATACCCATCCTCTTCTGTCTATACGTGTCCTCACCAGGAGTACGAAATTCCGTCAAATCTTAGAGATACCTCGCACATCTACGAACTGCTCAACATCAACGACGAAACGTCGGCACGGGAGAAGGCGCTGCAGGAAACGGCGGACGTAATCTTGCGCGACCTCAAGCGCATCTACGACAACTCGATCAAACCCCTCGAAACGCTGTACAAGTACCGCGATCTCAGCAACCGTCACTTTGGCGATCCGGAGATTTTCTCGAAGCCACTCGTCCTGTTCATGGGCCCGTGGAGCGGCGGCAAGTCGACCATCCTGAACTACCTCACACACAACGAGTACACGCCGAACTCGGTGCGAACGGGTGCGTGTTGGCTAGTTGGAAGCGCAATGGTGATGACCATTGTTGACCGTACTCGATCTTTCGGTTTAATTAACCCACAGGTGCTGAACCGTCGCCTGCTTACTTCAACATTCTGATGCACGGTAACGAGCCGGAGGTCTTGGATGGTACCCAGCTGGCGGCCGATTGGACGTTCTCGGGATTGCAAAAGTTTGGCCAGGGTTTGCTCGACCGGCTCCGTGGCCAGAAGCTGCCCAACAAGCTGCTCGAACGGGTAAGTAGCGCATACGTTCTGGGATGGTAATGACCACGGTGGTATCAACAAAAGCATCGGAGAAACGGTGCTAACTTGCGGCATTTATCAACACCACCTTCTAGCGGTGGCAGCGCAGCTGTTGCGTCGTCTATCTAACAGCGGTTGACATTTCGTGCATGGCACGCACCCGCCCGGATTGCGACAAACTAGCCCGAAATAGATTGTATATGCTCGTATACGGTGTATAACTCGTGGGCTATTTTTAAACGCCACGCCGTTTCTCTAAGGGTCGCAAAATACTTTCACTGTCAGTCGGTGGATCCGTTTCATCAACCAACGCGTAACCCTTGACCACGACCAACTGGGTGACTGTGTGTGCGGGAGGAGTGTACTCACCGTGGAACCTCTTGTTTGCCTTCCATTGTGTGCAGGTCAACATCGTCGAAATTCCCGGCATTTTGGAAGTGCGCAAACAGGTGTCGAAGTACTTCCCCTTCAACGATGCCTGCCAGTGGTTTATCGATCGCGCCGACATCATCTTCCTGGTGTACGATCCCTCCAAGCTGGACGTTGGACCGGAAACCGAAGCCATCCTGGATCAGCTCAAGGGACGAGAATATCAGGTAAGGTTGTTGTACGAACGTTGGCGCGGTTACAAGTGAACTAATAACGTCCCATTTCACCGCCAACTAGACACGAATCCTGCTCAACAAAGCTGACCAAGTGAAGCCCGAGGAGCTACTGCGAGTCCAGAGTGCTTTGATCTGGAACATTTCGCCGCTGATGTCGTCGGCGCAGCCACCGGTGATGTACACCGTGTCGCTCTGGTCCAATCCCTTCGAGGTGGGCGCTCCGGTTCGTTTGCTGCAGGCACAGGAGCGTACGCTGCTGCTCGATCTTGGACAAGCCATTGACAAGCGAATTGAGAACAAAATTGCCAGCGCACGTCGTTTCGCGGTAAGTTGCCGTTTCGGCGATTGTCTGGTGAAACCGTTGGTGACGGATGTATGACGTGAATATTTTTCGGTGTTTTAAGGTCCGTGTACGAAATCACGCCAAGATGGTCGATTGCTACCTTACCACGTACTACAACCAGAAGACGCTGTTCGGCAACAAGAAGCAGACGGCCGAGAAGATCATTGCCAGCCCCCAGGATTATCACATCTACGAGGGCCTTTCGACGCTGACCAACATCTCGCGCTACGATCTGCCGGATCCGGAAGTGTACCGCGACTTTTTCCACCTGAACCCGCTGTACGAGTTCAAGAAGCTGTCCGAGACGTGCACCTACTTCCGTGGGTGTCCCATCAACAAGCTCGACGTGGCCATCGCCTACGAACTGCCGGAGCTCGTCGGCAAGTACAAGAAGGTGTCCGAGGCGGCGCTTGCGAAGCTGGATGTTCTCACGCCAACATCCGATTTCAGCAAGGGGAAATCGAGTAGTTGAGTGAGGGGCGTACGATCGAAACAAAACCAAACCAAAACAAAAAATTGCATTCAATGCGTACTGTTAAAGTAGTGTAGTTCGGTATACTTAATTATTATTTTCTCTAACGTTGTTTCTGTTACTACTCCGTCGTAGGTTTAACGTCAATCAGAATGTCCCATCCGATTGGGAGGCATACAAGTCCGTGCTCTCTTTGCTTTTCAAACGTGCTTTCTCATTCTTATCGAGTTTTGGGGTTGTATTCAAACGAATTCAGTTAGCTTTACAATCGGAACCGCTTTTACTGTTGCAGCATGGACAGAGTTCGTTGCAATGGGATTAAAACGATTAAACGTTGACAGCGAAAGTTCTTTAGTTTGCAGTTTTGTTCGTTTGGCACATTTGTGAACGCAAAAAAGCCTTATCTGATGGGCAGACAATGCAAATAAGCGCCTCATACGTTATTACATGTGAGCGGGATCGGGAGGGGCAAAGAAGAAAGCGTGCACGTGCGTGCGTGTCGCAAACCAAAGATGAAGTTTACCAATGTGATAATGATGGGCCGGAGTTTACGAAGACATTGGATTTAAATTACCCCCATCGCACAACGAGAAGGGTATCAGAGAATGGAAGCAAAGGAAACCTCCAAGAACGGGTGCGCTGTAGCCAGTGCAATCCGTGACTCCAGACCAGACTGATTGATCCAGGTGAGCAGGTAATGATGAAGTCGAAGAAAACAAGGCAACACTATCGCCGGAACACGAAGATAAAAAGAAAAATAAAAATGGTAAAATGTAAAACCAAATTTCGGAAGATGATTCATGTGAGTTTCATTGTCAGAATCGATTGTTTGCTTAAAGGGTTGAGTTCAACTTTAAATTGAAACAAGATTGCAAAAGAAAAGTGAATAAATTGATATGTTGTACTAAATCGTTCATTTCTCAAATCTGTGCAAAATGTGATAAGTTGGTTTGAAGCTGAGAGCTGATTTGGTTAAGGGGGGGGCAAGTTTTATTCGACTTTTACAACATTCTGGTAAGCTTCGACGGACAACAGCTTTTCCTTCAACGCTGCGCAATTCTCTAGCTTAGGCATGACGATCGCTACGTACCCTTCTCCTTCGATGCTTAAAATTTCCGGCTTGCTTGTAATGCGATTATTAACTTCGATAAGTTTACCTTGTACACAAGAGCGCAGGCTATACACACTATCGTCTTCGCACGTCACTAACGCTAGCACGGTGTCCGCTTGCAAAACCATCCCTCCTTTCTTTTTGCGCCCGGAAACTTTGTTTTCGCTCCGATCTATCTTGCCCACCTCGAAGCTTACACTACGGATGCCTTTCTTAAATGCCACATGCTCCTTGGCGAGCCCGACCAAGCATATCCGGTTGGAGTGGAACAAAATCTGGTGGGGCTCGGCCGGCTCGCCGTCGGGTAGTGAATACAGTTTCGTATAGAAACGGTCGACGATCGATGGGTGGTTATCGATAAAATCGTCCAAAATCGAAGGTACCTTCACGTCACCGATCACCATCACTTCCGGCTTGTACCAATCGCTTTCAGGGGTTGCCATTATTCTTTCTGCTCTCGCATTAACTGCTGCACACGCTTTTGCTTTTCCAGTGCCTTTTCGCGATTCAACTTCTGACGCGTTTTTCGCTCGTTTCGTAGGCAAACAATCATCTGCCGGTCGAGATCATTGCATACTCCCAGAAACTTACCGAATTTGTTCTGCGGAGGGAAAGAAAAGTGCGTGTTAATGTTGAAGTGGTAAAAGATGCCGGCAATTTGCCTGCCAACTTACCTCCGAATGACACTTTTTGAGAGCGTCGATGATTAGGTTGCATTCGTACGAATGTAAGTTCGGCGACAGGTCAGTATGCATGCCTTGTTTGTAGATTGCTATTCAACAGTCGCCACTGTTTGTTTCGCCACCAATTTTCAACTAAAATATTACACAACGTGATAGCTGAGGCATCGCGGCATTTCACCTGATTTTGACACTTTGTCGTGGGCCAAAACAAAACAAAACAAAGCACGTTCGCACAGTACGATTCCCATCAGCTAGTGAGCTACGAAACAATCGAATGAAATGCGGTTTAAAGTAATTTTACGTGTTTTTGTTAGAAGAAAAGGCACTAAAAATAGCAAAAGTTCTCACAAAAAGTAGTAGATGCTTTCTTCTTAACAAAAATCCCCTTGCAAGTTCGTTTTATTATTTTTATTTAAATCAGAAACATTTATAACCATTTCTCGAATGCTTCAAATATTTGACAGTACGGCGAGTTGTCAATCACGATATTCGTAAAAACTTGTGTGCCCTATTTCGGGTGTTTACGTGCGAACTATTAAATAAAAGTTTAGCATATAATTTCTTACTGTATTTTGTGTCCATTGTGATTATTTACATTTGATCCTTCTATGCTTTTGCTGTAGTGAGGATACACACGGGATCAAAATGAGCGAAACCGATTGGGATAGTAAGTTCCTATGTTCCGAGGTGGGATGTTTCCAAAGTAAACAAACTTTCTCCCCTTTTCTGAATTTTACAATTTCCAGCGATACGAAAGCAGGCACGGCATTTGGAGAATGATATCGACATGAAGTTAATCGCCTTCAATAAAGTGGGTGTTGGGGCCGCTAGTGGAGGATCCCTGCCTGCGGCGAACAGCTCGGACACGTCGCCTTTGCTCGGCGATCACGTCTTTGAGTCACTATCGTTGGAAATCGAACAGATGCTGGACAAGTTGTCCAACATCAATGAAAAGATGTCCGAGATACCAAACAGTGGTGCCGCGGTGATGCATGTCCTACAGAGGCATCGCGAAATACTTCACGTAAGCTGCGGAAGAAAGAGATCTTGCATTAAGACAATTAGCGAGATGGTTTACCTTTACTTGTGTTGCAGGGATACCGCCAAGAATACCTTAAAATCCAGGCCAATCATACAACCCGCATGGAGCGAGAGGAACTGTTGCGCGGGTCAGGGCTGGGCCCGTCATCGGTGGGGTCCCCTTCAACGTCCGGGCTGAGCCGCAGGGATATGTACCTGAAGGAAAATACCCATTTGCAAAGCTCCAGCTCGCTGGTGAACGACCAAATAAGCATTGCAATGGAAACGAAAGAGCATCTTACATCACAACGACAGCATTTGAAGCGCTTCCAAACCCGTTTGCACGACATTTCCAATCGCTTTCCGCTTATATCTAGGTAAACTTGCATACCATTGTATAGTAAATTGGCAGATATTGACCATTTTTCTACCTCTTTTTTAGCTTAATCCAGCGCATCAACATACGGAAGCGTCGAGAATCTTTAATTATCGGCGGAGTAATCGCTGTCTGTACCATTCTGTTGTTATTGTACGCGTTTCATTGAAAGGGCCAAACGACAGGTTACAAACCGACAGTTCCAAGTAACTTTAATGCTAACGATATCAAATGTATCGCTGTTTAATATAGATTTATTTTATCAATACCGAACGATGACCCTGGAGAGCATGTGAAGATAATAATAATTGTGTCAATGGGTTGTAATAATCTGTACAGACGGGAAATGAGAAAAAGCAAATAAATAATGTGATATACTTCATAACTAACAATAAAGGAGTTTTCCTGGCCTCCTGACCGTTCATCAAACCGTGGTTTTCTGTATGATAAATAATTTATTGAATTCTAACAACTATCCTACTTATTGTACTTGCAGATTTATCGAATTAACACTTGTTAGTAATATAAAATCTCAAATGCTTATCATTAGTCAAGTGTGGGGCTCCACCCAGTTTACCACAGTTTAGCGGTGGCCCATGGGTCCGGGCCAACTGCTGCCAGTACGGGTTTCTCAACAACAACGGGTGTATGCACGGGAACGGGTACGGGCTTAGGGACGGCAAACGGTACCGGGGCAGGGACAGGATAGCCGACATGCTTGACCACCGGCACGGGCACTGGATGAGGAACGGCGACCGGGTACGGACGATCTACCGGGACCGGATAGGGCCTATCCACCGGAACGGCATAGGGTCGTGGGACAGCTACCGGATAAGGACGATCTACCGGAACCGGTACATGGACCTGTGTGAATTGATGCAGATTTATTTAAGCAAATCAAACGAACAGCAAACGGTATGATGATTATTACATCAGTTATAGAACTCACCTTAACCGGCACGGGGTACGGCTTTTCAACGGGCACGGCATACGGGGCAGGAATCGGAATACCGACCTTCTTTGTGACCACCGTGTGCGTGTGGGCATGCGCTCCCAGGTACGGTCCAGCAAGGGCGGGAAGTGCCGGAGCAGCAAAGGCAGCAGGAACCAGAGGGTCGGCCGAGGGCAGAAAATGATGGTGGGGCGGATGGGCAAAGGCATGTCCATAGACCGGAGCCGCCGGAGCGTACGCACCGAAGCCGAAAATACCTCTCTTCTCCTTCTTGGTACCCGGCAACTGGTTGACACTCTGTTCGTTCACCTGGTTTTGGTTCGGGTTGGCCGCATCACTGCCATCATGGTCCCCTCCAGCGTGCACTAACGCCAATGGCAGCACGAGCAATACCTAATTAGAGGAAAAAATTTTTCGAAATTATTTATGTTCAGGTTGTGGTTATAAAAATTATAACAGGAAGCAGGCTATTTCAAAAAAAAACAAAAAAACAAGCAAAAAAGTGTCCAAGCACAGTGTCGCTTGAAAATAAATCATATTGTAAAATCCTGGTCAGCAAAATGTACCCCAACTCCATGTCGGAACCGAGACAATAGAAATTAGGAATGCACTATGCTAATGTAGAACGTAAAACAGTGCCGGGAAAAAGCAATGTATTCAAATTAGTCACATTTTAGACCGTTAGATGAGCGTATTGCGTGAAGATGATTCGCTGACAACATGGGAATGAATATTTATTATATCCTTGTGAGCGATGCTTCGTTGTTGTCCGATGGATTTCGACTTTGATGAAGTAAAAGCAGAATGAAAAATGATTTAAAAAAAACATTTTCTAATGGTGCTTGATTTACGATTGTTCCAACGTAGTGATTTATCTATGGCGGGAATTTTCCGTGCGTTAGAGGTCGTAAATATTAACTATACGGAACACGTCATATGCGAAAATCACGAAACCATAATTGGAAAACTTTATGTCCTAGCTAAACAGGGTGGTGCAAAGTCGGTCTTTTGATTATAAATAACGCTGATCGTTTAGTGTCCGATGAATGGTCGGCATAAATCTTCCAACATTCTCAACACAAACGTTCGCATTTAGTTGATAATTAAGCGTATCGATCTCGCATCTGATTAATTCTGTTTATCACTACCACAAACTCGTACCGGGTTAAGCATAGAAATAGAGCAAACGAGCCTATTTTCGCCATTACGCAATAGCCAAGCCCGGCCGTGAAACGGAACGGTGCCAGTTTTGGCCGTGTTTGGGATAGGAGATATACTTAGACGTGTTAGTTGCCCTAGGGCCTGATGCCGGTTGCGATGGTCACGTACCAAAAGTTTCATTTTCCCCTTCGTTTCTGCCCACGTGCTTGCGTCACGACGTGGAATTAATCCTGGCAAATGGTTGAATGGACACAGCACTGACTGGTTTGCGCTTTCACTTTCACGGCACAGGCAAAAACACGCGAACACTCACACCAAAGGTGTCACGGTAGCTGGCGAAGTCCTGACGGTTACAAAGGGAGTCCTCGCCCTTTGCATAGACAAACTTTATCTGACGAGTTTTTCGTGAACGGAGCGACACTATATAAACTGGGAACTAATTGTTTACTGTCGGAGAATGAATGAATGATGTCCTTTCGTTGGTGCGAAGGATACCGCGTCGGTACGTGCTTCCGGGAACTTCGTTGCTGGTGCCGGACTGTTGGACACCTTTAAATCTGAACGCACAATCACCGATTGATTACTTTACATCGGATGGCCGAAATCTTATAGAGCAGACCAGACACAACTCCCTCCATTCGGAGCCCGAGCGTCGGCCCCTAAGGGAATGTCCAAATTAATTGTGTTGCGCCAGGATGGACGACATCGAAGCATATTGTGTACGGCCAGTCCGCCCTCCCCATCCGTGGGTGGGGATGCACCATTTGCATGTTGATGTCGGATTTGCGTCTATTGCCGGGTCCCAAAGCGACCATCGATGACCGAGAAGACACACTGGAGTCGCCCGGTGAAGTGTACGTGACGGCGGATGGATGACTCCCGGCCGGTTCGCTGGCATGCTAGTGAAACTTGCAAAACTGTCCGGCCACGGTGATGCTTGTTGTTGTCACTGTCATGACCCGTTGTGGACGGGCTGGCCCCTCCGCTCCGGAATTTCCCTTTCGCCGAGTACCCAAATGGGACGATAATTGTTCTGGGACCGTTAGCAATAGCAAGTGTAGCAATCGGGACGTTGTTTCGGACGTCGGACGGATTACATCAGGCAGCCGATCATCGGGCGCGATCCGCAGATGGTAAGCGGATGTTCAACAGTTTGCCAATAGTTTTCGCACCGGAACATTACACAACGCATCGGACAAGATAATCGATTTCGTGTGCTGTGTGGCCTGTTATTGTTTGCCCGTACCGATCTGCACTTGACCTGGTTCCCTGGCTGGCGTGGGGCGTTCCAGCGTACGACGCTGCAATCGAGCTTGAAGTTTACATCGTTGCTTTATCCCGGTTTCAATGTCATCTGTGATTGGGTGGTGCCTCGCTTTTTATTGAGGTGAAAACGAGCTTGGTTTGCATAATTTACGCCACCATGTCCATACCGGGCGGAAATGGCAGATGAACGAATCTGGGTGAAGTGTTCATGTGTTTGTTAAAAATTTGCCACCATTATGCTAGAGCGTCGCCGGGACCACAGAGTCCTTCTCGGTATTCCTTATCTTTCAAATCGCCCATGTTTGTGTCTCCTCGGATTATTAATTTCTTATCCTTGAGGAGTCGCACAGTGCGGATGAATGAAACACGGCGGAGTTAGAGAAAGAGTGATTCAATTTCCACTGCGGACTCTCTTGTGCTTTATTGTTAACGATGCTTCAATGATTTAATTTTTACCAAAGCGAGGTTTACCGAAAAGAAGGTTCGCTAATGAAGGCGCCCAGCTTTAAGCTCTGCATCGCATTTCGCTCTTAGCAGCACTTGCCCGTGGGGTAACGAATTTGCATTTTCATAATGTTTAAACTCCCTGGATACTTTAATATCGGTTCAAGGTGTGGGTGGGTTGGGAGCTTTCACGTTGTTCCGTGTATTCGTTTGAAGTGACCGATGGAGCCGTCGGCGAGAACGTGGGATGGATAATTTATACATACATTTTCCCAACCCCGGGAAACTGTTTATGCGGCGGTATAATTGATACACACACTTACGGTAAAACTTTGTATTGAGGTGAAAAAGTACGGTGTGTTTTTTCCCGCCCAGCAGGGGCCTTTAAAAGTCATATGTTTTTAGTCTGAAAATGTTTTGGAACTTAAAATGTCTTTGTATGTATAGCATTAAAAGAGTAATTTATGCTGATTTTTTCTTTGAAAATCATAAACACAGAAACTATAGAACGGTGGCATTATGGATCAAACCATCCTTGCGGAAACGTTTGCCGACCCCTGCTACGAACCATGTGACCATTTTAACTGTTAAAACATTAACAAACACGCCCTGCGGTGCTGTTCTATTGATTTTTTGTTCTACTATCGGAAGTACAATAGGGAAATGCTTCAACATTTTCAAAACACACTATGAATCGATCCGTGGGAGACTGGCAATTTGCTACTGACACGTGCCTGCATACTCCAGTACGTCGAAGGGAGCCGAACCTGGGAAAGGAATCCGATATCCCATCGGCCAAGGGCATCCATCAAGTGTCAGGGTTGCCAAAGGGATGTGCAAAAGTTGGAAAAAAAAATCATAAAAGAAAAACAAAAAGAAATTAAAGGAATCAAATAGTCCTGTTTGCTGTTCCTGAGTCGATATGATGGTTTATTTTTCGCAGAAGATTACCATTGGTTTGATCAAAAACAAAAAAATCCACGCGAAAAATACCAAATGGAATTAATAAACACTTGCTCCGGTGCAGCATTTTTGCTCCTATTAATCCTTGTTGGAATGAATCAGTTTTTCAAATGATAATCGCATGCAAACAGTAGCATGCCAAACATTCCAAACGTTCGTTCTGTTCCTTCAAATGGATTGTAACAATTTGAAACACATGCCAGTTGTTTCACAGGTGTGATGAATTTTTAAATTATACCCACCGTCATTGGGTTTGGGTTGTGCCAATGAAACAATTTTATTAAATTAAACATCTCATAAATCAATTTTTTCGCAAAAATGGAACGGAGGGATAATCTAGGAAAAACAAACCTACAGCAAAGATTTCGAGAGAATGTGAGGTGTGACGAAAACAGCAATAATTTAATTACACTTTGTTTTGTTTTGCTGCCCGCGATGACAACATAATTTAAATTCGAGTGTCGCAGCCAAACACCCGGGGACTCGGGCCGGTAGGGAAACCGGAAATGGATGATCGTCGCACAATCGTTGCGCTGATGTTGTAATCACATAACGGCATGAGTGGCATATGGCCTGCAGGGAGGGTTATGGTCAGACGGGGTTGGTGCAGAAACGCGTGCCCTTATCGAACGTGCGATTATGATGGCGATATGAGACCGGCGGCACCGAACCAGGTGCGATATCGGTGGAGCGAAAAGGTGAGCGGAATGCATAAAAACCAATCGAGCTCGTGTCCAACAGTGGTCCCAAAGTCGTATGGACGATTGATTACTTTCACCATCACGCCGTTTGTTCGCAATGGATAGATGGATGGGGTGGGTGATCGGTTAGCGATCGCTTGGAAACGGTTTGTAATTTGTAGTGATTAATTGCGAAACAATTAGATTGCAGTGCGTATGTGTTTGCCGGTTTGCTTTGCCGACAGTTTGCCGTTGGGGCTAGTACGAACCAATGCTGGTCGATCGGGACTTTCTTTTCCCTAGGGTTTGTTAACTGGTGGGTGGGTCCATTGCTCCTCAGGTTAATTCAAATCAGACGTACCGAACCATTATGTCAGCTGGTTGAAGATACGTATAAAAGCATATGCTTTGCATAATCATAGATCAATTCGGCTCGGTCACTCAAGTGGAAACCATCAACGTGCGGCCTCCTGGTCGAGGTCATTATTGACAAAATTGCATTTTTAGACAGATGTAATATCTGTCTCTAAAAAATATACACCATTATTTAAGCCGTGTCGTATTCTGCGATGGAGGGTGCAAATGGCGCAGCGGTAGCGCAAGAAAACACCACGCCATAGGTGTTGGTTCGAATCCCGAGTCTGGCACCCCCCGGTATTACGAACGGCTGACCATCGATCTAATAATATACCGTCTATCGGTCACAGTAACTCTCTTCGGAGAGAGGCCTTATCCCACTTGGGGATGTTGAGCCACATAAGAAGAAGAGAGTACTCTGCTATGATCTAATCGTTATAGTGTGTACTTGTATAACTGGGGCTCGCTCGGCTTCAGTGAAAGTCCAAGTATGTTGCATGGAAAACACGAACGCGAAGGGAGGTTTTTCCTTTCGCCTTACGGAGGGCGACATTTGTGACGAGAACATTCCAATCTTAATTGCCATACGTCACGGCTGCGTTCGAGAATGTGTCGAAGCCATGCGAACGAATGCCATCCCTTCAAAGACGCTCCAGGTTCGATTGCGATTCCGATGAATGGCTCTGCGAATCTGCCGAGCGTGCTCGAATGTACGTGTGTGCACATAGCCACCGTACACAGGCGCTGGATGGAAAAGTCGGGCACTAAGGCAACAGGTTTTCCCCAAGGAGGGGGCCGATACCGGGCCACACTTTGTCTGTGGCTTTGGTGTGTGCAAGGGAATTTCCGCTCGCGCGGTATTAGGCTCCATTGAACCATTGGCCATTGAAGAAAAAACCCGAAACCCGCCAGCCGGCCAGCCGTCCGGGCCGGTTTGGTGAAAAACAAACTCCCTTTTCCTTTCTCCCCACCCCACTAGGGAGCGCTCGGGCCCTTGGGCTGTGACACAACGCGCGCACCATGTGTGTGATGGAGCGCAGTGCCCTAAAGTGGTGGCCACGGTGACGCTGGCGACCCGATGCTGATGCCTTACGGATATGGCGCGGCAACAGGATGGATGGGCTATACCGTCGCTATGCTTTCCGAACAAAAATGGGCTAGCCGCGCTTAGGAGCACGATGGTGAAACGCACCTAATTGGAGCGGTTATGACACGGTGCACTCCCAATTAGATTCAGGAGGCTTGAGCGTCACTGGATGCGGATCGCCTTATCGCCATCGGGGGAAAGAAAGGGGGTTTCTGACAGCTCCAGATGCTGCTGCTGCTGCCGCCGAGATGAGGAGATGGGGAACCGGCCGGAGCTTCCGCGTTTTTGCAGACGCTTTCGGGCTTCGGGAAGGGCCCGATATAAATATACCGACGTGGGACAGTTTCGACAGTAGATCAGTGGCACAGTTGGCGGCGTCTGGAAGGCAGCTCGAAGCAAACGATCGAATCGGGAAAACGCGAGGATAGCAACCGACCGGAAAGCAATCGTCATGCAGCTGTCGACGGTAAGCTATCGGCGGTCCGCTCTGCCGAAGCCTTCAAGGAGTTAGTTATATGTGCTGTTACCCCGATTCCTCTTTTCCAGGTGTTTTGTGTCCTTCTCGGACTGGCGACTGCCGCGAGGGTGCACGGTGCAGCTCAGAAGGAAGGCGTCGATCACCAGAAGCGCGCCATCGGTCACGGATACGGGCTGGGACTGGGTTTGGGTGCGTCCACCCTAGGAGCACACCTGGGGCCATCGTTTGCCGCTCCCGTTGGGCCGTTTATCGGAGGACCGCTCGAGGGGGACTCATAGGAGGTGGAGTGATCGGTGGAGCTGGCATTGGTCCGATCCTGGGAGGAGGTCCAATCCTAGGAGGAGGTCCGATTGGGATACCGGCTGGATCGTTCCTGGGATCTGGTATCGGTCCCGCTTCTTTCCCGGCTCTTCCAGCCTTACCGGCACCGGGACCCGTGTTGGCCCCCGCACCACCGCCAACCATTGCCGTCTCTCCGACGGTAACGAGAAACATTCTCACCACCGTCCAACAGCCCGTTCCCGTGCCATACCCACAGCCAGTGCCGGTCGATCGTCCCGTTCCCGTGCCGGTCCACGTGCACGTGCCTGTTGACCGTCCCGTGCCCGTCCCGCATCCCGTCGCTGTACCCGTGCACGTACCCCGCCCGGTCCCGGTGCCTGTCCCGCAGCCCTATCCAGTAACCGTCACCAGGTAAGAACTTAACCCTTTAAGACTTTCACAACGTTACAACTCTCGCCCTTAAAAAAAACCGATCTGCTCCACCAACAGAACCGTTGCCGTTCCGGTACCCCAACCGTACCCGGTGCCGCATGCCGTCCCCGTACCGCAACCGGTGGCCGTGCCACAGCCCATCCCGGTGCCCCAGCCCGTGGCCGTACCGCATCCGGTAGCCGTACCACATCCGGTCGTTGTGCCGGCACCCTTGCCCACCCTACCGGCGCTGCCCTCTTACGGTTACGGAGGGTTCCTGCCTTCGTATGGCAAAGTTTACGGAGGTGGCATCACGCTCCAGAAAGTCTACACTGGCCACCATCACGGGCTCGGTTTGCTCGGATTGAAAAAGTATCTCGGTTGAAAAGCTCGAAAGCGGTTTAGCGTCGAAAGGCCAAGTGATAGTGTGATTCCAGCTTAATGTGTTTTAGTTTATTTGCTAGTTGAAGTACCATCATCGTGTCATAGTGGCAACGGTATGGTCAACGTTATTCAGTCGTTTTATTAAAGCCATCAAAGGATTGAAGCATAAATATAGAACAACTAGCTGATTAACCCGATTTCATCCGGGAAGACAACATTTTCAAACTGAGAAGCGTTTTCATTTTATATTTAGTGTTCCCATTTCTGTTTCTATTTGACAATTACGAACTATGAATGGAAAAAAACGAAAGATTTTAAACCACATCGTATGATTCACTAAATTACGTTGATGTTAATATGGGTACGTTAGAAGGCTCACTATCCTTTAGCAAAGTTTGGTGCAAATCAGTACGGTAGAATTTGTGTGATCAGCTGTTAATTTTAATGAACTAACGTGTTCGACCTTTCCGCAGTAATAAGAATGAAATTGAAAGTTCTGAGTGAGCCAACCGATTTAGTGCACAAATATGCGAACCACTATAAC
>KE525405.1:431716-443118 GCA_000441895.2 Anopheles sinensis
CGTTCCGGTACCCCAACCGTACCCGGTGCCGCATGCCGTCCCCGTACCGCAACCGGTGGCCGTGCCACAGCCCATCCCAGTGCCCCAGCCCGTGGCCGTGCCGCATCCGGTAGCCGTACCACATCCGGTCGTCGTGCCGGCACCCTTGCCCACCCTACCGGCGCTGCCCTCTTACGGTTACGGAGGGTTCCTGCCTTCGTACGGCAAAGTTTACGGCGGAGGTATCACGCTCCAGAAAGTCTACACTGGCCACCATCACGGGCTCGGTTTGCTCGGATTGAAAAAGTATCTCGGTTGAAAAGCGAGCGGTTTAGCGTCGAAAGGCCAAGTGATAGTGTGATTCCAGCTTAATGTGTTTAGTTTATTTGCCAGTTGAAGTACCATAGTGTCATAGTGGCAACGGTATGGTCA
Source organism: Anopheles sinensis (assembly GCA_000441895.2). Lineage (NCBI taxonomy): Eukaryota > Metazoa > Arthropoda > Insecta > Diptera > Culicidae > Anopheles > Anopheles sinensis. The sequence goes on from KE525405.1 coordinate 432,128, forward strand.
ACGTTATTCAGTCGTTTTATTAAAGCCATCAAAGGATTGAAGCATAAATATAGAACAATAATGATCGTTTACATTTGAGTGTGTTGTGTTTTAAATACATCTTAGGAAAGATGATGAGAACCCGACTGATGGTATGGATTTCTTCTGTTTTCAATACGCCGTTCCTTCTGGAACTCACAGAACATAATCCGACCATTATTTCGAACCCGTCTTGAATCCTCCAGCTGCGCAATAAACCCCCTCCGGGTATTTTGCTTGACGGCTTCTCGACCAGCCGACATTGGATTATCGGATCAGTTTGCTTCATCCGGTCGGACTGGTGAAATAATCAATAGCTTTCGTCTCCAATTCATCAATTATGTTACGAGTTCGGCCACCGAACCAGAACGTCAATTGATAGCCAGAATGTATTTCCTCGGGCGGCGTGCAGATGGACCGTCAGTAAGTTAAGAGTATATTTTAAATTTCATTCTTACACGTCCGGAGGTCTGGGGCACAAATTAAGGGTGGGCAAACTGTCCGACAATGGCTTTGATGTACTTTCAAACCAGTCCATTACAAAGGCGGAGATCGATGAATATTTTAAATCACAAGGGAAAAGTACCCTCCCGGAGCTTACTCAACTGAAAGTTTAGTAAAGTATGGAAATTTAAACAGAACAAATATGTTGATTTGAAACCCATCTGCAAATCGCCCTACAGTACTTGCCTCCGGTGGGCGAGGTTACGAAATATGCATAGCTTGAACAATGGCCGGAGTGCCCAGAGTGATGTTCAGTATTCAAGTTTTTACCCCGAATATTAAACTCTTGAACGCATTTGATATTTAAACACTGGAGCTTCGTTTCATAAATTCCATTACACAAATTATAATATATCTTTTTATCTCAACATTCTCAATAAGCACAACTGATAAATCTGTAAGCGGTTTTATGAATATTATGCGAATAACATTTAGAACTGGATCAGTATCAGTTCGCATGTCTAGAACAAAAACTGATTTTTTTCTGCTGCTTCCCGTATCATAGGATTTTGAGGGACTTTTATTGAATTGGAATTGTAAGGAAAGCTACGATTTCGTTTCGAAATATCGCGAAGGAGCTTCTGCATTGAATGCAGTTGTTTTCCATTTCCGAATCCTTTGTGTTTTGCAAACATTTGCCAATGTGTATCACTTTTTGATATTTGCGATTTGTGCCTGTTTCGGATGTGACAAGTCAGGCAAGAAGAAGGTTTGATACAGTTTTACACGCTTTTTTGGGAGTTTTATTGAACTAAACAACGCACACACGGATACCGCTATTAGAGATTGTTACTTTTTAAGTCTACAACCCATCGGCTTAGCGACGATGCAGGGTCGAGTAGACGGCACTGTGGTGGTAGAGCGGAGCATGGGCCACGGCGAGCGGGGCGTGGTAGGCGGCCAGCGGGGCATGGTGCACCACCGGGGCGTGGGCGACGTAGGTCTTGGCGATTGGGGCATGGTAGGCGAGCGGGGCCGCCACCAGCGGGGCAGAGTGGGCGATCACCGGGGCGGGCGCAACGTACGAGTGGGACACGACGGCCGGCGCATGGTGGTAGCCGAGTCCGAAGTGGATGCCACGCTTCGCCTTCATCGACTCCATCGACTGCTCCTCGGCGTACACCGAGGCGACCAGCAGGACAGCGGCGATGGCCTGAAACGAAAGTCCGGGGTTCTGTTAGCTTCACAATCACTAAGAACACTTCACTCCGCTTGTTCTGATCCTTCGGGATCGCAGTCCACTTGCCGCTCCCGGTCGGCACTCACCAAGAACTTCATATTGAGTTTGCTGGAGGATGAGGTTTGACTTCGACGGAACACTGAGGTTTTGATGGGGCGCTGCGTAGCGAGCTGCTGGAGTACGGTCGACTGAAGGTTCACCGGTGAACTTTGCGAGATTTATGATGCAGACTACGGCTGCCGTGCGGTCCTTATATACTACGCACCGCGCGCCCAAACACGCCCCGAAAACCCGCTGCACTCCATCCGCGCTGCCGAAGGACTGGGCTCCTCCGGCCCAACCCCGCCCTTAACCGGAGGGAGGGACCTCGGTTGAACCTTGCGCGAGCTTCTTGGAGACAGGTCATGTGTGCGATTGCAGAGTTCGATCGTCGGTCGGTGACAGTGCCACCCCACCACGCTGTGTGTCACTCGGTCAGCTGGCGGCGTGCACAACGTGGTGACAAAACCCCACGACACCGCACCGACAGTTGCACACCAGTTGCGCGCCCGGTTTGCGATTGTGATAAATCAGACCCAGGCCAGGGACCCCACCGTGAAGCCGAAGGATCGGATGCTGGGTGACGCCGGCTGTTGCTGTTTGCAAATGGGGTCCCCGTTTGTCCGCCCTGGCTGGTTCGAAGCTTAATGAGATTTACTTCCCACGGGCCGCACGCCTGCCGGGCGCTTCGGGACGCCGCTGGTCGGGTGAAAACGGTGGGCGCAAAAGCGCTACCAACCCGCAGCGCCACGGGTGACGCTAATGAGCGAAAGTTAGGGCGCATTATGGAATTAAGTTCTTATCGCGATGGCCGGACGTTGCAGCATTCTAAGGGCGGATATGGGCGGCGAGACGGTTGCCTCATGTTCAGCGAGGGCTACGCGAATCAATTCCATGCTCCCGTCCGGGATAGCGAAGGCGTTTGGGATAAAGTTTAAACGTTATTGACTTTTAATTACGAGCGTGCTGGAAATTATTCGATAAATTGTAAGCAGATCTGGAAGTTTCCGTAGAGTTCTACTGTATGTCGAGTCCCTTCTTGCCAACACCAACGTTATAGCATCCATATTATGGTACCCGAAATACCATGGACTGCTTAGTTCATTTGTGCTGCAGTGTTGAAGCAGCGTCTAGAATTAAAACAGCTTCGATTTCAATAGAATCGATTCTATTCCTGACCAAATCTTATCAATTCGTTTTATTCAGACAAAGCTATGCTGTACAGAATTGGCCAGGAAAAGACCATTTTTATAGCAAATTTCGTACCCTAGTAGATGGTTTCAAAATGGCCACTGAACAGAAGTACACTCTACCGTAAGTAGGAGATTCAGAAGGGAAAATATGGTGGCAGATTGCTAGTACGATTAAATTTTCCATCACTTCCTTTTAGAGGTTGGGGAAGATTTTCCATCCGTTTTACATACAGCACGCGCGCGCCAGTAACGATGCCCTGCGACCCTTCGCGCGCCTTTACAGGTAACTCGAAGGTGGATCTTGTGAAGATCGCTGTTTTTACAAACAACCTCTGTCCCCAAAACAATCACCTTGCCACACAAAAGCATGAAGGCAAACATCGTGACAGATTCGCGCTGATAAACGACTACCGTGACCAGCGGTGCCAAAAACGCCCGTCCCGAACTGGGCTGGCTGGCTGGCATTGACCTTAAACCGCATGTTGTTCGGACGCCAGCCGAAGCCACAACATCAATCAACCATATTACGATGGAAGCGGCTAGGTGGGCTGGGAAACGGAGGAGGAGGATGGGCGGCACGGGACTCCTTTTCCAGTACCTCGGGTGAAAAACGAGAGTGACATTTACATGCTCCACAAAAGCACGCGCCGGTTCGCTCTTCACTGCCCTTCCACGCGAGCCCTATCGGATCGAGCTCGAAGCCGCCATATTTACGCACGCACTACACAACGAGAAAACCCGACGATGAGTGAGCACCGATGCCCGGGCTGTTCGGAGTGTGGCTGCCAAGGGTCGTCTGAAGGACGGGTACACAGGGACGCGGAGATTTCCTGCCACCGATCTCGCAACGGTGTGTCCGCCCGTGTCTCGAAAAGGAGCTACCCGGTTCAATGAAAATTGCTTGATTGACATTCGGTAAGTGGTGCGCCGGTGGCATTCGATCAGTCCAACGCTGCTAATCAGCGTGCGGATGAAACGAGGCCTCTACGCTACGTGGCCACGTGGTGCTATCCGTTGTATTTGACGGATGTGCAATTGTAACCGCATAGTCGCTACAAATGGATTGCTGGAGGACGTCGGTGCATGCACCAGATGCACCAATGAAGGAAATAAAATGGTAGAAAAAAGACGAAAAACTTTAAAGTACTACGGTATGGTAGTACATAACCGAAGAGTCGATCGATCATCACAATTGGTTGAGATCGGATTCAAAAAAATGCACCAAAGTCCTTCGTTTGGAATTCTTCGAGCGATCGCACTGTAGCAGGGGTGGCGAACCATTTTGGTTGTGTAGTGCTCTTTTTATTTTTCTTATTATAGCATACTGTCGCATTTAGTTTCTACCAAATAAATATGCGACGTTCTATGAAATACCAAAGCAGTTTTCTATTTGCAACACAATTTTATCAAACAACGTCTAACTGTTTACGTCATGCAATCCAATTTAAACCGAGCGAAAGGAAAATATAATGTTGACATAAATGTTTTGTTTATAATTTTTATATTTTTTTTTCAAATTTTTGTACGTGAATGCATTTTGTTCAAACACAAGGTGTAAAGTGTTTGTTTGGGGATGGACGACAATCGAGTTGCTTTTTCTAATCAGTTCTGTTCATTGATCATCATGCCTGGTATATTAATAATAATGTTAACACAACAGTGTAAACAACAACTATTGGATAAAATAAACTACTGTTCATTTTTTTTAAATTTAAAACTAAATTTATCGGAGAACTTAAGAACCTAAGCAAAGTTTATCAGCCTTAGCACGGACTTCGAATTTTTTTTGAAAGTCGAAAATGAATACAGCATCATTTATACTACACATGCTCTAGGACTCCTTTGACGTGATACGAATGAAAATTGACAGCTCAATTCGATTGGATTAATTCGATGGAAATCCCTGCTAAGGCTGAACAATTTATTTAATTGATAAGGGAGAATTTTCTAACAACTAGCATGGAGCAAAGGTGGAATTTTGATGTCACATAAATTTTTGCAATTTAAAACAAACCATTCTCAATTTTCTGGGTTTGATTAGTTTGCTATCCCTGGCCAAGAACATGACTCACGCACAACGCTCGGTGTAAGCGACAGTTGGCTTCATCTTTCCCAGCAGCAGCAGCGGCGTGGGACCAAAAAGGGCCCGATCAGTGATGTTGCAAGGGTGCACACCCGGTGCAGGTGAAAGCAAATAATTCATAGCACGCAAACGCCACACCAACCGTCAACGGTTTGAGCGGAGGTGTTGTGGGTGCGCTGATAACTAGACCGTTGGCCCGGTGTACGGCAGGGCAAGCGGCAGATATCGAGTGTAAGAGTTATTTACGATCGGCGAGCCTGCCTGCGCGCCTTCTAACTGTTTTTGGAGTAGAAATGTGCCGGTGCAGGACGCAAGCTGATCAATCGTCCCACCGTACGGGCGAGGTGCAATAGGGAGCGGAGGGAAAAAATTAACCTCCACCTCCCGTACTTCCCAGCGTAAAACAGGTTCTGTGACATGCCGCCGGAGAAGTTGGCGCGACGGCAACGACCGGAGCGCACGCACTGCAACCGCGCCAGACATTGGGCGGGGAGCGGTGGAACACGGACGAAATGTTTTGATCAACTGGGCCGCCCACCGTGCCTCCGTCGTTCACCGCCCGGCCCCGGTGCCGGGCAGAGCACGACGCACTTGCGCAATGTGCGCGTACCACCTCGCGCAAACATGGACGAAATGAGTCAAACGCACTTATATCTTCCGTCGCTAGTACCGGGCGGCAGGATAGGCCTATCGTTTCTCATACATCCGACGAATTTGGAGCTCTGACCGTAGAGCGGAGTCTGACAGATCGCTACAAATCGCTGCACCGACCGATTCATTCGTGACCCCGCCATCAGAACCTACCAGAATGGTGTGTGGCGCGTTCTCTATGCCTTCCCCATGCAATGGCCAGTCAGTTCCACAACCTAAGCAGGATGGCGCAATCGGTTAATGAAGTGCTAGAACAATTATAAAACGATTTGTCAAACGTAATTCAATCAACCAAATATGGAACCATCTGGTTGACATGGGATAGACTATTTAGTTTTGTACGCGTAAAGAAGAACTTAAACGGTCGGACATACGTGTTGGCACGCAGGCGTTGATGTGCCGCTGTTTCGTAAGGAACCCACGAATTGGAAAAAAAACATTAAGGCAATTGGCGCGCCCCACAATCAATGTTACAATCAATCGCGTGGCGCAGCTGGGATTTATCAATTTTTAAACTTCGCCGCCGGAGATCGGTTTCAGGCTAAGATTAAGTTTTTTTTTTCTCTGCGTCTCACTTCGAACAGCATCGTGGCCAAGGCTTGCTCGACCTTTCAACGTGCTCATGGTACACGTGAGACGCCATGCGTCCGTTGCACTTGCAGCCACGTGCAGCGTGACTGTGTATCCTAAGAGACCAATCTTATCGAAGTCAGTGCTGTACTCACCGTTCTGCTGATGGCCGTAGGGTATGAAGAGCTGAAGGCGTTTGTAGCAATGGCTTGAATGCGCAATCGAAATGTGTTCAAAATTACGAACAAACAGCCACCGCTGACCTACCTGGAGGCATTTTACTCTCGGTAGATGCTGCTGTTCGTCATCGATATGAAGGTTTTTGTCAATAGCCCCAATTAATGTCGTAGCACCTAAGGCTCTTAGTGTAAACATATCTACGTAGGGTGATTAACAAACACACAAAAGTTCCTGCGGCTTCATGCGGCTAGAACAGCATTCGATAAAGAAGTGGAACGATAAAAAGTACCAGGCTACTTAACTCATTCGAAAGAATTGAAGTGTCGGGGGGCCCCGATTACCCTATCCCTTGGGGCCTCGGAATGGATTGATCCACCTCTGTGTATGCGAGGTATGATTTATGTATTAAACCGTATGTCAAACTGTTATACCATTTAACAAAAGTTAGGGCAATGTTGAATTTAAATTTGGATTGTACCATCCTGTAGTAAATAGGCTTAGCATGCAGGCACTTTTAGAGTAACACTTTTCCTTTGTTTGATTTCCGCAGCTGAATGTGTTGATAAATATCAACCCGTCGGCTTCAATTCGACGTACTGTTGTTTATCTCCGGTACAGCGTCTACCGAACGTCTCCGTGGCATTTTCGGATAAGACAGATCTACAAACTGAGTGTCTTGTTTAAGTTTATTCATCTGTACCAGAACGAAATCGTGTACTTCGACGATAGCTGCTACCACGTTGGTGGTAGGGTTCGTTTTGGAATCCACCCTGTTATAAAATGTACAGCGCTGTGAAATATCAACTATGAATTTCTTTTGATGGGCGATTTTTGATAAAATATAAACATATTACTATATACAATTATGGCCCTCAAGTGCGTTCAAAAATCTAAGAAAAATTAAAGAAATCATGACCAAGTTTAGTAAGTTTCTGGTAGGGGTTTTGTTTTATTTATATTTGGACAGCCAGGTGAGCAATTTTGGTAGCGTTGAAGGTAACACAATCCTTCAAATGCTTGGCGCATTTGCATTGAGTGATGTTTCTACCCAATCCGTGTCTGGCGTGGAGAAAGTCGTGTAAGTGTTATTTTCATTCAAATTAAATGTGACGGGTACGATCATATGAAACCATCGTTTTCTTTGATTTCTTGGCACAGCTCATTTGTCCCACGCTTGAAACAAACATATGCTGCAAGTATTGTTTTAACCAACGTGCGGCCAACAAATTCCCGCTGTCAGATGTGAACCCTATACCCCTGAAGGACGATGTGTGAAAAAGGATGATGGAAGAAGAATTTTTTCCTAAACCTATCTGTTGGATCAACTAATATAATAAGAAAACAGTCACAAGACATGATGACAAAATAATTCATTGCAATCGGGCCAAATTTATTTTTGATGGCAACTCAATAGCTTATGTTACGGATATCGTTTTTCTAACTCAAAAAAACAAATCAACTGATTATCTCAAGCTAGCAACGACTTTTCTCTATGCATTTTCCTCCAGCGACCTTGCGGATGTAGCCATCTTTACAAACACATCCTTCCGGGCACCTGAAGCACATCACATCGGACACCGGCTTTTTGCAGGTTCCTTCAACACACGCACCACAACAAGTATATACTTCGTTGGCTCCACATTTGGGGGGTTTTAGACTGGTTCCAGACGCTGTTGAAGAGACAAATGTATTGATTCAAATATGCAGCAATTACAAGGTCGAATGAATCACTTAGAAACTGTATAAACTATTTTTCTTATCTTCATGTTTATTACCTTGTTTGTATTCGCTTGCGCTGATGCTCTTACAGTAGTCAGATGTTCCTTGCCCAAAGACGAAGCCCACAAACAGGCAGCAGACTAAAATTAGTCTTACAATTGACAACATTTTCAGACTTTACTTATTAATAAGTTTCTTGTATCTTAGCCGACTGCTGGCAGAGAAGCGTGTTAACTACGTTTTATACGCATATGAGCCCTTTTGCGAGCGAATTCCAAATAGCGTATGTTTACACAAGTGTGAAAGAGGAACTGAAATTAGATTTCGTTAGCATTTCCTGCCGACATTTTCTGGATGACGACCTTCTATAAAGCTACACTCTATCCAAAACATGGTGCAATGATAGAGCAACACTATCTGACTAATTTCACCATGTTGCAATCTGTTGAATATTTTGACTTACTTATTGAACAGATTGACACCACTCGTTATATTCGATTAACTAGTGCGTTTTGTAACATTTGGCGTAAACTAACATTTCAATTTTATTCTACCACTCTGCAGTTAATGTTCGCGGCTAATAATTCTGTTATAAGTTTTATTCAGAAGCCGTATGTTCTCCACAATTTCAGTCAATTTCAAGTCAAGGTATTTTTGTTTATCTCCTGTAGAGCGTTTTTATGTTGTTGGCACGAGAAGTCTAGAAACTCAGTGTCTTGTTTGAGTTTATTCAGCTGTGTTCTGGTGGAATCGTGTATTGCGACGTTTGAATGAAGAATAATCATAATATAAAATGCAATCGCGGCAAAACATCCATGCAATGCGAGTAACGAAATAGTAATAGTTAAAACATACTAAGCAAATATTTTAAAAGAGATGCTAAGCTTTTAGGGGGGTCTGCGACAGCCGAGCGGTAGCGCCGGTTAGAAACTCGGCCCATGACCTTTGACGGCGTGAGTTCGAATCCCATCCGAGACCGGGCCCTCCCCTGTACGAGAGGAGTGACTATCCACGTACCAAAGGGAAAAAGTCTTGTAAGCCCTTCAGGTAAGATTTTAGTTTCCTATACTTGCAAACTTACAATATTTTTTTACATTTTTTGTTTCTTCCAGTAACGCAGACAGATTGTATCCATTTTCTGTTAGATTCCCCAAAGTCGTACAGTTTGCACAGTTGTCCACCGTCAAATCTGCTTATTACAAAAATGTGTATAAAACGCTGCTCCTTCCTGCCAATTTCTATCATCTGAAATAAGAGTATCCGTTCGAACGTAAAAATGATGAAGCTGATTTTTCTAGCGCTTTGCGCATTTGCAGTGAGTGATGTTTCTACCCAAACCATAGAGCAAGAACCGTGCCTAGCTTGGATGAAGCCGCGTAAGTATTATATTCTGCCGAAATCTTTCCTCAATGCTGAAGATATTCTTATTATCGTTTTCTTTAACTCCTTACCAGAACCCGTTTGTCCCCAGTTTGAAAGATAGACATGCTGTAAGACGTGCTTTGAAACCACGTGCCGCCAGCCTATCCCTCCAGTCAGATGTATGCCCTGTACCGGTGGTGGGTGTATTTGTATTGACGGTTACATACGTCGAACTACGGGAGGAAGATGCATTCCGGAAAAGCGTTGTTATAAAAAAGGGAAAGACTTTTCCTCTGAAAGTTCAAGTGAAGGAAACTGAATGCGTGAGGAGATGTGCTGTAACATTACAGGACGAATCTCTAAACGACTTATTGGCAAATTTTATATGCTGCTATAATAAATACAACCGTCTGAGCTCCCGCGGGGGCCCGAGGTAAAGGGGCCTCTAGGAAAAAACCTATGACCGAAAAAGTTATTATTTTTCACTTATATTTCGCGCTTTCGTGACTCAATGCGCTTGCGATTCACGAGCATAAGTGTGTATTGTTATCCTTGCAAATAAATATCCTTATCGCAGTGCAAATTTATCAAAGAACTTCATAATTGGAAAGTGATTTCGAATACATTGTGTGACCATGCTTACCGTTTTACGTTGTTAATGTTTTTTATAGTCTAGCTTTGTCATTTAGTATAAAAACATTGGAAATATCTGAGGCCTCGATTGTACCATCGCTTGAAGCCCAGCAATGAGTTTATTCACCTCTACATACACTATTTCACTACACTCTATAATTTTGAATATAAATTTATCCAACATACGTGATATTGGAGGCCAATTGGGGCCAATATCAGATAAACCTAATCAGACTTATCTAATAGATCGTGAAGGATTTGATCGAAACATTTTTTTTAACTATACAATGTACAGACAATTCTCCGAGCAATGAAGTTGTTGATACATCGAGAAATTTTCTTTCATGTTGTGGTTCGCCGATCTAACCACTGTGATGAATTATGATCATGAGAAAAATTGCAAGTCAGAAAATTTTTATACCCTTTCTGTTATCGATTATTTACTTTGCTTCAATTTTGATGAACGTTAAAATGCATCTAGTTTTTATTTCGGATTCTCTTATTAGTACACCTGAGAGTGTTTTGATTATCATTGAAATGCTATTCAGAAGCTTGTTACTTTCGAGGTGTCTGATACATTTGCTTACAGCTCGTCAATTTATGGAAGGTGGTCAGAGATTTGGAGATTAAAGTGACCTCGCATTCAGTTCCTTTCGTCTGATCTTTCAAAAGAATCTTCTCTTCTATTTCGATAACAACGCTTTTCCTTTATACATTTACCTCCTGCAACTTGTCGGATGAAGCCAGGCTTGCAAAAACATCCTTCCTGGCACAAGAGGCAGTTTACATCGGTACCCGGATCCTTGCAGGTAGGTTGAACGCATGAACCACAGCAGGAATGCACTTCTTTAGATGGACA
>KE525405.1:443335-455718 GCA_000441895.2 Anopheles sinensis
ACAAAAACACGCTGCAGACGAAGATTAATCTCAAAATCAACACCATATTCATCATTTTTCTGCTAAGTTTTATGCACTGATTGGTTAAGACTTGTGTTATCTACGTTTTATACGCATCTGAACTCCATAATTGTACGAGGGTACAAAAATGGCGTCTATTTACACAAGTGCGCAAGAAGGAAGAGGATCGTTTTTTCGTTGGCATTTCCGCATGACAACATGTAATACACTAGGCATTATTTTTGCATTAAACCACTGATCATTTAACAAAAGTTATAGCAATTGCAATTGGTTGTGCCATCCTCTAGTAAATAGGCTTAGGGAGCAGACAGTAACACTTTTCCTTTGTTTCATTTCCGCAGTTGAATGTTTTGATCAAGTATCGACCCTCCGTTATTAAACTCGAGGCATTGTCCTTTATCTCCTCTAGAGCGTCTTCCGAACGTCTCCGTGGCATTTTCAGATACGACAAATCTACAAAGTGTTTGAGTTTATCCAACTGTTTCGGTATGAAATCGTGTACTTCTACGTTTGCATATCACTCCTTTGGTGGTAGGGTTTTTTGCGGGGTCTGTTAGAAAAAGGGAAATACCCACCATTCGTTTTTTTCCGAGCTGGACGTATGTAGTACATTATAAACACATTTCTAAATTCATTGCTAAAAATTCGGTTTAAGTGCTTCGTCCCTAAATCGCATTTAAGAAATGATGTGAAAGTACACGTTATCTAATAGAAGTTTTGTTTCGTTTGTACTGTCCTCTTCATCATCATCATGATTATAATAATCATCAACAACATTATCATCATCATCGTCATCATAATCATCGTCACTAAACCAGGAACTCAGGCAGTTCGCATACATTGTCTGTTTTACTTCTTCGAACGGTTTATGAATCAACAAACCAAAAGTTTTCCTCCAGGAGCCGTTTATTCAGTTGTCTGTCTACAGACCTGTTGTTTTTCAAAAACGTGTATAAAACGCTGCCACTTTGGTTCGATTTTTATCCATTCTGGTTTTGAAAATCCCGTCAAACGCCAAGATGATGAAATTGATCCTACTGGCGCTTTGCACATTTGCATTTAGTGATGTTTCTACGCAAACCATACAACAAGAGCAGTGTCTAACGTGGATGAAGCCGCGTAAGTGTTATTTCCGTTCAAACTGTATGCTAAGGTCCACGGGTAAGATCATCTAAACCATCGTTTTCTTTGATCCTTTTTCAGAACCCATTTGTCCCATTTTTGAAAGATACACATGCTGCAAAGAGTGTTTTGAACCAACTTGCCGCCAACAAATTCCTCCCGTCCGATGTAAACCTTGTACCGGTGGTGGATGCATTTGTATGGACGGTTACGTACGGTTTACTACTGGAGGTCTATGTATTAAAAAGGCTGCTTGTAACAGAATTTTTGGCTAAGGAAAAAGCACAAAAAATAAACTAATTTGCGGCACATACGCTGCGTGTCACTCCATTGAAACGATACATTTGAGTTCATTGTACGCTTCTTAATCGAAAAACAGCAAGAGTCAACAAGCAGTACTCTTGCTGTTTTTCGATTCGATTTTAAACCTGTAGTCGTCAACTCTATAAACAATGGGGTTGGGGACATATTTTTTTGCGATTCAAACATTTGTAGTCATCCCTTCATCTTCTCCTTCTTCGGTCATGCTTGCCCTCTTTGGGGCTTACTAGTCCTTTTCCCATTAATTACAGGGGTAGTCAGTCCTCTTGTATAGGGGAGGGTCTGGCCTTCGTTGAGGGAGCACTTCAGCGCTCGTGGGTCGATTTTCTAAACGACGTACCCACTCGGTTGTCGCGGACCCCCTATGTCATCCCTATCGATGGTCTGTAATGATATATAGTATTCTGAAGGGGCTATAAGTTGATCGGATAAACGGAGCAACCAGTTAAACCACGATGTCGATTTAACCCATTACAAGATGTTGATTAAGAGATGAACACTCGCTTTGCCCGTGTCTGCATTGCCATTACATTTGCTCGAATTGACTGTTTGATTAAAAACTGGCAATTGAATTGAGTAACAGGTGCAGTTCACCACAATTGATGTTTAAAGGTTGCTCAGTTTATTATTGAAGTTGTTACTGATGCCGTTTTTCTAAACCGATCATTATAACAGATTACTCTAGCACAAGCACTGATTTTTCTCTATGCATTTTCCTCCAGCAACCTTGCGAATATAGCCATCTTTGCAAAGACCTCCTTCCGGACATCTTTTACAGTACAAATCGGACATCTTAGAGGCGAAAGAGGCCTAACGGCTCAAAGCCTCTATAATCCTTCACCTAACCTGAATCGGACATCGGTTTTCTACAGGTCGCTTCAACGTACGGGCCACAGCAGGTGTATATTTCGTTGGTTGGGCATTTGGGGTTTTTCCCCGTACGCTCTATAACAAAGAGGTGGTACGTTTTTCAAAAAGAGGTACATCTCACTATTCGTATACCTTCTGACCGGGTTTAGATTCGCTTGTCCGTCTACAGTATTCCGATGGTACTTGCCCTGTTGCCAAGCAAACAAATATGCAGCAGACGAAGAGTAGTCTCACAATTGCAATTATTTTGAGCTGCTTTCTACTTAGTTCCTTGTACTGGTTGCAATACCTATGTACACTATGTTTTATCTACATCTGAACTCCATACGTCCACTAGAAGTCCAAAAATGACTTATCTTTACACAAGTGCGCCAGAAGAAAGTGGGTTACTATTTGATTTGCACTCCCGGGCGACAAGATAAAGTTTCGGCGAGAAGCCAATGAAAAACTCAATGTATCGACTAGCCAGATTATTTGTTTTAAAATTATCTGAGATAAAATTATCTGAGATTAATCATTTCTATGACACTGTTCCATAGAAGAAAATGCTGTTATATCACTCGGTGGTTTACAGGCCGTTTGTACCTCGTTTCTTTTCTTCAGTTTTTAACAGCATCGATCTGCTGTTTCAAAATATTTTTGTTTATCATCTATTTAGCGCTCTGATACACAACGTTGTGTCTTGCGTGGGTTTCTTGTTTGACTGAGTGTCTTGTTAGAGTTTATTCAGCTGTATCGACGATAGCTTACCCCCTCGGTGCTGGAAAGTTAAGGTTTGGGGATTTACACCCTTCGAACACAAACTTGAGTTTAAAACTCACTTTATTGGAAACACGAGACTCATCAGAGAAGTCATTCCATTGCAATATCAAATATGATTTTAGTTTTGTATTTTTCTTCCATTACGACCGTATGTCTGCTCATTGAGAAGATTTTTTTTAAATCCCTCAAGATCGCAGAAACTTTTAGCTGGAGCTGAGCTTACTAAAAACAGTTCATAATATGATGCTTTATTTATCCATTTAACGTACGAATTCTGTGGGTAATCTGTGAAATGTTTTAGTATTGCAGAATTTGGCATAGAAAATAGTATCTTTTTATATGTGTGTGGACTTTGATAGGCTGTTTCTTCTTCATAAGATTAAAAATTCGATGATCATTTCATCCAATAGCGCGAAACGTTCTCATACGAAAGCTGATATAACCGACAGTCAGAACGGTTCATCCATCGATTGGAAACGCCTCCATCCGCCGTACATAGTAGTGTAGGGCTAGCAATTATTTTTCACCTTAACATCTAAATTTTCCACCTTGGATGGAGCCACATGCTGCAAGGCAGAAAGTGCTTATCATCTATTGATGCATGTTCGTCAATCGAAAAGGGGCGTGACGTGTATGGGAAAGGAAATAGCAAGACATGTGATACTTTCCCGTCATGCACAACGTATGGTGGAATGCGTTCATGCGTCTATATTACAGACAAGTGTGTAGTGGTAGGAATTGTATGAATAATCACTTATCAACTTAACATAAAAATATTTGTATTATGAAAATAAGAATTAGAATGTTTATTTTCATGGATGTTTAGAAATACTTACAAAATATTAAGTAGACACAGCCACATCTCTTATTTCAAACGCATAATTTGTTAGCATAATACAAAATTGTCGGTAATTGTAACAGTATTCTGAAAACAATCGAAAGTACCACATGTTACTATTGATGGCAATGAAGCTATTTTCTATTATCGTCCCTCAAAGGAAAATTTACTACTTCAACTGCAATTACCTGTAATTAGCATAATTTATACTTCCATTTACACCCCCAGCACTTGGGGTAGATTTCCCTCATCGGCAGGGACGTTCAAACCAATATGAAATCAATAGGAAGTGTGATTGTATTTTTTTCTCTAGAAAATCTTTGCGAGGCAAAGGATTCTTCAAAGGATGGTGGGAAAATGCAGGACATCAAATCAAGGGTCTGTAGGAGTGACATTACGATAGGTTGTAAATGACTGTGACCTCACCTAAACGTGTGGCAGCGATGGCCTTTCTTTTCGCGGTAAGGCCATTTCTGCTGAGAAAGTGAACTCAGATAATCGTCGACCAGGTGAGGGTCATTATGTCTCCCACACCCGTCATGCCGCCTGATGATGTAGTTGGTGATGATATTGGAAAATAGGTTTCGCAAACCACGCGAGTTTCAGTTGATAGTGTGACCTCCCGGAGACCGCAATGCCGTTGCGTTGCAAATGTTCAGTTGAAGTTTAATGGTTGACGGGGTTAAACGTTTGAGAGACGAATTAAAACAATCCAATAGCTAACGTTATATGAAGTTACATAAACGGAAGTGTGATAATTATACAATTTTTCTATTGTATTGTATTCAATTCATTTTGAAAAATTTATTGCTTGTATAATCTGTCAGACTATAACCGAGCACTGATCATATTTGAAAATAACTTCAAACGCCAGTTTAGAACGTCTAGGAAGGTTATCGTAAAGATGGATCTGAAGGGAAGGAATTTTAAAAAGATTGGAATTATTTGTGCGATGGTACTCGTGTTTGGTGTTGTGTTCAGCTATGGAATATTCCCATTCATTTTGCGGTTTATGATAAAGCAGGTTTGTGGCATGTGTTGGAATAAATAATTCAAACATGTTTGGCATAACTGTTCAACTGGCTTGATGAAAAAGAATGAATGTTGAAATCTGCAATATCAATTTATTCGTCTGTGTGTGTTTTTTGTGTATTGTTTTAAAGAATGTTTTACTGAAACCTGGAACCCAGATACGAGACATGTTCGAGAAGATTCCGTTTCCATTGGATTTTAAGCTTCATTTATTCAACGTGACGAACCCCGAAGAAGTAATGCGCGGAGGAAAACCCCACGTCAACGACATAGGGCCGCTATATTTCGAGTAAGTAGTACGCAGTGTTGGTTTTAACTGTTATTATTGTTATCAATTTGAGCAAACGTATGATTCGAGTTGTGAATTACTCTCCTTTAATACAAGATTTGATGCATCTTCCGTTGGCCACTTGTCTTGTGTAGCCTGGTTTACAGAAACATCCTTCTGCGCAGACTAAACAATTTACCGGGCGTTTATTGTTGCACGTCGGCTGAACGCACGAGCCGCAGCACTTATATTCCTCATTCGTTGGGCATTCTGGGAGTTTCACTGTCGTGCCAGGAACTGCCAAAGCAAGAGAAATTTTTCAGTGCACGTAGTTCAGTCGTGGATAAAAAGGAGGGCTCAGTATTGCATTTGGCTGTAGGATCTTTTATTCAGCCCTAGAAAGGACTCCATGATCTGCCAGTGAAAAATACAATAGACAATCTTACGTATTGACGCCATGGCTACCAGGCCTTTGCAGTTCGATGACTGAGCTAAGGTTGAAGACACAAAGAAGCAGCAGATAAAGAGCACTCTTAGCACTGACACCATTTTGAAAGCTATCCAAACTCCTGCTAACCTATCAACTGTAGCAAGGGATCGATTTTAGCAGCATTTTATATGCAACAAGCTCCAATCTTCTAGAGTCTTCGCCATTGAGCATGTTTAAACAGGTGCTTACGTGCAAACTTCACAGTTACAATATTCAACATTCAATATCCAACAATCTTTCAATTTTGTTTATATGAAATACACTAAATATATTTCATTTTGTCTTTTTTTTTAGAATTTTTGAGCATTTGTACCTTTTTTCAGGGAACATGAAGTTTATTTTGTTATTAAAATGAAAAATGAATAAAGCCATGAGATTTTTACTTTATTTTCGAACCAATTTCAAAATAACGTTCAATAATCCATATTCACGGTGACACGTCTTTATGTTAACTGCATCGAAGCGTGGAATATGCATCATCAAGCTAACCGGAAGCCCTGCATTCGGTATCCGGTACACATGGTCTTCCTTCCTTTTTACGGATAAAACCGCTAGCACAGTAGCATCCTTTATAGCATTTTGCATCACATTTCCGATCGCGAGACATGTTCGCACACGTTTGCTCGAAACACATACCACAACAACGATACACTTCGTTCGCACCGCATTCCACTGAAAACGGAGAATACAATTAGTATACGAATAAAACTATACGGTGTGGTATCAAATCGGTTTTACTTACTGTGCTTGAAGCAGTTGAACATATCTTTATTCTCGATGTATGCTTGACCGTAGCTTACTGCCGCGAAGGCAACCAGGATCGATAGCACGACCAAATAGGTCCTCATTTTGCAGCTTAGTGTAACGATTGTGTGACGATCGTCTACGAAATGCGGACTCGGTTGCTTCGGCCGTTTTATGATAGCGAAGGAAAGTTCTAGAGCATCGAACACAATTCCCTGCCAATTGTCCAAATAAGCACATTGCAGCGTGTCAAAACAACAGCAAATGGGGGCAATGTCTCACGGCAGAGTATCTGAGTAAGGCTGTATGGAAAAAATGAAATAAGATTCGTAAATTGCACCAATCGACAGCACACCCTTTTCAAACACAGCGAGGGGTTTCAAGAGAAACTGTCGTTTGGATGTTTACCAGTCAGTAGGACGTTGGAACGTCAAGAACATTCCAGAATGTTTTAATATTTTAAAAAAAATATTTACTCATTATTTGTGGTAGGAAAAGAGTGATCCATAGAAACTTCTATGAGCATTAAATAAATTTAAATATACGAAATGAAATACATATGAAATTATGTTTCGCATGTCCCACCAGAAGTATAATATACTAGTCATCAAAATTTAGAAAACCAGATAAGACAATTTTTGGGTCGATTTGAATATTTCTTCAACTTGCTTAAATGGTTATTCTTGCGGAATAAGTAATAATGTCGAACGGACTTTAATTACTGTTCGAAGGAAGGACAATTTTTTATTGGAACGCAAGGGCCATTGCGAGATATCCGAACGAAGCCCACCCTGCAGAAGCATCCTTCTACACAGCGTGCATCGAGGCACCCGATCCATTGCGAGCAAGTATTATAGCTACATGATCCGCAGCAACGGAAAACTTCATTTATCTCGCACGGTCCTGGGAAAGAAAACAACGGTATGACGGAGGAAACTATTAGACTCAGTAAAATTAGCAACAAACTAAGCAAAAATTAGATTACTATACTTGGAGTACACATGGCTTTTGTAGTGGTTGAACCTCTAGCTGTTGGAGTCGGTCCCGTTTGATGAGTGCGATTAGCTGTGGCCGTTGGAAGCGTTCCGTTGATGGTTTGTAATGTTAAAGCGACTGCTGTGGATGATTTAGTAGTTGATATGGATGTTTTTCCAACTGTTACGTACGGCGTTGAAGTGTCGTTAGGAGCGAATGAAGTGGTTGTGGTGGGAGCTAATGTTTCATTTGGTGTTGTAACAGTCGTTGTTGTCGAAGTAGTATTCCCTGCTCGTATTGAGGAAACATATACTGTTGTCGTAGGCGTCATAGTTTCTTCCTCTATTGTTCCAGACGAATCGGACGTTTCGTATGAGTAGTCTGGTGGTGTATTTGTTTCACTATGTGTTGGGGCCTCACTCATTCCAGCGGACGATATAGTCGTCGGGATAGTAGAAGGCCACTCCATTGGTGGGAATACTTTTGTTGGCGCCGTTGTCATAGATAGCGCTTGGACAGACATACTATAACACAAACAAGTGAAAAATACGAGACTTTCCCAAATCTGACCCATGGTATGTTTGGAAAAGCTGAATGCTAATCGTTGTCAATGTGGGTACTAGAATGATTATCTGTATCCTAGTTTATCCAATGCTGTTAGGCAAAATTTATGCAGCTATACAAACAGTAATATTAAGAATTGATTAGGCACTGTAGAATTTAGTATGCTCATTTACAAAATAGTGTAACTATGCAATATCCTTGTTGAAATGTCCAAAAATATTGCCGAGCTGTTGCTAATGACGTTAGCTTACCTTCTCTTGTTGATGTGACGAGAACTTCACCTGAGATCTGGAACGTTCGTTGCTCTATTGACTCACATGCAAATTTCAATGACAGTGCAATGTCATTTGGCAGCTGAATCAATAGATTTGTCATTGCGTTTATACGGCGCCATGTACCAATGTTATGAAATGGAAGATGTTTTTGCTTGGCCTCGCAACTGTTGTTTTACAACCTATCGTAATTACTCATTGCGTATGTTTTAGCATTGCCGTACTTCTAATATTAATACTAATTCGTTGGCGGGAGAAGTTTTTGGTTTGCATTATTGTAGTTGACTCAAATGAGTCATTCTTAATAAATAGACAAATATAAACAATCATCTGACGATCATGATTTGATTTATTGCTTCACTGGATACCATTGACAGGGAGTGGAAAGAAAAATATGATACTGTAGACAACGCTGAAGAAGACACCCTGACCTTCACTTTACGGAACACATGGATTTTTCGGCCCGATCTGTCGGTGTTGACCGGAGAGGAGATCGTAACATTGCCACATCCACTGATGATGGGCGCCCTACTCATGGTGCAACGGGACCGTGAAGCAATGATGCCACTGGTGACGAAAGGTATTAACATCATCTTTGAGCCACTCGAATCGGCCTTCCTGAAGGTGCGTATCATGGACCTGCTGTTCGACGGTATCTATATCGACTGCAGTAGCAACGATTTTGCTGTCAAGGCGCTGTGCTCCGGCTTGGACTCGGAGGGTGCCGTCAGTCCACATAATGAGACACATTACAAGTTTTCCTTCTTTGGCATGGTAAGTAATGGTGGGCACAAGGTTTTCCATGCGAATATCTACCTTCTACTTTGCTTATGATTTCGACAGCGCAACCATACTGATGCGGGTCGGTGGGTCGTGTACCGTGGAGTAAAAAATATTCGCGACCTGGGTCGTGTTATTTCGTTCAACGATGAAACGGAAATGGACATCTGGGATGGAGACGAGTGCAATCAGTACATCGGTACGGACTCTACCATCTTTCCGCCGTTCCTCACTAAGCAGGATCGGCTGTGGGCATGGTCCCCAGAGGTGTGCCGTTCGTTAGGAGCTCACTACGTGCATAAATCCAAGTATGCTGGCCTACCGATGAGCTTTTTTGAACTTGATTTCGGCGACCTAAAGGTAAGAAGCAAGAGAAAGCACTTGTTTGTTGTACGTAATACCTTGCCACTTCAACACTCTACACAGAACGAGCCACATAATCATTGTTTCTGTCGAGACCCACCGGATAACTGCCCACCGCGTGGAACTATGGACTTGTCGCCATGTCTCGGAGGACCCATAATCGGCTCAAAGCCCCATTTTTACGGAGCGGATCCAAAACTCGTCGAAGCCGTGGACGGATTAGCGCCTAATAAAGAAAAGCACGATGTCTACATTCATTTTGAGCTGGTGAGTTTCCTTAACGTCAAATAATAAAATAAAGGATCAACTCAGGATAATCAGAGTGATTGGTGATATTTATCTATTGGGCTACTTATAGTTCACGGGAAGCCCAGTGTCAGCTGCTAAACGTCTCCAATTCAGCATGGACTTGGGGCCAATACACAATCACAATTTGTTCGGACAGCTGCCGGAAGTCGTTTTACCAATGTTCTGGGCCGAGGAAGGTGCTTCGCTCAATAAAACCTGGACCAACCAGCTCAAATACCAGCTCTTTCTGTGAGTAGCTAAAGGTATTGTAAGGGGCGTTATAGCTGCGTAAATCTGAACGGTTTCTTTTTTTTCTAGAGGTCTTAAGTTCAATGCAACCGTTAAGTGGCTAACCATTATCATCGGAACCGTGGGAGCCATAGGGTCGGCATACATGCACTTCCGCAAGGATGCAAAAACCACTGACGTTACAGCAGTAACTGAAGCTACACCTCCGGCATCCAGTCCTTCGTCGGATAACCAAACGGTGGTAAATGTGGCACTCGGAAAAAACCTGCCGCCTGTTATTGATGGATTGGATAAACCACCTAAATTTACATCGGCCGATGCACAGCACGAAAGATACTAGGATTGGCATTGCATCGCTTCATTCCGAATGTTAGAGCACACATTCAATAATTCAAGATATCGTGTATCGGACGGTCAATACACCTACTATCGTAGTATTTAATGATGCAACAATTCTAAAACGCACTGCAACACAGTTTGAATTAAGTTTGTTGAATAAAGAAAACATATTAATAGCTGTATTATGATTATTTTATTTGGCTACTCAAAACGAAGGACGAAATCAAGGCATTAAGAATCGGAACGGTTTTCTTCGGATGGACAGTTTTGGTTTGGAATACATCTTCCTTTACGAGAAATACGGACGAATCCCCTCTTGCAGAAGCATCCTTCAACACATCGATTATCGAGGCATCCGACCCATTCACGACAGGTGTTGTAGCTACACGGTCCACAGCACTGGTAAATTTCATTGGGTCCGCAGTTTCCTGAATATTGGAAAAGTTTTAATTTGTAGAAAGCGACGCATCAAAAAGGAATAAAAAGTGGAAGAGCTAAATTTAAAATAATTACTTGGGACACAGGGTCGTTGTGTTGTCGTTGTCGATCTAGTTCTCGTTAGCAATTGAGAAGTCGAAGTAATGGGCCTTCCTGAAGAAGAAATATTAGTAACTGTTGATTGAGAGGTGGTTGAGCTTGGATTCGTTGTTGGAGTAGAAGGAGAAACTATTGCTGTTGTCGAGGTATTGGAAACTGTCGGTATTTCAATCTCTGTTGTGGTCGAAACCGGGGAAGACGTCGTTATCATGCTAGCAGCTAGAGTTGTAGTAATGTTGTCAACAATCGTCGATTGTGTTCCTGTCGAGGACGAACCAGGTGCGCTTGTTGTCGTTGTTGTACCTCCAACAGGAGTGGATGTAGAACCACTGGCTACAGTCGTCGCTGAGCTTCCTGTCGAGGACGAACCAGGCGCGCTTGTTGTCGTTGTTGTACCACCAACAGTTGTGAATGTAGAACCACTGGATACAGTCGTCGCTGAGCTTCCTGTCGAGGACGAACCAGGCACGCTTGTTGATGTAGTTGAACCACGAACAGTTGTGGATGTAGAACCACTGGATACAGTCGTCGCTGAGCTTCCTGTCGAGGACGAACCAGGCGCGCTTGTTGTCGTTGTTGTACCACCAACAGGAGTGGATGTAGAACCACTGGCTACAGTCGTCGCTGAGCTTCCTGTCGAGGACGAACCAGGCCCGCTTGTTGTCGTTGTTGTACCACCAACAGGAGTGGATGTAGAACCACTGGCTACAGTCGTCGCTGAGCTTCCTGTTGAGGACGAACCAGGCGCAATTGTCGATGTAGTTGAACCACGTACAGTTGTGGATGTAGAACTACTGGCTACAGTCGTCGCTGAGCTTCCTGTCGAGGACGAACCAGGCGCGCTTGTTGTCGTTGTTGAACCACGAACAGTTGTGGATGTAGAACCACTGGCTACAGTCGTCGCTGAGCTTCCTGTCGAGGACGAACCAGGCGCGCTTGTTGTCGTTGTTGTACCACCAACAGGAGTGGATGTAGAACCACTGGCTACAGTCGTCGCTGAGCTTCCTGTCGAGGACGAACCAGGCGCGCTTGTTGTCGTTGTTGTACCACCAACAGGAGTGGATGTAGAACCACTGGCTACAGTCGTCGCTGAGCTTCCTGTCGAGGACGAACCAGGCGCGCTTGTTGTCGTTGTTGTACCACCAACAGGAGTGGATGTAGAACTACTGGCTACAGTCGTCGCTGAGCTTCCTGTCGAGGACGAACCAGGCGCGCTTGTTGTCGTTGTTGAACCACGAACAGTTGTGGATGTAGAACCACTGGCTACAGTCGTCGCTGAGCTTCCTGTTGAGGACGAACCAGGTGCAATTGTCGATGTAGTTGAACCACGTACAGTTGTGGATGTAGAACCACTGGCTACAGTCGTCGCTGAGCTTCCTGTCGAGGACGAACCAGGCACGCTTGTTGTCGTTGTTGTACCACCAACAGGAGTGGATGTAGAACCACTGGCTACAGTCGTCGCTGAGCTTCCTGTTGAGGACGAACCAGGCGCGCTTGTTGTCGTTGTTGTACCACCAACAGGAGTGGATGTAGAACTACTGGCTACAG
>KE525406.1:24685-37019 GCA_000441895.2 Anopheles sinensis
TGCCAGAGCTTCCTCCAGCGTTTTCCACTCGCCCAATTTGCGACTGATTCGTCCTCAGTAGACTCCACCCGATGGCTGAAGGGTTCTGGGATCTGTTCCGGCGGTCCTTGTTGCGCGTTCTCTGCCGCTGCCCAGCCTTCGGTTTCCGTTCGGTTGGATTTATTTATTTTCTCATTAAATTTTATGTGCTTCCCCTGCCAGCGACGAATGTACACGCATGTGTGTTTGAGCGTGTGCGAATATTTATATGTACGAAGGTGGCCTAGGAAACATCATGTAGGCTCGTGAACTAGAAGATCCATGGCAATTTATCCCGTTTTTCTCCAGCCTGTTTCCACGACAACCAACCGCGCCATTCAGGCTAGCGGTTGCGTGAAAGGATTTACAGGACAATAATGAGATTTGAACAACAAAATAACAAACAACAAAATGTGGCCAAGCCACGAATGCGTCTCCAAGGAAGTTTCGTTCTTCTCATTGCTTTCTTTCAAACCCAGAGATCACACAGCCACGACCCGTTGTCGTCCGCTACGTGAGATTTGCTTCGAATGAGCCGGAACCAAAGGCGGTCCTGTCATAAAACAACACACTGTGGCCATGATCTCATTGTTGATTCCTGGCCAGCCGTACCGTTTCCGGTCGTGCTTCTATCGTGCCTGTCCTTCTCGACTCGGCAAGATGCGTCCCCCAGACGTGCGGTTAGGATGTGTTTTACAAGACCTTGGGATGATAAAGCTTCCAGCTACGGGCTCAATGGTCGTTTTGCGAAAGGGGTTCTCCACTGTCAAACCTATAAAAAATAAAATCCTCCCCAAGTGCGGATGGCAGTGGGCGCTTCTTTTCGTTTTAAGGAGAGGACATAAAAGTTTTACAACCATTTTTCGTTAACGCGCCCTTTTCACGTGTGAAATATGATCCCGTTTAAGGATTTACAAAACCATGTGCCAGTGTGGTGTAAGAAAAATAGATTGTTTTAAACCAGTGTACGATATCCAGTATCGATACTTATTTTAAAAAAACTGAAATATTGATGCGTTCTTTTAAAACAAAGATTTATCCGATAAGAATGTTTATTTGTTGAAAAATCAAACTGTTGAAGTGCTCTTTCAATTTAAGTGTGACATGGATGGGCGTTTAAGTAACTTTGAGGTTTGAGATTTATGCTTATTGTAAGCGAAAGAAATTGAACCTTATTATAGGTGACAACAAGTCTCACGGTCATTGTCGTGAAATTCAGCAATCAAACTATCGATAACAATAAAACTTGTAATAAGGTAACAGTTAGTTTTTATAATAAAATATTTCCAGACCATTGTAAAGATAGCACGATCCGAGTTAAACGGGGAAACAAATTCAAATACATTTAACATAGCACTTAAAATCATCTTCGCTAATTTACACACCGTTTTGGAACGTTATTTCAAAAACCGTTTAAGTTATTAACGTGCATGGTAAACTACCATACATAGTGAAATGTTTAAAAATAACAATGGAATTTGCACACACACGATTTTGGAAACAAAATCTCTTCAGTTGTAAAATGCACCCTTTATAAACACGACCACCGAAATATTGTTTTTAAAAAGATTCTATTTTCCGTGTATTTTCTATCAAAACCGCCAACCCCAGTGCATCGATCGGAAACAATTGCATTATTTGATGCATTACTTCTACTTCACCAAAACACGCACATGGCTAAAGTGACTATCGAGGACAATACGTTGAAAATCATACCGCATTTAATTTGAGGTAATTAAAATGTACACCCTCAACCGGCAAACAATTGGCCCTCCCCATTTGGGGTTGGTGTGGCTACTCCGAACACGGAATATAAATTACACATTATTAACACATCTCCAGCTACATTTGGCAGCTCGTAATCGTTTGCACCGAGGCGCTTTGCACCGTGTAACGACACGGAACGGTCCGCTGGTCAATTGATTCGGATACAAATCATGTGTGCCCGACTGAACACGGCCATCGATTTAGAGTCGCTAATTATGTTCCGATTCTCTCCCACCCCTCGCGGTCTTAGAAACACATGCATCCGTTACTGCCGGTGTGGTTGGTGCAAAAGAAGTGGCGGAGGGGGTGGGAGAGAAAAAAATCCTGTGCCAAAAGGGTACGCTAATGAATAGCCCTGTTGCGCTCGCGAGCGTCGCCGCCATTGCAGAGATTTATCGTTTTAATCGCATTATGTGCGGTTCAATCGAAACCCGGACCAGCGGACGAAAGAAGAGTGATTTAATTCGTAAACCTCCCGAGTGGAAAACACTAAACATTAAACACCCCACACATGAGCCAGTCGGTTGTTCCCGTCCCGCCAACCAAGGAACGCTCGGTTGTTATTAAAACGAGCAGCAGTTAATAAATATTGCCAGCCCACTGCAGTGCGAGCCCCAGGACAGGTCCCGCACTCCCTCAAGGGATCCGGCAGTTGGGAAGGAAGCGTGTGCAAGAACGATAGACTTTTCCGTCGTGAATAATGGAAATATTATCTTTCTGGCTTAATTTCGTAAATAAATAAAGCCACAAAGCCACCCACCCGAAGAGGGAGTTCTTCGGGAAAACCTCCAGTGCCGGACGGCGAGACGCTTTCTGCGCATTGTGACCTCCGTCGTGATGGGGTCGCCACTCCTAGCGAACGTCCAACCTATTTGCGTCGGTGGATGGCATGGAAATGGCGTGAGACAGTTGGTCCGTGGCGTTTGTTTATCTGAATCGAAGTCAATCCACCCGCGGGGGAAATGATCGTTGGGCAGGGGAAACCGTGTTGCGGCATGGAGTAGGGGCCTCTTCGGAGCACTGGTTGCAGAGCTAAGGAAAGATTTATGCACAGAAGTTTAAAGCAACAAACAATTCACAGAACGATAGGCGCCAGCTTCCCGTGATTGCACGAATCCCTCGCAAACCCGCCCGGGTTCCAGCATCGTCGGGCCAAGGGACGTAGAGGGTGGTGCGTGGACCTTGGCGACAGGAAATGGTAGTTTTCATACTCGAAAAGTTACCTACCATTGCTCCTTCAATTAGTGTATCATTTCACTCGGCATTCCCCATGCCTTCTTTGCAAACACTTTAACGGCCCATATTCATACTCCATCCTGAACTGGAGACTAGAAGAGTTCAACTCCTACCCACGCATGGCTCCGGTATGGTAACGTCGGTCAAGAATCGTCTGGGAAGAACCGAGAGGACCCCGACCGTCCACTTGCAACCGTTCCATTATTCACCGGTTCATTTACCGGATTCACAGAGCGCTCTGCGCCAGTGAAGTGAAG
The DNA here is from genome assembly GCA_000441895.2 of Anopheles sinensis. Classification (NCBI taxonomy): domain Eukaryota; kingdom Metazoa; phylum Arthropoda; class Insecta; order Diptera; family Culicidae; genus Anopheles; species Anopheles sinensis. The sequence continues at coordinate 27,964 of KE525406.1, forward strand.
GCATCCGTCCAGCCGTTCCTATGTCATTAGAGACGGCTTTGATATCGTCTTCTTACGGACAGACCTGGCGTACTCCAACAAGTACGACACACTTTCAGTTCTCCGTAAAGAGTTGTTGCCTCTCCCGTTCTTTATTTCTTGCATTGTGGAAAATGAGCCGCTTCCTAAAGAAGGCCAGAATGGTTTATAGTAAAGCGGGAGCCGAGAATACACCCGCACACACACAGTTTTCTTTACGTCACATGTATGCAACACTGTAGCGGCCCAGGACATCGTGTCACACGCTTTGGTTCAGCCCCAAAGGGTGCCTCATCTCACAGCGACGTTTACTTCCAACTGTGTGAACCATAACTGTGAGCGATGATCTCAGCGGGACGACGTGAAGGGGGAAACAGACAGGACCAAATTAAAGATCCGTCCAGCAGTGTTGCCTTTTCCTTCATTAGCTTAAACGAACCAACCGGGAAGCTCGTTAGGTTGTATGATGAATCTCTCCAACGAGCGGTGGATGTGAAAAGAAGCAGAAGCAAGATGGCGGCAAGAGCATTAATCCGTTGGAACGCTGGCTTGTCGTATAGTAATTAAAAGCATCGCAAATTAATGGCAAAAGAAAGACAAAAACCACGCAAGCACGTTGGCAGCATGCGAAAGGGTATAACGGACAGGTCTGATACGGGCCAACCGTGTGTCGTTTAATAGGTCGCTCGCTGACTTCTGTCATCCACCGGCTGCGGACACATCGGACATCTCATTTAACCGCAACGTTGCGACATTCTGCAGAAGGCAGGGCGGGCCACGGCAGGAAGCATCGAGGTAGAATCGTACGGTGGCGATGAGATGGTTAATTTCGCATTTCAATCCCGATTATGCCGGACCCGGATGATTATGTCACTCCGTAAGGGCACGTGTGGGTGTGTCAGTGTGTTTACACACCAACCAACCCGATGTCGGAATGACAAACAAAACACAACCCCCGCCACCCACCAAACCCCATTCGGTGGTGCGAACTGCATTGTCCGCCGAGTGCATTCGCTTGGAAAGGCCGGTACACAGACGTCAGTTTCAATTTACATTTCACTGCAAAGCTCTGAGTGAGTGCTGGTGCTTCTGAATTCCTTCGACGAAGGGAAAGGAGTCTGTCGTTGGGTGTGCGGTCCGAAGAAGCAGAGGATTCAGTCCTTCGGTGTGGAATATTTATGATGTGTTGATGGAGACAGTCAGCAGAATTAGTTGCACGGACGGCCGGAAGCAGTCACTGTGCGTGTTTATGTGTGTGTTTGTCAGTGGGAAAGGAAATATGTACGTCAACAAGGAAGTTTATCGCTGTTAATGACTTTGGGAGTGGGATGAAATCATATTTGTTAATCCGGTCCTCCAACAATCCAGTGCTTGACGAACTTGTCGGTTTATGTAATGAACATAGAGTCGATAGAAAAACCTTAAAGTAGATCTGATAATTGTACTTTTCTTAAACCTGAACGTTGACATTGATTTTTACAATAATACTTCATTGATATCATTCACATATTTTTTTAGTGTTAAAATTACGAAAAGTGTATAGGAAGAAGTGGGAAGGAGAAAAATTTCCTATTTCCAGAAGTGGGAAGGAGAATGTTTAAGCTGCTCGCCAAGCAGTTTTTTAGAAATCTAGTAATGGCATTTAAAAAGACGAATACAAATAGATCATCATCTTTTCATATTTTAAGTCCGTCCGGATAAGAGATGTTTCAAAATATTAAAATAAAGTTTATTTACTATCGTGGTAGTGAGACAGTTTGCTGACGAAAGCGACAGGTGACATATTTAATAGCTAATTAGTTTTGAATTATATTGCGAGGGTCGTTAATGATTTGTCCAAGAGAAAGAGCGGTCAAAGGCCATAAATAAGACACTACAGACAACATTTGTTTTTCTGTAGGAAAATGTGTTATACAAAGCATTTGATTTTTAGAACCTCGCGTAGCACGAGCTTTGGTGAAATAAAGTTGCAAGAAGTTGTATTTTTAACGAAACATTTTCCTACACATAACATGTCGTGTTTTACTACGTTTGGGCTCCGATAATTATTCCTGTTTCTTAGTCATTCAATAAAAAGTCATAAAAATCCTGTTTCTTAGTTATTCAATAATGATTCAATAATTTTAACAGTGGTTTTTCGACCCATATTCGCAAGTTTTTAATAAATACCAATGTTTTTTTGCCGTCAACATATTTATTAAACACTACGATGTCTTTTATTTACAGAAAACCTCAGCATGGTTAGAATCCAACGTTATGATAGCTGTTCCAGTTTATGTTCTTTGGTTGGAGAAACAACAGTAGAAAAACAAAACACAGTAGAAAAACAAAACACAGTAGAAAAACAAACAGCGCGTGTGCTTTTCTTTCCGTTTGCATCCGATAATCAGAAAATATATGCACCGTGCGCAAACCATCAATTATTTGGCAACGCTACCCAGGGAAGCCATCAGGAAAATTGAATTTTTCTTGCACTCGTGCCAACAAAACGCGTGGCGAGGGGGAAAAAAGCGGGATAGACCACTCATCCGAACCCATTCCGGCGGTCCCCAAAGCCTTTTAGCCAAGCACCGATCCCTTAAGCCCCTCGGCCGGAAGCACCATTCGCGATCTCCCAAAGATATCAACAACTCAATACCCCACCCCTTGCCGCACCGGCCCGCGTTTCCTCTAGCTTCTAGCCATCACGAAAGCGTGCTCGGTCTACGGAAAACTCGTTCCACTCGGAAGGCAAAGGAATTATTTTATCCCGATAACGATTATGGCAGCCGCCGCAGCGGAGTGCAGCCTTTCAGTGCGCTGTTGCCTGTTTTGTGTACACTTCCGCTTTCCTTTCCATTCCAGTGGCAACAACAGTGTAATTCTGGTACGGCGTTCAGTTGTTGTATGGTACAGTTTTCAGTCCTTGCAACATTCCAGAAGCCCATGGAACGGGCCATGCTAACGTTAAGGCTGGCATATTTTTGCATACACTCGGGAGAGATTCACCAGGCGACTGAGACTAGCGTGTGTTTGTATGAATTCCCGGAGTTCGTGCACACAGCCAAGAGGTAAAAAATAATAATCATATCATTTCTCAACCCAACCCTCCCACGCCGCATGAGATGGCGTTAAGATTTGCTTTCCGGCAAATAGACTAGGGCGGGTGAATGCCAGAAACACACAACACAGACCCGCACGACGTCGGGTGCTCGGGGCCTTTGCATGTATCTGGGATTTTCGACCCCATTTTCTTCCGCCCAGACACACCCCCCCCGCCCCACCCGCGTGTGTTCGTACCAGCGGGGTGAATGCGTTACTGATGAAAATCGTTTACAAACACCCTCACTTGGGAACCGGAAGCTTTCCCCTGCCCCAGGCCAGAGAAAAGCCATAAAATATAACCAACACTCCATACAGTCGGGTTGGTTACCACAAGGACCATCACCGGTTTCCGGCAAGGGTTGCGGCGTCCTTTTCGGGCACTTTTCTGCGCACCGAGTACGCGGAACAAGGCCAGCGACAACCGTACGCGAACTGGTCCTTTCCGTGAGAAGGGATTATGCAACATATTGTTTAGATTACTCCCGTGGTTTGACACAATCCGCCGATGGAAGGCACGTTACGAAAAGGGGAGAGTACGAAACGGTATCTCATATGTAATCCTTGAGAGGCTTCCAATTTTCCTTTCCCTCACTGCTCCACAGAGGTGGAAAGCTCGTCGAGGATGACGGGTGGATATACTATATTTGAAGTAACGCACATGTAAATAGCCCAAGGATGTCGTACCGTGCCATTTTTATTCCCACTTTGCGCGACCCAGTCCTCTTCCACGTTGCGTTGCTTTTTCTTGCACGATTCTTTTTACATCACTTGGTTCAGCGTGCCAAAACAGTGCATTCTGCGCGCATAGGAAATGCAACAAAGATGCACGTACATATGATGCGGTAATCCTTTGTCGGGGACTGATATATTGCAGTGCTGAGACTCCGAGTGGATGGCAATCCAATAAACTGAAACTTAAAACCCTTCCGCTTGCTGCCTCGGCTTTCTTCGCTAACAAAACGCATGGGAATCGTGTTGGAAACTACAACAGCGTTATGCATTTTGATTATTGAGAGCGTCAGGGTAAAAACAAAACAACTGAAAATACTGAAATTATAAAGAGAAAGTTAAAAAAAAGTTTATGTTTTTGGACTGAATAATATCAAAATCATTGCATTTTATTGTGCTGAAATATAATTTCCAGGTGTTTTTTCTGGGATTGGGATGAACGTTTGCGATCAACATTAAACCGATTAGTCGATCCTGGTACGTATATAGATCTTGTAAAAACGTAAGAAGTGTAGACTTGCTTTTTGAAAATAGTTCTATAATAAAAAGAAGATGGCTGATTGTCACAATTTAACCAAAAATGATTTTGGTTTTATCGGTTTAAAACCAACAATAATCTTATTTTATAATGTGTTATTTGGAGGTTTTGTCAGGCATCCAAGTTTCAATAACACAAACAGAAAAAATGCTTTGCGAATGCCGTTTATTGCAATCGATTGAATTATATTTTCAATATTGCCTTGCAAAGATTTACATTGACTTGGGAACTTTTTGATCCTTGTTTTAATAATATTTTCTATCGATTTCTCATCCATATATCGCTAAGCCATCCAACATGGTTCACCAGATACATCGCACGATTACCGTCGAAGCACTCACGCCAGCAATGGAAATTTCCCCCCCGATGGAACCGAGGTAAAAAGTAATAGCGTGATGCCAGTGCTCGTCCGTCAAGGGCGTGATACATTGCGCACTATCAGCGCCAGCACCGCGAAAAGTAAGCCATTGTTTATTGCCTCGTTACGTTGGAGGGTAAAACAGGGCGAATAGGCAAACGCACCGACTCGAAAATAGAGATTGTCAACGGTGGCTGAAGAACGGGACGCGCGCGATTGCCATCAATATTTTCCCGACCAACCTTTCGGGCGTATTTTGCAAATGCTTTTTCCTACCACCACTCCCGTAAAAGCACATTTATCAACGGTTAATGGGGAAAACATTTTCTCGGGATTTTCACCCAAACTCGTCGGCTCGCGAAACGGCCCTGCGGGAGTGACAAAGCGACAAACAACGTTATGCGTGGTTGCAGGGTGGAAAATCGATTGCGCTCGCGACGCGAGCACCAACACTAGTTGCCAATTCTTGGCAGCGTGGCCCGAACCCCGATTACGTCACCTTTATCGTGATAATTCCATCGGAACCTGTGGAGCGCTGCGGGGCTCGTTACCGTGCTGAAGGATTCGGTGCAGTTTTTGCACTTGCAGCGGTGCATGCGATGCAACGCGCAATGCAAGCGCAAAGCTCGTGGCGCCCATGAAGGCCAAAGTAAAGCGTACGCATACGCGTAGCGTTTGTGGCATCGACGGGGCTGCACTTAATGCCATTTACAGTAAACACAGGCGGCGTTTGAAGCCCGCAGAATGTGGCATACAGGCAAACGTTTGCGGCTCGATTGAAGAAGCCAGAACATTAACCATCACATGACTAGCGGTTTTTTTAAATTTATTTTGGGTTGGAAAAGAAAATTTGGTTTATTTCTCTAAAGTCAAAATTCGTTAATGGTATATGATTTGCATATCCACCAAAATATAGTAAAAATGTTTTTTTTTAATATTTTTTATCATTTTATTTATTTTGTCATTTTTCGATAATGATAAAGAGATGCCACTAAAAACGCCAATTTATGCATTATCGAACAATTGACTTTACAACTCTATTGAGTACAGGCACTTACCATTTAAAGGTTAAAACACACCACAAGCCTACGAATGTCCGAGGAAAATGAGTTGTATCGCGGAACAAAACGGGCACCGTGAGCGCTGTAAAAGGCAATTCGGCTTTTCCGGATCGTTTCCACCGCCACATGCGGGTTTAAGGCACGTTCAGCGTTCGAGCTATTTGCCCGAACGCGGGTAATTCTGTCGCGGCGTACCACGTCCTGGCGATAGGATGTCCATTAATGGGCATTTTCCACAGGTGTGGCCACAACCTCACACTTCGCAAGCATCTGCACACATACGCACACCCCGCTCCTAACCAGATCAACGGGCATTCCGTGGCCATGTTACGCCAACACTGCCGTTTTATAGGTAATCTTTTTCCAAAGTATGCCATCCAAGCGCTCCAGTGAGGTGTTGGTGATCGGAAAATGTTACCTCGCGCTATCCAGCTTAAGCTTTTTTGCACCTTTATGTTGTTTCGTTCCACGAAAGGAACGATGCAGATGGCTGGTTATTAACCAATCTCGGTGACCATAACCATCGAACAAAAAGGATCTTATTCGAGTGTAAATGAATGTGCATCATATGTTTTTCGCTGCAGTTGAGATGAAACTGCAACTGGATGTGATTAGGTTATCAAAATGACTAGATTTCATAGATTAAACGGTTGCGGGCGTGTAACAATAAACCCACCCAGAACACTGATTAAAATCAACTATTTTGTCAATAGCATACGCTTTGAAATAATTCAATTGCATTGTGTGAATCGTGTGGGAATGAAAAAGTTCTCATGCTTCAAAGCAGTCAGTAATACAAGGGCAGTAGAAAGGTTTTGTAGAAAAATTAAACGGAACTGGATGTGGCGGTTCTATGCATCGTAATCCGATCAAAGGAACATAAAATCAAACACACACACTCACGTACCTACTAACCACATGAAACAAACCACATTCGACACGCCACACACACTCGACGGTTATTACGCGTCGACCTTGTCGAGTAGAGTGAAGCTGGTTAAAGGCTGGCTAGTGAGAAAGGGCACGTCGAAGGGGTTGAAACCGTTTAGGGGTGTTGTTCGGGGGCAAGGGTGAAGTGCACTGGGTATTATCCAACCGCGGGAACAACGTTCGATGCGCCATTACAGCACCATTTAGTGATGCACTTGTGCGTTTGAACGGCGAATGGGAGGTCATGCAATTTGATAGCCCTATTTGTGCGTCTGTCAACCCATAAACGGAGCGCATACGGGTTGAGTGAGCGTGTGCTTGCTGACACAAACAAATTTACCAAATTAAACTAATGCAAAGGGAAAATAGAACTATGAACAATATGTTTCCGTGATGGGTTTTTCATTCCTGAATTTGTTTTACTAACTATTATTACTCGCCATTACGTTCATTGCTATTGAGTAAAATTAAATTATACTGTGCATGGAATCATACTTGAACAATGAAGGGGAAAAAAATAACCGAATCATGGATAAACATGACATTTTAAGACTGTCTAAATTTACTATGATCTTCACACCATGATTTTCCACCGAACAAAGCAATGGATCTCCACACAAACATGGAAATTACCTTTTGACAAAATACCTTCACTGTGCCAAAAACTAACGAACGAAATATTTGAAATTACATCGCATTGTCTATTTTTTTAATTTTTCTATCATCAGTTCACTGAAGTAACCGCAAACAGTCCGACGGATTGCTCGAAGATTCATCTATCCAATGCACCTTCAAGGGGCAATGGTGGCGTTTACCTCATCCAGCAGCATCCTGTACCATCCAATCCATCCAATGGTAGCCCAGAATGTGATAATCGTTGTCCGGAAAAACATGCGAATCAGTATTGGCTACGCCTACAGACAAAGGAAGCTAGAACGCCAAGGACGAGAACGGTGGCCACAAAATGCGTTACAAAAAAAAACCCCTAAGCGGCCCAAAAGCCTTTCCTACACGCACAGCAGTTTTGGGAGTTCGCTTTTACAGCCTCCCGTGGGGCACGCAGCTCATCATAAATCACCCCCTGGCGTTCGATGCGTCTTTCTACTTTCCAGGGCCCTTTTTTTTCGTTTGCTTGCGAACGATGTCCGAACGAAATGTTGGGGCACCCGGAAGCGGGCAGGTACGTGCGTGAGGAGAATGCTGAGTCTCATCCAACTGACCAATGGATCGTTTGGTCTTTCCAGACCGGAAAACAGCTTCGGCCGCTGGTCGATGAATCAAACGAACGATCCGGCCAGGAACATCGGTAGGCAAAACACTCTATTAGCCAACTGCATATCTGTGCGTAGGAGAATTTGGGCTTTCCGTGAAGTTTTTCCGATCCGATGAAGTCTGTTGCGTATCAAACAATGAGCGCGCGAGGCAATAAGTCGAAATTAACTAACAGGATGCAGGCGCCATCGAATGATACCATCACTGCGTTGGAAACCTTTGTCTGTAGGATAATATATAATCGGGAAAAAGGGTGATAGCATACAAATATGATATCCATCCTGTCCGGCGAGAGCAAAACGTAAATCCAATAGACGATACGATTGCAGAGGACCAAAAAAAAACACTATCGGTAGTCAAATTTTGGGATGATTGGACACTGTTACATGTTTCCAACTGCGCGAGAAACCATAACCGAGCATAAGCGCAGTTAGTATGCTGACTTCCTCATCACCTGGTGAGCAAAGGAAAAGGATTGAAAGAGACCCCAGTTGCGTGATGTGCAAACACTAGGCTAAGAAACTATAGTAAGTCCATCCAATTCTGTCGATGCAAACATAACGAACCTCGGTGCTCATCATATGCTTTGTGAGTTTGTGTGTGTCCCGAAGCCCGACGGTTTCAAGCTCATCAGCTTTCCTCCCCGAAACGCCCGTGGCAAAACGAAATACCGTGGCAAAAATTTTCCACCGCAATGCGGCAATGGCAAAGGTTGGAAGGAATAGCGCAAAAAGTTTTCCACCGGATAAACTCACAGGGCTCTCCATGTCTCTTCTTTTCTCTTGCTCCGCAGACGAGTGCCTAGCATCCGGGCATGTACGTTTCATTGTCTGCTGGTTTTTTGTTCCACAGATGTTTTTTGCTTGCAGCAACATATCCCAACATGGGCAGCATAATGGAAATAATGGAACGGAATTGGATTATGTGATGGGAACCACCGGCACGAGAAAACAAAAACAGTGACATTTCATTCAATCTTTCACCAGGGGGGTGGCGGATTATTTGTGACATCGCAAAGAAATGATGAAATTTCAAACCGAAACTTTACTGCTCCCGACAGACAAAC
>KE525406.1:44492-64630 GCA_000441895.2 Anopheles sinensis
TTAATAACAGGAGCTTACATCGCAGCTCAGCGTCGGGGAGGAAGCATTTCTTCCGCATGGTTTCCGAAAAAGCTCGACGATCGAGAACACGGGATCGAGATGCGGGAAAATGGAAAAACTTCACAACCATTAGCATCGAACCAGCGCTTCTACCTAGCGTTATGTTGCCGAATATGTTTGTCGTAAGTTTTTCTTCCTATTTTTTCCCAGGGGAAAGCGAGGTATTTTTTTCGAATCAGGCACGACGCAATGGAATGTGTCTTCCCCCAAAAACTACCGAATGCGGATGTGTTCCGATTCATTTCTCGGTGAATCCAGCCGAAAGATTTCCCCCATGATCCGAGCTTGTTTTCCCGCCCCCCGAAGGCGTAGCTCGAAAGGCTTCGAAGTTTCCCACCATTCTCAACCCACCGCCAAGGAAAAAGATTTTGGAGACACGAGGACACACGCTCGAGGGCACCTTCGGGTGTTGCCTCCGAGTTCACCAATACAATATTCTCGAATCCAGTTTTCCCGGCGTTCCGGCCGGTAGCTTTGCAAGGAAGTGGCCGGGAACGGATTTACATTTTTCTTCCACCCCATTCTTCAATCCTTGCACCGTTCGGCCGATATTTTTCTTTGGTTAGCCTCCCCCTGGTCCACCATTCTTTCCGGTAAATTTGTCCCCAGGAGCACGTTTGGAAAAATACGCCCACATTCCGCCCAACGCCCTTTGCCCGGCGTGTGACGAAAATCGTCCTTATCATCCACTTGTGTGGCCACTGGCTGACAAGATCGAACGTTGAAACGCCAACGACCGTGGGGGGTGGGCAAGGAGGGTGGGGGGGGCTGAAGCTGTTCAACTTTTCCGCCCGAGCGAGAAACAGACAGGTAGGACACCGAGCACTCGCTGCTCTCCCACCCACCGGGTTCTCCTTGTTTTGAGGTTGACAAGGATTTTTAGCGAAATTGATTTCCGATAAACGACATGTCCTTACTTGCTGCCGCTTGTTCCCCCTCGCGCACACTAGCGACGCCTTTTTTGGCAGGAAAATCGATCAGCAGATGTGTGTGGGTGGGCGTGTGCTTTGCCCTAATCTGCGGCGGGCTCTTTGTGCCGGGTGATCTTTTCAATCACTTTCCCTTTCCACGCCGGTCACAGAAATGTACGAGGTTATTTAACGAACAAAAAACCATATCAAAATGGAATCGAATTTTATCTGCAAATGGAATACTCAGCAAAAATAACACAACACACACACACACAGAGGCAAGAAAGGAGAATTATGTCCGAGAATGGTTGTTCATTGTAAAATGGTTATGTACCTTTGAATTCTTATCCGTACGTCCGCGCCTCGAGGATGATTCGGGATAAAGTTCTGAAAATAGAAAGTGGAAAACAAACCGTTAATATTCCCATGGAAATTTGCACCGCTCTTTCCAAACCGTTGTTCAATCCATTTCCTAGCTTACGCTTATTTATTGATGGTTGTTTCTTTTCCGTTGTTTCCAACCGAAGAAAAACATATTCAAGTTTAGCTACCAAATCCTACCACATCTTTTGATTTCCCGGGGCGGATGTTTTGGGACGGGGGAATTTGGTTTCCCATTTTACAACCACCTCACCACCTCGCATTGCTGATCTGATACTGTGGCAAGCTTTACGCGCTTCTCCATCCAACGTGCTCTGTGAAGGTGGTTGTGCGCTGTGCATAAAATTGAATCTTTTCCGGCCTTTTGCCTCGCAGGTTTCCACCAAAGTTTCCTCAAACGCGCCCAAATTCGTGCAAATAGCACGCTAAATACACCATCACCCTTTTTTCTTGTTTTGGTGATTCACCCGTAAAAGTGTACGGTCGAACGTGAAGGCGAATCGGGAAAATAATACGACCCTAAGCCCGGCCGGGTCGTAGGTTTTCCCAGCAGCGCGGCGCGAAGCCAAACAACCACCGTCGGCCATAAATCGGAAAAAGATATCTTTTGCAAAGCGTAAACGCTACCCACCCGAACGCTCGGCCGTGGTACGGCTGTGTGTGTCACTCTGCAGGTAGGGCGGTAGGGCGATATGTTCAAAGGTAGCTCAGCTCTTGCTACAACTCTCAACACCAGGTAACGGATATCGACCAAGAACCTGGGTCGGGTATCCGACCGACCGAATTCTTGACGCGGGCGGAGCGAAACGAAAAACAAACCCATCCACGGGTAGACCGAACCAAAGCTGGGGTTCGAAGTCATGGTTTGAATTACCCATTATTTAAGTTTTCACTCCAACGCCCCCTCCCGAAGGGAAGGGTCACCCGGTGGGAGTTGTGTGGGAAAAATCGAACTTTATATTATTTCACTTTTTCCACCGCTTTTTAAGGCCCCCCGAAACGGTAAACAAAAGCTACTGCACATCGAGCGAACTCCGACCTGAAACCCGCGCTCCGGAAATGCAAACCCAACCACTGTTTATTCGCCGCTCTGCCGTTGGGTTTTTTTTTCAGGTGGGCCTTTGTGCGCAGAGTTGTAAAATACGAGCACAATTCGCAGCGTGCCATCCATAATTTCCCTTTCGCAGTTCGACCATCTCGCAATCACCAAGGGGAGAAAAACCTTCCCTAACGAATGCATATTGATCTTGGGTGGAAAAATCGTTTGTTTACCTGTCATCTCTGGGTTGGCAGGATTTTTACGCTTGCAGTTCAATTCCACTTTTTACTGCCCCGGAGAGGGGAGGGACGGGGCATGAAAAACGTTTACGGGTGCGCATTTCAGTCGACTATTTGCTCAGCATTTGCCGTCACTAATTGAAAAACGTGCCAGTCTGGGGGGAAAACATCGGGCCCCAAGGGGAGGCTTACAAACATTGCGATATCGTTTTGATGGTGATGCAGCGTACCCTTCTTAAACCCCCTGTGTCTCCCCTCACGCCGGTGTTGACTTACATTTGCCTCGTTGTTGAGTGGTGTTTCGTTCGAATGCTTATGCTGCGTTTAACTGGTCCATATTTTCCAAGCTCATCCGCTCGATGTTGGATGCGAAACCTAGGCACAATTTGTTGACAAGCTATGAAATTTGCACGGAGTAATACTAGGCACGAAGTAAACACTGGAAGCGGTACTGCCAAATTCGTTTCAGATGCATAAACACACCAACAACTCGTTCACACGGAAAAAATAACAATGCTGAAATTGATACAACTGTTGTAAAATAGATGGTATTCCCAGCGTGTCAATCATGAATCCGCAAATTCGGAAGGGTATTTATGTCGCGGTAAGTAAAATGGGGAGAATGGACGAAAACTTAAAACCAAAAACCAACCATATTGAAATACCAAATATTTTGCGCTCTAATTGCTCGTATCGGCGATTGTAGTAGAATGCGATTGATGCACACCAGTAGCTTATTCAAATTTTAGTTTCGCTAAACAATTTTCATTTCTGATGGTTAAATATTGGACCTGAAATTGGATATCGGTTAGTTTCGTGGGTGAGTGATGCTTTTGAATGGGTTGTGCAAGTCATGTAGGAAAAGTGGTATGCAAATATGTTAAAATAGACCGATGTTATTGCGGATCTACGGGGTTTTATTATGCAGAAATATGATTCGTTTACCTAATAAAAACTCGTTAGAAACGGTAGATCTATGAGCAATTTTGAATAGAAAAATTTCCTTTATTGTTTCCAAGCTTTTATTCAAAACAAATGCACAAAAATTTGCCAAAAATAAAGGATTCCTTTTTGCATCTTGCATGAAAAAAATAATCATGCGAAGGACGATTCCTTGCATGTTCATTGAAAAGAATAAAACTAAAAACGATTCGCTCCACTTCTTATAAGTGGAATGATTGATCAAATTTGACCCCCAACACGACAATCATGCAGACCGCACTGATGACGCTAATGAAAATTCATTGCATCTGGCATCCGCTGTTGTTTGTTGAACTGTCATGGAATCCTCGGAACACTCGAGAAAAAAATCAATTGAAAAATGCATTTAACACATAATCAACAAACGTAGAGAAAAAAATGATAAAAACGCACGAAACGAGCAACATTGTTAAACATCAGCTTTAATCTTTGCGCATTTTATGTTCGTGAACATTTTTAAATTCTTTTCAATTAAAACCATTTAAAAATATGCCGCAGACTATCGAACGGAAAAACGACAACGGAACTTCCAATGCATTCAATCCGATGCAACCTGCAGCACTCGTAGCAGAAACACGAAAGCGGTGCGATTGAACGTTTTAAATGTTCACTTTATTTTAGTGTCCACGTGGCAGCGGTGCTACGATGCCCTCGTTACGTGTGCTTCCCGTCTCCAGTCCGGCTTACCTTAGCGTGACGCACCGCAAACCCATTTCGCCGAAAGTCGGTCAATTATGAAGCTTTAATTTGTTTTCAAACGGTGTCAACCGCACACGTGCATATCAGGTGGGTAAAGCCAGGGAAAGGATACCGAAAGCCTTTCGCTTGGTCCCGCGCTATGCTTTTTAATCCCACCATTCCTCCCCCACTGCCTGGCGTCCCCCCTGACACACATATGTACATGGTAAATTCATTAAGTTTAATAAAGCGCGGGTTGGATTGGCATGTTTTATTTTGACTGCATTATGTTTATCGTGAAGCAGCGTGCATGTGCAATTTTATTTGCGCATAAGTCAACGTACTCAAGGCATACACACACTAGCGTGTTTTAAATGAGTGCCAGATTTAGGTAGCTCGTAGAAATTGAAGTTCTGTGCAAGGGAATGTAATCCTTTTAAAGTAAAACAAACTCCATTATTTTAATCTACTTAAGTGAGGCTTAAAAAGTGTATCGTAATGGAAGTGCAATCGTGTAATGGCACCTTAAACCATACTGTTTACATGACATATGGTAGCTGCCAACTGCCCTCGCTGTCTGGTCGGGAATGTGCACGAAAATAATTGTAGTATTTAAATTCCACCCCGCATCGCTGCTTCCCGAGATAATGTGCGGGATGCGATTGTCCTATCGTGGTGGCTGAGCTTTTGCCCTTCCTTCGTTGCTGTTTGCTCAGGTAGCAATTAACGCCATTATAGCAAATATTTATTCTGTTTAATTGGTGGGTGCATTTTTATTTCACCACGCTGCAAATGCGGTTCGGTAGTGATTTCTGCATTACGTACCATTGCATGAAGTCCTGTGTTGTTCCACAATTCAGAAGGTTTGCTTGAGATTGCTGAGTTTCCAAGACTTCAGATCTACAAAAAATCGCATTCTTTTGATTTGTAGAATAAATTTAGTTCTATATTATCATTAGCTACTTCTCACCAGTAAACTCAACTACAACCTTTTTTATTTCTTACTACAGCAAATGGAAAAATTCACCAAACCAATAAAGTTTGAGATTAAATTTCAATGATTGAGCTTCATGGATCGGAAGATTTACTTTAAAACGGTCAAATCCATGAACCAGCTAACACAGTCTATTGAAAGTTGGTGAAAAATCCACAAAGAAACGATAGTATCACAACTCGAATCGAAAGCAAGATAAATTGATACACATCAAATAACCGCAATCTCATCCTTGTGGGCGTTTTGCAAATTCCGAAATCGATCGTAGGACCGCCGGGGAAACGGGAAAACAAAACAAAGAACCAATGCACAAAAGCAAGCCTAAAGGTACATTCTAGAACATATTCTTGCTTTGCTTTGGTGCTCGGTTGCTTTTCATCGGAAAACCCGGATACCGGAAACCGCCCATCGCGTTCAATCGGACGCGGCGCGTGATATAACCGTTACATTTGCTTGACGCAACCAAAGGAAAAACGCGTCGTGATACGCCATCCAATCTTACGATGATCGATTATATTTGCCACAGATTTCCGCAACGATGTTTCTTCCACTCCGTTTGATCCATTTGATCCTCGTTTTTCCGGATGGTGGACCTTTTTGATGTTTTTTGTACTATACCCGAGTTCCCGCTGGTCCCATTGTGAATCGCTAGAGGATGTAAACGCTGAGAAAGACCTCAAAATTTTACCTTATCGTAAGATTTTCTTTCTTTTGCAAACCCACAAATCTCAGGCCGATCAATGAATGAATCAACGAATCCGGGACGTGTTTTCCTTTGTCGGCTCTGCCAACACGGTTGCCAACCGCTACAGCGTGTCCCCTGTCCAACACGTCCCCAACCATTTTCGTATCGCTAGCATTTTCTAACGGGCAAACAGCGGCGAAGTTCGATAACGGAAAAATCATCAAACCGGGAAAATTGATATCATACTCGAGTTCAGCGAGTGAAAACAAAGAAGTACAAAAGGAACGAAAGCCGGTAAGCACACGACGAGCGCAAATTGAAATGAAAACGAGATGAAAGTAAACAGTGATTTCATTTCTTCATTTTTCTCATGCTTCCACCAGAACGCGCACGACTCGGCAAAAGGACAATCTCGTGGCTCGTGATTTGGCTTCCCATCTCGAGCAGCGAGAGCGAAAATTACTCATTCCAGTCAGGAAATTTGACGTACAAAACCCACTTCTTACCAACGTGAAGTATACTACAAGAGGAAAAATTCGGCAAACGAAGAAGTCCAAAATATGGAAAACTTGAGAAGGATTCAACACGACTGTTGGCACCACATCGGGATGAGAAAAGCTAAACGGTATTTTCTATACAAATAAACAATCGGAAAGTCACACCATAGTGAGAAGATTTTTCCAGTTTCCCAGAGCTAGAATTTCTTTAATTAGTTGTACATTTCCTTTTAGTCAATTGATCAAATAAAATATAGAGTGCATGAAAAAAATAATAATGTAGCAAGTACTCAAAACCAACATCTTTCCCCTGGCTTTCATCGATTTCAACATAATTGCTTCCAATTTCCAGCAAGACGATAAATTCGTTGATTTTTGGTGAATAGGTTTGTCTAGCAATTTCCTCTAAATCTTTGCTTGAAGTGCTTCCTTCATCGTTTGGAATACGGTTCGAGAAAGTTAAGCCGCCAAGGCTGCCTCGTTTTAGTCAAACGGAATTCTAATAGTCAACATTCCCTGCATACTCTCCACGACAAACTCTCCGGGAGCGATTAGAACGAACACCGAAAATGAACTCACCGACAGTTACCGTCTCGTTGGATGCCGCCGCTTTGGAAGAAATATGTCGCATCTTATCAGCGGATTCTGGTGTCGGAAATGGATTTGTGTTCCTGATTGTATGCGTGTGTGTGTGTGTGTTTGTGCATTGTGAAGTCATTTGTTTGACTGTCGCGACGATGGCGACGAAGCTCTAGTGGTTTAAATCCGAGCCATAATTTCCCTCCAGGAACTTGAGTGCACCGTGCTTGCACTTCCGAGTTGGTTCGAGAAATTTCTCCAGACACCACTAAAGCTATGCCGTTGCCGCTATCATAATGCACCTCCGCTTCTTATCGCCGCCACGTTCCGGCTTCTCGAAGCAACACGGTACCGAGCTGTTGTCGCACAGGAAAATGCAACACAGAACACGAGGCGAGAAAGCGGATGGAGGATGTTTACGAACACTCCCGGAATACCACCCCAAATCGCATTCTATCCGCCATAACCTTCCCCTTATCCAGCGAGCTAGCCGAAGGTAAGTAGCAACTCTTCTCCCACAGCAGGAAACCGATATCGCCATTATGCAGTTGAACCAATGCGGTGTGTTCAGGCTGCAGTCTTCCGCCATATGTGTGCGTTCGATGGTTTATTGAACTTTCCACCCTCAGGCCGTCGTTATCTTTCCAGGGCCGTCGATGACGTCCCGCCTCGCCCGCCAGGGTAATTCTGTTAATGCACGTTTAAACTTTGAGCTTAAGAATCCTCCGAGCACGGCATTCCAACTTTTCCGATCAGACTTGCATACCATCGTACGGCCAACGATGTTTAGTCATAGTCGCGCTTTCCCGGCAGGGGTAACAACATTTCCTCGCAATAAGTTAGTCCGCTCCGATACGAAGCTACTCCAAATGGTGCTTCACAAGCGCACATGAACTTAAATTAGATGAGGTACATGGTAGCAAACCAATGCATGATTGGCAATCTCAGCATGAAAAGGAAGCAATTCACTACACTTGGTAATGGAGTTTCAAGTCATATAAATAGCGGGAAAATACTATCGCATTTGGATGAAATGTTTCGAGATGTAATTTCAAAGAAATACGGAAGAAAGTTGGTTATTAGTTTGCAATTTTATTTTAGAAGAAAGTTGTTTAAGTATGATTTGCATGAGGCATTTCATTTTGTATTTAAATTATGTTTTGCTATTTTTATTGCTCATAACGAAATAAGAAATAATACTACATAAATTGGTTTACAAAATAAAAAAAATAAAAAGGAAAAAATATCAAAGAAAAAAACCATCATCCGGTATGAATCAGCAGTAAAACAGTGTGAAACGGAGTACTTGAGCATGCTAACTTTTAGTCATTTAACCCAAAATTCATAATTAATTGATGAGTGCTGTCTTCATATGAGCAATATAGAAACATAGATGATGTCATCCCAAGCTCGTAACATATTTCCTAATCAAGATGCGTACAATTGTCTCAAACCCACTCTGGGTATCGCTCGAACAACACTTGACTCAATTCTGGCTGTGATTGAACGCATAGGATATATCGGTGTTGCAAACGTCACTTGAAAGAATAAAAGTTGTGATACAGAACACTTACAAAGTTTACCGAAACCATGCCTTTTTGGGGCAGAACCTTTAGTAGATGGAATGCATTTCATATTTTATGTTTATGCCCTTTTGATGCATCTCAAGAGCAACACCATTCGCTTGCTTGTATTGTCAAAGTGGATGTTTACAGGCATATGGACCGATTAACGACCGACAGGCATGCGGGAACGAGATGGGAAATTTCATATTCCAAAGTAACCATGTACGGCTGTTTTTGCTCTAGTGTGCCCATTTCAAGTTGGGACGAAAACTCCACATTCAAGGCAGGGTTTATGCCATGTCAAAGCGATCGAAATTTACATTCTCGCACCCAAAATTCTCAACAAACCGTGCGGTCTAAGAACGCGGATGGTGTGAAGCGTGCTTCTTCTACCAACGTTCTTTCAAATCAACGTCCAACTCCGGAGAAGTACGAAAAAATACAATACCAGCAACAACCACCGTCAAAGGTCAGACCAGAAAACCGTGCGCTATTTATTTGGCCTTCGGGGCTAGAGGTCGACGACAGAGACCCAAAAGAAACCCCGTCACGAAGCGTTCTCGGGCGAGCTGGCAGAAGATGCGCCCGTCGAGTGGATGTCGGTGACTTATGTAGCATTTCTGGGGTCTGGCGCATGTAAAACCGAAGCAGCATGGAATGCACCACGCGCGTTACATGGGCCCGGAAGAAATTGTTGGAATCGTTCGCCATGTGCAACGGCCAGGTCCAACGCTCCACTTGAAGTGCACCACTAACGAAGGATCGGCTGCGGTGCATCCTCCGTCTGACGGTGAGGAATTTGAAACAGTCCAATTTCGATTCGTTCTCTGTGGTCGACATATTCTACCCGCAGCACTTCAAGTAGTGGAACGGTAGGTTAAACCGGGCCAAAAGAATGAAACGACCATGCTACGTTCCGGGAACTATTTTCTAAAACGTAGCAAGAAGCTCTTCAGCTCGGCGTTGGGATACATCCACCCGACAGAGACTTTATTAGGCGTGGTATGGGTGCAAAATAAAAGAAATAGTGACATTACCGAGGGGGCTCTCCACACCATCGAAAAACGTGCTAAGAGTTATCTTATCGTCACTCATTGCACCCTTGTGACAGCAACGGAATGACGGACTGGAATGTGGCTTATTAACCACGAACCGCTTCTCGACCGCCGCGAACGCACACACATGTATAATTACTCTCGGTAAACTGAACTCCAAGCCAATGCGAGTAATGCACTAAAAATAGAAAGAATACCGGTAAGGGCGATAATTAAACATGCTACCCGTCTTCACGTAGGGTGCATCGCATGGCTTGTGGAACGAACAGAGGACCGGTGCATCTTCTCAGTCGAACGAACCTTGGTCCATGAAGTGAATAACCTCGAAACCTAGTCGCAACCTTCACACGCTCGTCACGTACCGAACCCCACACAACGACGACGCAAAGCCGCTTCCCTTAGCAGTGGATCGTTCGCCGTTGGAAGCTATCAGCGCTGGCCACAGTCAGCACTTCATAACTCAAAACCAAAACCACCACCTCGTCGGATTGGATTTAATCTTGGGATGACAAATCCTATCTGCTCGACTTACCCTTATAATCTGCCTCTGCGGGAAAACTGTTCCCGGAGAATGTGCATGCGGATGTTGTGGAAAGCCGGATAGCGGCCGGTTTGGTGACGAAGCGATCGGGCGGAACCTGCTGCTAGATTTCTCACTGCACCGTGCGCCTTAGGTGCACCACATGCACAGAACGCAATCTGCGCGCCATCCGAGTGCATATTTGCCTTCCTTCCACATGCACGACGCAGATAAACTACACATGCCGACAGCCTGTGATCATTTGTCACGAGAACGCCGGACGTGAAGTGTGGAAAGCGAGGACTCAGAAGAGCGAGAGCCACTCCTCGGCCGACCACAGTCGTGCCATATGTTCTTGTGTGTCATGTGCACCGATCCTGCCATAAGAATTTGAGTGGCTGGTCGAGGAACTTTCTTTTTCGTATTTAAACGATATTTTGTTTCACGCAATAGAGTAGATGAAGTTCTAGTTATTTTTATTCTGACTATTACACCGCTATGCTTCAGAGAAAAGATGTTGAAGATTATTATTAATTATTAAGATTATCCCAATTTGTGCTAGTCTAATTTTCGATTCTTAGCAGCATAATTGGAAAAATATCCCCGCCCAGAATTCGAGGAATTAATATTTTTGACAAATTGACATAAATATTTTAGTACCCCATTTAAACTTCTTACTGCCGGAAGTTTGTTCGGCTCCGAAAAATGGACTGCCCTTCTGACTTTCCCCGGCAACAAAACATCCAATTCCCACTCGAGCCATCACCAACGCTCGAGCCGGCTCTGGTAGCAAACCCAAATTGAGTCAAAACGACGTTTCGGTTACGGAGTTGCCACCGGGGAGTAAAAGCCGTGAAATATCTTGAATGTCAAAAACTGGTCCTTCAATGGCGCAGATCGATTGCGGGCCGGTGTGTCCCGGGGGTCAGCACGCTTGCGCCCGCTTTCCTTATTCATAATCATTTTAGGCAGATCATTATCAGCGAAGCGATAACCTTCCATCATGATACACACCACGCCGGCCTCCCGCTCCCAAAGGGCCCAAATAAGGCCGTCTCACGCTCTTTCCGAATTTCATTCATTAATGTTTCAAAACGCGCAACCTTGACGCGCTGGCATTAGTGTCGCTTTCCACGAAATCGTTCATTCGATCGCCGGATTTGGCTACGACGGGCTCCTGGAGGGAACATTTTCGTGGTGCACGAATCGATCGGCCATGACGCTCGATATCGCAGGAGTCGCTAAACACTAATGCCCTGAGACTGCGAAAGCTGATAAATATGTTCGCTTTATTTTACGCCAAAAACTATCATCTCGCAGGGAACGGCGTGTGCTTTTTCCGTAGAACCCTGGAAAAATATGTGTTTATGTTTGGCCTTCCGGAGCCGGATTCACCACGAGCCATTGTTTATTCTAATGAGCACGTAACGTACAATTTTCGCACCTCGCCTCAAAACTCGCGCGTCCGTTGCGAAAGGTGTGAAAAACGATTGCTCATTATTCACAGTGCTTTCCAAGTGAGGGCCTTCTATCTTTTCACCGCAGTTTTACGTCGCGTGTCTCTTCGCGGCTACGCCAAGATTACGACCCGGACAGAGGTTCAAACTGTTACGGACGGAAAGAAAGACAAAACAATCGATCCGTTGTTCTAGAAGGTTTTCGGGCGCTTTAATGAATATTTCCCGAATAGCGCGCATTACTCGGTAATGATTATTTGGCCACTAGGGGGGGTGTCAGATATGACCCCGCCGACTCCCGTTCCTTCCAAAAATAGATGGAAAGAAACCGGATTGTACAACCGCGACTTCAGAAGGTTTGAGGAGGCAGATGAGGAGAATCATAAATCATCACTTCTGTTTGCGCCCACCCGTCGCCATTGTTATTAAGGGGAGTTTGAACGGTGGAGGCTAAAGGTGCTAAAGCACGGAGCGATGTCACTCCAGCACTTGCTCCAGGTGTTCCCGATTTTTCACACCTTTACCTACCGAAAGTCGTCCCCAGAGAGCAGTCGAGTGGCTATTTCGGGGCTGTATCTTCCGGTGACTCCACGTCGCGCGATTCATCATCTTCCATCACGACCTTCAGACTCCGCGGCTAAAAGGGCAAGGAACCACAAGAAATAAACAACGCTCCAACACACGAAACGCGAGGGACCAAAATCGAACACGAATATTTCAATAATAATTCCCCACGTAAAAGACCTCCAGATTTTGTACAATCACCATTTTTCCACCACACCAGTCCCATTTCCCGTTCATGTTGTTCCAGCGAAGGTCTTCATTCGTGTTGGTCCTTTTCCTTCAAAATGTTGATAGCTCACACGGGTTCAGCCGAAAGCCGACGACGCTTTTACCATCGTTCTGCTTTTGTCGGGTTCAGAAATCGCTCGCCTCGGGCGTAACTTCAAACCATGAATTTTGTTCGTCTAGATTTTAATTAAATTTTTCGATGACTCTTTCACTCTTCCACCCGACCGTCAGGGGATTTAGGGAAATTTCAGGTTCTTTTCGAACGGACGGTTTACGCTGGGAGGAGAGGAAACATTGGCTGTGCTTTTATTATTGATTTTTGTTTCTTTTTTTCTTATTGAATTTAAATCCAACCGGATAAAATACAAGCGACAAGCCGATCTTTGGGACATTCCTTCCCGTAGTATCCATTTTGATCCGTCATGCTCACTCAGCCACAAAAAGGGAATTCTTTCACTTAAACATACTTGCCCCCAAAGCGCAAGGGCACCATTTGTGGAAAGGGTCCTTCAAAAATCCTACAGTTTGCAATTTAGCCCAAAGCAAAAAAAAAGAAAACGAGACACAGTGTGAAAGACTTTTCTTATCCCCTACCTTAACACCAATAACCATCAAATCTAATAGAGATTAGACGGGGACGTGCTTTGCAAGCGGAAAAAGGGTACGGCTTCGAAGAAAAGAAATCAGAGAAATTTTAAGGTCTTCTTAAATTTGTCTGTTTAACGCCACGAGCTGTTGAGATTCACCCAAAACGGACCTAATCGGTCCGATTCAATTAGCGTCAAACAAATAGGATGACGAAGAAAAAAAAACGGGGAGAAAACCTGCTTTCGTTTCACTTTTTTAAACTAATTTCTTCATCGCTCGCTTAATGTGCCCCGAACCGGTTCCCTTTCGTTATGAAACTTCTTTTGCGGTCCGTTAGTGCCTTTAAACTTGGCTTCGCACACGCCACGAGCACGGAACTTCCTAATTTCGTCCAACAGGGCGTCACCCACCAGATGGGCGAACACGTATTTTGTCTCCGAGTCCGCACGTCGACTTGACGTTTCTAGAAGTTTTATGTTTGTTCTCCGGTGTGCGATACTGTTGTGTGTCACGTAGCGACGACGGTGACATCCTTCCTATTGGGGCCGCCTTCGGAAGGTATCATCATCCTGTCGACAACCACGACAACGACAACGACGACGACGACGACGACGACGAAGACGACGATCCAACGACATGATAAACAGTGGAAGGATACAAACATGTAACATGCAACATGAGCTACACATTCCCGACAGCCCGAATGGAACCTCCATCACTCACGCTCCTCGGTGTCCGGGGGACTTGTCGAAACTTGTGACCTCAGCGCGCAGCAACTTTGTCTTTCGTTTGGAGTCTATTTTAAAACAGTCAAACGATCCCGCCGAACACGTCACACAGAAGTTCCGAGCCGGCGTCTTGTTCAAGGTTGAATGGTTAATCAATATTCCAGAGCGAGTGAGCCACTTTCCGGCTGGAGTTGCTTCACCGAGCGGCGACCAAATGCCAGCCCTATCAGTGAGTGTTTTTCAGAGACAACTCCCGCTTCTACAGGCGTATCCCTTTTCCCTCGACGATGGACGAAAGTTTCGAGGAGCGAGGCTCTAATTACTTCACCAACTTTTCGAGCGATTACGATGATGCGGAGGGAAGGGCTGGAGAAAATTAGTCGCATTTACTTCATTTTCTGGTGCACTTGTTCGATCGATCGATCGATCATCGACGGTGCAGAAAACGATAAAATTGCCCTCCCCTTTTTTTTGGCATCCATGATGCAATTTCAAATTTATCAACCAAAATACTCCTGTCCCGCGATTGGTTCGCAAAAGAGTCGAAGAGGGGAGGTAGGTTATTGCATTTTCTAACAATTTTCACTCGCTAAGTTAATGATTATTCGTGCTAGGGTGGATTTTCCCATGTGAAAGCATTTAGCAAGAAAAACGAAAAAATCAAGCGGGCGAAGACAACGACATTCTGAGTCGAGGTTGATCCCTCTTAATTTAGAGAAGTTTATGGATGCACCCGGACAATGCTTGTCAACGCCGTCTGGGACAACGTCGTGCCGAGGGAGAAACGAACTGATGGATAAAAAAAACCCGGCTACCAGCTGCACTCCGCTTGCTAATTATTAAGAGCTAATAAAGTGATGGCGTCCACCGACGTCGAACCCTTTTAACACCATCCGCTGACTTGCGCCCCCATCGCACTGTGTCTTATGCTGGCGGTACGGGTCGAGTGTCACGTGATGTAAGCCAATTTGCATCGAGTAGCCAGAGGATCCTCGCCTTCACCAACGTACACACACTCTCACACCCACTGGTTTGGAGTAACGACACACAATAATTGGCAACGGTTCGCGACGACGACGACGACGAAAGCGATGACGCCGTCGGAGACGATGGGTGATGATATCATCGAGTAATTTGAGATAATTTAAGAGACCCGCTTCGCAGAAGATATCGTGTAACACAAGAGCGACGGCACGTCGAAGGCATGTCGAGCTTCCACCCAGTGGGCGTCCTCGTAAGGGGTCTGCGGATATTAAGTGCGCCCAGAGCCACAATGCGCCAACGGAAAGGGAAAATAGCTGCCAAACGACAACCGACCCTGAGAGGTCTTATCCCTGGAGGTGTCGTGGTAAAGAAAGGGTGACAAAAAATGAGAAAGGACCCATCACGAATGTACGATGGAATGGTTTCGATTTACATGCTTATACAATAAATTTGCACTTTTTGCCAATATACGGTTGGCGATCGATCCTTGCACAAGCTATGAATACTAATTCAAACATATTTTTCAATCAATTGAAAAAAAAAGCTGAATTTTCTTCAGGAAAATGAAAAGGGGGCCAAGAAATGTGCTTGCATCGACTATTGACATTCAATGCTAAATAAATTAGGAGATAAACAGTGCGGATAGGGTGGAGATGTACGGGTTTAAAAATTAGATTAATTCTATTTGTATTAGATTTATTGTATTATATTGTATTGTATATTAATTTATTTGAATGCTAAGGAAATATGTAATGCAGCTTACATTATTCACTGTTCGTACGTTATATAGTTTGAACTCGACAGAATTGATATTTCGGTTAAGACCCTTCTAAAGTAGTCTATGCCTTTTTAAAATCCGTTTGCTGCCCAGAATACAGTGTGATAAATATCAAATACTTGACAATAATACCAACAAAATAATTAAGTTTACACAGAAAACTATTTTTGTTTGTTTTTAAATATTAAAATGTTAATTCCCCTACTTGCATTCATCCATCACTGAATTTGAGCTTTCCATGCTCTAATTCCTTCAACTGACTGGCCTGACTGCTTCCGGACGTTTGATAGAGTTAGAGGTTTCCAATTTCCTGCACTAATTAACTGGTTGCAACTGAACCTACCCGAGGCACTACAGCCGCGGACGTGTGATGTTCGCCACACCACCGCAAATACGTCAATGGAGAACATGTTATGTAGTCCCCGCGGTTGGTAGCTGGTAATGACGACAGAGCTTTCGAGACTCGTTCCATCGCCCGTTCTATCTTTCACAACCCACTTGCCCCAAACTGATGTTACGTAATATGTGGAAATTGATGTTTCCTGCCGGTACACCAACGACCGGTACCAGATAAGCAATCACTCTATTGTAGGAAGGTTCGGGAGAAGTTTCACCAGAAGACACAATTTTTTACTCTACTTATGTTAAGGTACAACTCTCAGAAAAACTCCGCATAAAACTTTCATCAATCATCCATTTTGATAAGGTTTTTATAAACGTTCCATTTTTTCCTTATCACATGAAGATGATCACGAGCGGAAGTCTGGAATCAGGTCGTCTGTTTATTTTCGCATCACCCGACTACCGGTCAGCGTGATAAGGCGACCCCGAATGAATCATTAAATTATTGTCATCAATTACAGACAGATCAAATAAGAGAATGCAGCAAAAAAAGTATGGCTAACGGAGATGTTAAGTTTTGAGAGAATCGTGTCAAAAATTGTGTTGTAATTAGAAACGGTAGCAAAACCAAAAACAACACGCACTCAAGTAATTTCTTAATCGTTTACAAGTGTCCAAATATTTATTAGTGAAGCTACCAAAAATTTTCATTTTTATCCTTCTCGCAGTGAACCGTTATTACTTGAAATGCACATTATTTGTTTAATTACTAAACAGAATACTAACGAAATCAGAACTTTGTTCAAATAAACCCGTGCTTATCATCATTAGACTGTGGGATGATACGAGTTGTTTTCGCAGTGTTATTAATTTTTCTTTTATTTCTCCTTTTGCATATTACTTATTTACGTTAGATAATGCCCGGCGCGATGGTTGAACCGTGAAGTTTGCGTGCACCGTTCTACCACTGCTCACGTGAACGCTTCCCGACGCAGGCCTTAACCGTCGGTTCGAAGTTTACATAACACAAAGCTGTATAGCAAGCGCTTCTTTTTCATATTCATACTTGCCCCATGAATAGCTCCAGCGAGTACACAAACAAACATTCCACTGCCCATTGCTTGGGAAATATAATCGAACTCGGTCCCGTACGTCAATCGTAACGCAAATAGGAAACGAAGTCCTGGAGAGTATGAAAGAAAACACGCACACGAACGAAGGTATCTAAACAGCATCTGCAGAGGAAGCTTGGGAAAGAAAGTTGTACCATTTAACGGTTCTCAGTGTTTGTTCCCCATTCCTAGTGCGGTCTAAATGGCCGGAATTCGAGATTCGCTTATCGGTACAGTATTTTATCGTTCGCAAACAAAGCACACTTTCTTGCTTGCCTTAGCCTTCGAAAGACTACCCGGGACGGTGCTGAAGGATGGAGAAAAAGTACAAGTAAACAGATAGGTCAACATTGGATTGGAACCGCCGATGTGTACACATTACATTTTCCCAACCTTCTCAGCATCGAGAGCCCCAAAGCTTGCGTTTCGTTGTACATTCGCATGCTTTGCTACATTAGCATTATACGCGAAACGAGTATGGCATAGGCCTGCCGGCGAACAAAAGCATCCGTCATAAATCTTGACGCATTTCCACCCGCGCCATCTTTTCTACCCTCAGGCAAATCGATCTCTTTGGCTCCCTTCGGAAGCACCTCCGATGGTCCTCCTGAAGCTCTGAATGGGCGCTGAAGCAAACGGCGAAGCGCATCGGTAAGCATAATCGATGGCCAATCGATCGGGTCACGGCCTGGGCGCGCTGAAATCACATTCTGGCCTACGATCTTCACCTCGACTTCGCGTGACTAGCATACTGTCGGAGCCGTGTGATGATGGCTCGATCCGGTGGAACGATCCGGCCCGCTTCACGGATGCTGTCGCTTGTTTCATTCTGTAGCGGAAGGAAGGGACCCCACGAAACGGGCAAACGAGGCAGTTTGTATAACAAAATTTCGTTCTTAAACAACGCGACATGTAGGCAGCACGTAGCGGACGGTTTTGACTTCGGGGTTGAGTCATCGGCGATGAGATGGTCGTTGAGATTACGGCTGAAGCGTCGATCCGGGCCTAGCAGGCAAAGAATTGGATGCCCCGAAGGCAACACAAAAGAAGAAGGCCACGATTTTAGAGCACGAACTAGCGAACGTGTTGGTCACGATTTTGTACTTTATGGTTTTGACGCGCGGCGTTGAGAGGAGCAGTTTAACGTACAGTAGAATCAGTCGCTTTTACTAAACAGCGGCTTCGAGGCCGGTGGCTTGGGCTAATCCAATGTTTGGATTAATAGTGCCATAACTTTGTTTCCAAATTACAATTACTAACGATATCCTCAACTTTTATGCATTGTAGCAAACGTCCCGTTCTACTATCGATTATTTTGCGCAAGAGTTAATGTTATTGAAACTATACTAAATGCTATTGAACTTTAAACAAAACAGGGGTTAACAAAACCAGGATTTATGTTTTTAAATGAAAAATTAGAGCATTTGTTCCAGTGAACACTACAAAAAGGAATGAAATGAAACGACAAATTGACTTGACAACAACGGCACCACAACGGACGACTTTTCATGAACCGATTGTCCACTACTAGAGCTGGTTGCTTCGGGTAGATGGTAATGTTTTTTCAATGAAACATTTCCCCTTGTCGCCCAAACAATTTTCGTTCGGACAAACTGAATTATTCCAGAGAGTTTATTTCATTTTATTTTATTCAAATCAATGCGCCTTCAAGCACCAACCTTGGTCGGCTTCGTCTTGTTGATGTCGCCGCTCGATATCGAATGGAAATGGGATTCCCGTTCAAGCACTCTCCAGCGCTGCCAGGAAAGTAAGGCAAGAACCACAAAAACAGGAAAAAAAGTCCGATTGAAGAGGAGGGCGAAAAAAACAACCCATAAAGATGTCACACGCCGTCCCACAGATCAGAAAGTTCAAATCAATTGAACAACTCGAGCTCAAGCCCGAGAGCCGGTCGAAGCAATTCCGTTCGCCGTTCCACCGGCGTACCGACCCAAGAGCGCCGCTCGGGGAGCGAAGAATACGAAATGAGGCAGTTGGCATAAAAATTCATTTACCATTCCGGCGATTCGTCATCCGCGGTATTTATGCGCCGAGCATCGTCCGCGGTCCGACGGCAGAATTACATCTCGCGACGCGAAACATCCACAATGGCCATATTCAAGGGGGAAAAAACGCAACGCCACAGAAGGAGCGGTTAACGACTTTCCAAATGGTGTGGCGAGAATGGGCCTGTTGATGGATCGAATTCATCCACGAAACCGAACGCAAACGCAAACGAGCGATCAGGGCGACAACTATTTCGTCGCGAGGAGACGAAGAACGAAGAATATGCTGTGCATACCACGGATTGCAAATTGTCGTTCAAGCGGTGGAAATCACTCCACTTTCGCCGGCATACCGTTCGGAATAATGATGGAGTCTCGCAAAAGTAAGTCAGCACATTTCCAGGACCGAATGATTTAACCTGACACTGTTATAGTTCCAGTTCAACGGGACTCAACTATTGGCCAGTGATGCGAGAACTGTTTGTGATGGTTTGCATTTAAGATTCACAGATTAGAAAGTCAAGAGCAATTCTTGTAACCTTACCAGTTAAACACAACTTGCTATTATACCGTGAAAGCATCATACTTGACGCGGGTCCAAACTTGACGCACTTTTCAATAAATGATGTTATAAGTTTGTAAAAAATTTCACCCTTAAATATATAGTTAAATATATGTTTATGTTCATACAATACACCCACACCAAAACAAGTTGTTTGTTTAATTGTTACCTAATGAAACCAAAAACAAATGAAAAATATCATCGCACAAGTGCGTCAATTTTTAAAGTTAGGAACATGAAGTGCCACACAAAGAGTTTCTAAAATTTGAAGAACTAAAAATTTAAGAGTACCTCACTTATTTCACTTATATTCCATGGTAGTTAGACTATTACTGTGCAAAAAATCGTAAAATTAGACCGAAAGTTGGTTTTTTTATTCAACTTTTTGTGAACAATTTTCTTAACTGCGTCAAGTGCTTTCACGGTATATTTATAGTATGTAAGGGCCCTTCGCCTAGTTAAATACACTTAGTAATGCAACAAATAAAATGACAAATACCTTTAAAGTAATGAAAATGATGAAAAATATAGTTTACAATTGTATCCAATGGATATAACTTTTGTCAACAAATGCGTTAAAACACATAATAAATAAGGTTTTCCTT
>KE525406.1:74076-105040 GCA_000441895.2 Anopheles sinensis
ATTCTGCACGGCCTCAGGATCGGATAAGTGGAATCGGATCCACTGGGAAGGAGTAGGGCGTGTTGTTTGAGCTTGTAGGCTTATCGTTTCGATTTTTCTATTTCACATTTCTTCCGAGAAATATGACTTATATCCGCCGCCGAGGCTTAGACCATCCATTTTGCGCGCTCTTGTCTGCCATATCATTACTTTTATTATCGTGTCAAGATAAGTCGCTGCAGAATATTTTCTTTTTCTAAGAATTTAGCGTTAGTAGTAGGATGTAGGACTAGGAAAATGTTATCAGTGAAACGTTTATAAAAATAGCTGAGTCAATAACAACATAGAGAAACGATAAAACTTCTACTCGGATTGCAATGAATTCCGCGAGCATGTAGCTGTCACAATGGCTCACCAAAATGTGGCGTGTTTTACTTGAGAATTTGATTACATTTCCCTACCGTTTGCCACCGAAACTTAACTGCCAACTATTTTACACACTGATGTACTCTTCTCTGTCAGTTCACTAGTGGAAACAAGAAACCAGCCGTGTTTCCTTTCGCTTCAAAGCTGAAGCCCCTATTTGGTCGAAAAAGAAGGCGCATCCGATTGCGACAAGTTGATGGAGAAGGCGATGTAACGAAACGAGCATCATCCAGCAATCAAAAACTGCAACCTTCCCTAGAAGGAAATGTTGCAACGCGACGGGAAACTCGATCGCCAGAGGAAATTCTACACGCCGTCATGAGCAAAGACGAGGAGACAGCCCACTCGACGTTATCGGAGAACCGTCCAAGTTCTTTAAAAGGAAGCGGTAAGTCCAGACAAAAATGGACCGCGAATCGTGATGGAATGTGTGGAAGCAAACGGGCCGATGTTGGCAAGAACTCTCCTTCCCTAAGGGATCCTATATCGGCCCGCCCTGGTGGAAAGGGCGCGAAACACGATTAACCGCTCGGTAAGCGAAAGAAACCGCTCGGCAAATGCCCTTCAGGTGCTCGTAAGGTGAGGCTAATCAATCATGCATAATCTAATTAAAAACTACAAACAAAAACCGCCAACGAGAGCGGAAGACCGCAGCCCAGGGTCGTCCCGGGCCCTATCCCTAGAGGCGCGTTCCCATTTCCCAAGGAAGCCGCCAGGGAACCATCATCCATCCAATGTTTCCTTCTCGAGCTTCACCGAAGCGAGCCGTTAAATGTGCGTTAAACCCGTAAGTGTGCCGTCTCACTTTTCTTGCGGCGTTTATCGGCCCACTTCCGGCATTTCATAAATAGTTCCTCACCCCGATTTCATAAATAGTTCCTCATCCCGCGGGTCCCGTGGACCACGCCCCGCTTCTCGAAACGAATCGTAATACGACACCCTCCGGAAGTGCAATCAAGCATCGCCATTAGTCTGCGCGCACCTTTGCCAAACCCCCTCCGGGAAACGGAACGGTGGCGTAAGATCTTTGTAAGTTGTTCAATGTGTTTTGAGTTTATTTTTCATTCGTTTTCTACAATTCTACAAACAGGAATTCCCGAACGGCAAACAGGAATCGATAGGCATCATGCAAACCCATACCTGGGAACACACCCAACCGAAGGCAATACGTAGTCGTTCAGCAAAAAGGTTCAGATTGAACAGTCTGTTTTCGCAGGCCCTCCTGGCCCTTCCGCAAATGCAGCTGCCAACGGGAGTTCGCAAACGCAAACACGAGCAACACACGTCGATAATCATAATTTCCAATTCCGAATACATCCCTCCCGGCCTGCGGTCCGGAGTACATACTTTTTCGCTTCCCTGACGATAGACCCGTAGGCATACGGAATCGGAAAAAAAGTAAATAAATCGAGCTACAGTTCGGCAGCCAACAGCAATGCCATTTATCATTTCGAAACTACACCGATAAGGCTTCGGAGGCATGGCACGGCTTTGATATCGGGCATATGCTGCCCGGGTGTATGTATGTTTTCGGTTATCACAATGTACAGGCCCGGTGAAACATGAATGATTAGTTGGGCACAACTTATGATAAGGGAGCAAAAATACGATATGAATGTGCGTCGTCCCTTTAGGTCATGCGAATGTATCATTTGAAGCCTACGTCCTCTGCTAAATGATGCGATATTTCGAGGGGAAAAAGAATTTCTATTGAAAAGCGTTAGAAAACCATGTACAATTTAACGAATATCTCATGATTACGGTATGGAGTATATAAGAAAATGATTATATTATCACCAAAAACTATTTAAACAAAATATTTTAACGGTTGCACTAAAACAAATAAAAGAAGAAAAAAGTTTGTCAGTTGACTGAAGTAAATTTTATTGTAAAGTTACATCACTTCACAAGTTTTTTGATAAAGCTGCTTTCTTCCAGATGGCACTACGTGCGTAGCCTTCTTGCTGATTTACAACCACGATATGGCGTTCTGTGGGAGTTTGGGGACCCCAAAACATTTTAAATATACTGTAAGACGCTTTAAAAGAAACATAAAGTACCAGATTCTTTACCACTCGTCGCCGTCTTGCTTCAAATAAGCTACAACATCCATGATTGTCACGATGTTTTGGTGACTGGCATCGATCGACACATCTGCATAACAATGTTCATCTTTTCTAAGCTTTTCTTCACTATACAGCCATTGGAGCATTGGAGCATTCTAGCCCAAATAACGGAATGATTAACAACTTCGAACAAGTTCGTTGCGCGATAAACCTGGAAGTTCTAACATATAACCAAACGTAGCTGGTTTAATGGTTTGTCCACGGTAGATTCAATTGAAATGATAAATTTGTCAGAACTATTCTGAATTTAAAAGAAATGCTACTCTTTATGATGCTTTCAAAATAAAGTTGCTAGCTTTTAACACTCAAAGTCATTAAAATTTATCAATTTCTTTAATTCAAACGGTAGGTACACTGTTATAATCAATGAAAACTTTTCTTTTCTCATCCAGTGAATTATTATTTTCATGAACTTCTTGAAGTTGTTCTCGTTGCACCAAACTAAGCTACACACTTAAGGTACGCGTGGAAACGATGTCAAAAAAAGACGGAAAAAGGCAAAAGGAAAACACAGAAATGCATCCATGAAACTCGCTTCGAAGGGAAGAAAGCAACAACACCGAATCGATACCTCGTGGAGAAGTGCGTCCCCTCCACAATCGGTATGCAATTGACTGCATCGTTGCCAGAGTGCATCCGGGCACAGCTGACACGCGCAGCACCTAAAGATACGCCGACATAACACACACAGACACATACACACCGTGCGATCCCTCCGATAATCCACGTCTGCCCGAAATTCGAAAACAGCTCATTTCAGCCAATTCCAATGCGACCGAACACAGCTGCAACCGTGAAGGCTTCGAAGAATGGAATCAAGAAGGAACCCAAAACCGTGAGGCACCCTGATCCTGACGACCGATTTCGTTGTCCGTGTCCGGGCCGGAACAGCTGTCATTTCGCTCCCGGATCATCCCCGAGAGGATCGCGTTAGGATCGCTCTCGAACTTTGGAAAATAGGGATAGAGTTCGTGGCAAAACAAAAGCAAACCGGACGGCGAGAAAAAGCAAGAGAAAATTGTCGGAAAAGGGGAGGTTTAATGTAAGCCATGCTTTTCGGACGAAAATGGACTGAAACTCTGGAAGAGTGATGCAAACTAACAAAAAAAAGGCAGGCTGATGCTTTCACCCTACCCGTGGGTGGACGGATGGCTCTTCCCGATTCGTCTCACATTTTCTCGAGCACGCTTGATAATGAGTTTAGTGTCCTTCCGTCCCATGCGAGGCGTTTGTAAAAACCGGGAAACGGGATGGTTGGGAATTTCCACTATCACGATCCACTATCATCCCGGCCCAACCATCAGCCGCGAATGTCCACTTTTCCCTCAACGCGCCATCTGGAAACCCGATTGTTTGGGGTTGGAAAATTATCTCCTCGTAAGTTGGAAACGTTTCCGGTGCCGTAAGAGAGTGTCCGAAGGGGAGTGTGTTTCAGGAATCGTCGAACTTTTACAAAACCTTTTTTCATCCCATCATTTCCATTAGCTGAAAGTTTGTCCAGAACTAGAACAGGGTTGGTTCGGTGAGTTTTCGATTGTTTTTCCCCACCCGACGCCAACGGAGCAGTGTTGTATGGGCAGGGGATCGGAAAATTCCTTTCATGGTCCTTTAGTCCATGCCCGATGTGAACGCCTCTCAAGGTGGACGGTATTTTACGCAAGGCGTCGCTCCTAAAGCACTACATGTCCGCCATTTTTTGTTGTTTTCCAAAGTGTTGGAATGTGGTCCACTTGCGAGAAAAAGAGAGAAGGTTGAAGAAAACGCCCAGAGCTAAAAGAAAACTATTCAGCCGAGGGAGGGATACTACTGGAAAACCAAGTCCTTGTATTCAAACTGTTCCATACGTCTTAGATTTTTTCCTGCTTCCTTTCGTTTTTCCGCACACTAAACGACGTCGTTCGCAACTGCACGAATTCACCCGAAGCGGGAAATTGCAAACGTGAAACGGATGAACGGTCCTTTCGGTATGCCCGCTTCCGCTCGTTATCCTTCCAGAAGGCGAACGACGGAGCGTCGAAAACTTTAATTTTGTGACGAAAATTACATTCCTTTCAGTGGCCGAGCCGCACACAGACTTCATCAACCAGCAAAGGCGGCGAATCGAGAACGGAGCGAATCATTATTCACCCCATTTCTGTTCTTTACACTATGGCCGAAAATGTTCGTATGACCCAAAAAGCACACCCAAAAGGGAAGGAGAATGAGAATCGTGACTGACCGAAGGAACAGAAACTAGGGCAGGCAAGTGGTAAAAAATTGAATTTTGAATTTTTAATTCTTCCGTTCCTCTGGATGGAACGTGTGGCTTCCATCGTGGATCATTTTCAACACGGCGAAACCACATCCACGTAAGGACGAACTTTTTCAACCGACGGTTTAAAACTCAATCGTTCCATTCTTCATTTCCAAAGGTGAAGTTTGAGCAGCAGAACGAAAGAACTCTACCGGAAGTTGAAGTTAAGAATTGGAAAAAAAATGTCCCGAACAAGGAACCACATCTTAAAGTTACTCCAACTCTCGTGGTTGGAAGCCGACAAAAGATGATAAATTAACGGTTGCAAAACAATGAGGCGTTACTTCCAGGTAATCGTCTATCATCTGGTAGAACGTTTTGAAGCTAACATTAAGCATGAAATGGAACTGGCATTTAGAAACTTAACTTACTTATGAGTGTTTGAAAACTGTAGGTTTAAAAAAGGGCGACAAAATTGTTTTCTAAAGTCTGTGTTCATTAGTTATATTGCAACCAACGGCATTACAAAATGAAATCCACGAGTTTCACGAGAAAAAGCCACCCAGAGTGTTGCTTCTACTTAAAACCACAATAAAACAACCACGTTGACAAACGATGTGGCATTTGAAGTTTGAAGGCTAAACAAACTGAACACGTCATAAGACAGTCGAGAATCTCCACCGCTTCGTCAACTCTTTGTTCGTTGGATGCCTCCGCCTGCAATCGAACGCTTCTTTCCAGTGGAACGCTTCCAGTGCAAATGGAATTAAGGATGCAATTCCAGATCCGGTTTGCCGCTCGGCTAAAACCCGGATGTGGCGCATCTGCAGAAAACATGTTTATCTTGCCCTCGTATGCATTTAATCAACATTCTTTGCTTGTCGGAGAAACATTTTTTCTCCGGTACCAACCCAGCGTATGATGCAACTTCCAAGGATAAACGGTTTGCTGCAATACAGGTCAATTTTCACCAGCCTCCAGAGGCATATGTGTATGTTTTCCGTACAAAAAATCAAATCTGGACCTGTGCATTGAAGCTGCATGTTGGTTCTGGTTGTATGGCAGTTCGAAACACCACCATGTGTGGTGGTTCGGTGCTGATTGGTAGCAAACAAAGAGTGTCTTTCCCGCTGCCTTGTAGGTTCCACCTTTGGCACCGGCGAGGAGTCGATAGTCTAGCACAAAGGCGTTTGCCAGATAAAGCCTCGGCTACCTAGGAGATAAAAAAAACACATCCACCCTGCGGTCCAACAAAGTGTCCGAGGCGTACGTATTTAGTTTGCGAGGAGAAGAAATTCATTATCAGCAATAGACGGCATTTTCCAAGCACAATCGAGCCAATGGTCTGGATTGGACTACACAAGAGACCACGGATAAATCGGTCCGAAAACCTCAACCCCTCAGTAGAGCATCATCGTCGCCTAGCACCCTCCGACAAAACCGATGATATCTTATCTACGTAACGTGAGAAATGGCATGTGTTAGGCATCAGTTACGGTTTCCTCCGATTCCAACAGAAGAAGGTCGGCTCTGCGACAACAAACGATACTATTAATAGGCTAATCAAAATACAAAACAGCAATACTACACTCCAGCCCTCTCCCCAAAACATCCCAACCGTTCAACAAATGTTTGCCCCATGTCAACCCCGAAATCCACTTCGCCAGGGGAACGGTCTTACGCTTAATTTTACTTTGAATTAGATACGATACCACCCGGACTGAAAAGTACATCCGATTTTCTCGCACCCCGAAAGGCTGTATTATGTTGGATTATTTTCACATTCGACACTTCACCAACCTATGAACGGTTGGGTTTCGTGTCGTAGCCCTCTTTCCCCACTCCCACCTCATCTTCGAAGTGGAGGATGGATTTCACATCGTCCCAAAAGGATCCCCAATTCAACGGGGCGCGATGCTACGTCAGAGATGGGTGGGAATTTGATTTTTATGTCCGGATTGCCGAGAACCCGCCGCCCCTTTCTGTGCAAATTAGGTCAACCCTCATTAAACAAGGTACCGGCCGTCGTTCACACACACACACACGTGTATGGAAACTCACGTAACCTTACCAGCGAATGCCTTAATGCCAAACCGCTGCTAGCCCAATCTCTAGCGCGGAACACAAGGATCGAGTTTCGGGATTGCGTATGTGTTCAAGAGGAAAAAAAACACACACACCCCAAAAAGACCTTAAACCAATCTCAACGGGCAACAGATTTTCTTACCCCTCGGAATGGGCACCGGCATTTCGGCATGTCGGAATCTGTTCGCCTCCATTTTGGGTGAAAAGTGAGCCCGGGGAAAACGTTACACCGTTTCCCGATAAGCTTCATTAAGCAAAAAGATTCAACTACGGAATCGCAGATAAAAGTAATAATGGGAAATGAAAGGACTCGCTCACCATTCACTTGTGGCAGATCTTACCGACTCGACCGAGCACCATCACTCTTAGGGAAACACAGCTACTTTACAACGGCTCGTTGAGTTGGCACGCTTTGCAGCAACTTACGATCGCGATGGAAAAAACAATGGGTAGCTATGAAACTAAAATCAGGTATCGTACTACTGCTTATGGGGCTTGAGATTGCATCCATTTTAAAATGTATCCTTCCATTATGCTGCTCCTCTGAAGGGTGTTAAAATAAAGTACTATTATCCCTTCGTCCAGTTGGATCGCTCGAATGGAGGTTCCCTGCCAGAACCGTCATCCTTGGCGAAGCTCTCGGAAAGAACAGAAAAAACAAAGCACCGGAGCACTTACAGACTTTACAAAAACAAAAGTGAAACAACATGTCTTTTAAGTGCGCCTGTGACCGTCGCGGCCCCATAAAATCGTTGCGCTCGATTAAGAATCACGTTAATGGATTGCTTTCGAGTATAAAAATGATTAACTACCGTCTATAAAAGCGGGCAGGACCACTTCAATCGTGTTTTGGAGAAAAAGTAGCGAGTAGCGGTTCCGAAACGGGGAATCGAAATGGATCCAGAACAACGACAAAGAAATGAAAAAAAGGGTCAAACAGACCCCGACGGGGTTGAAGTTGAACCTTCGACGTTACAAATTTCGTTTGCTGATACATCTTTCGGATTTTGGTTTGCTGGTCCCAACCCCAGGAGCAGGTTGGGCGAAAAACATGGCCAGGGATAAAACTACACCGTGTCTCAAAACACACACACACACACACACAGAGACAAGTGGACGGATTGGATCCTTCCAGGGGATGAACATGGAAGCACAAATGAATCAGCAAATCGAAGCATAAATAAAATTTATTTATGACGACAACGAATTGCTTATTCATAAAAATAATTCCACACGAACTAACCCTCTGAGGGAGCGGAGCGGGTGGCGGAAGGAAGCCTTTCGGGCATGAGAAGGTCATCATCGAACTTTGGGTAGTCTGCAACATTTATACCTCCACACCCGAAGACGAATGTCATCACACTCGCCTAGTGGACTCGCAAAGCAGTATTTGTCTGTGAAAAGAGTTGACAAAAAGTATTAAAAAAGAAGAGGCTACCCTTTGCCGGAAGATCCGCTTTTTCGAAGGATATCTACCCGCGTCCAAGAGTTATCTTTCACTAAGAGGTCACGTTTCATCGATGCATAAATCCGACTCGGCATTCCGATACGCTTCCAGGCTCCGTCACTTTTGCCGGACCGTTTGGAAGGATAGAAGATCACACAAACGAACAAATGATAGTTTGTATGTGAGGCGGGACAAGAGCGGGGTGGTGGGCCACACATCCCGACAGGAGGCAAGAGTCCAACGAACTCTTTTCTTCCCCTGAAGCCGCATCCGTTTGAAGGGTTTCACTTTCTGCGTTCCAGTGCTCTTTATTTATGTTTCTCAATCCCAGAGCCACACGTCCGACGCCCACCACAACTCACTCCCACACATACACACGGCCACCCTTAGATCAGCATTTCAATAGTCGATGATTTTTGGGTCTGTAGCATGCCCACCTTCTATAACCCGGTTGCTCCTGGTTACGAACATCCTTGGCCCTAGACTTGGTCATCTCCGGGTGGCTCTAGGTGGACTAGACTTCTTCCGTACGACGAACTCACCGCTGCTGGGTTGGGTCCAGGATCGAATCTCGATTTAATTTATTACCTTGGGATAGTTCGTGATTTTCCTATAGATCACGAAGGCCAACTCCCAAACTCCTGAAGCCTGCATCAAGTCATACTGCGAAGACGCAGAGGCGTGTGGATACGGCACGAGCCTGCTCCACATCCAGTGCCGGTGTTGTGCGCCTTTAGCAAATATAAATGCCCGGCAACGATGCCCGACCGGACACGCTCTCGTGACTAATGGCATTCATGCATGAAGTGAGGTTAGTTCGGCGAATGGATCGATCGTTTCTTCCGGAATGGTCCGGTTCCTCCCCCATCCGAAACGCGTTTGTAGGTTTAATAGCGATATTTGCCACCAGCCGACTATCAACATTTGGGACCCGACTGCGCGCCTTTAACCATTGACGACTTTGGACGACGACGACGACGATGAGTTTTGCCTCACTTTTTCGGAAAACCAATTTCCGCTCAAATAAGAGAGACGAACGGCAAGAAAAACAACAGCTCGAACGCAAAGAAAATCACGACGATCCTCTTTATCTGGTACGGGGTCGGTGTACGACATCGTGTGCAACAATTTAGTCCAGGGGTCGGCAAAGTCCGGCTGGTAAGGAAATGTTAGTGCTATATACGAAAAACCCACCTCTATTCTAATCGAATTTGTTCACACTGTCAAGCTTGATCTATCCCAAAAACGAACCTAGGAATTGTTGAACAAAGTGATCAATATCAGGAGACTTCCTCGTGTCAGACTTTTTTTATCGTTTTGAATGACGGGTCATTCTCAATTTTCCGAATCTCGTGAATCTCATACATAACATGTTTATTTTGCATCTAAAATAACTACATTCAAAGATTACAATTTTCAACCCCCATTACGACATAAAATATGGCTCACAGTATAGAACTTCTCGAAACTGAGACAACGCCATTAAAACCAAGACATTGTGAAATAATTTGATTAGAGAGATAGAGATTTCAAATACAATTATAGAAATTAATAAGCAGATTATGGAACCAAAAATTAAAAGTTGAAAAATTCAAAAAAATAAGTATCAACATGGTTAAAGTATAACGATAAAATTTCAAATATTTTATCCTGTATAACTCATTTAACATAACTATTTAGAAAGTCGACACTCTATTTAAAAGGGTTTGATATTATTTTCAAGTCATTAAATCAACGTTTGAGGTATCCGGCCTGCGCCTTCAGGTTATATTTCATCATCTTCCCCTTTTTAAGAAATGTATACCGACCCCTGATTTAGTCGAACGTATTATTTTTTCGCTTTCATGTCCTTACTTACGCTCTTCCTAGTGCTGGCCGCCCTTTCGGTTTCCTTTTGGTACCGGCTCCCGATCCCGTTGCGGGCAGCAAAGGTCGCTTCCGCTCTTGAAGCCTTCTTCTCCAGCAAGGATCCATAAAATGTCATGGTGCTTTATGAGCCTTTCCTTTCCCCTTCGCCTCGCTAGGGGGAGACGGGGGCAAATTGAAGTGCTTTGTCAGTTCTTGCGACTTGCCCCAGCAACGTCTCACGAAATGGCTACGAAATGGATCATCGAGCATGGTGCACGCGGGCAAGAACTCGATGAAATAAAAAGAAACGTAGCACTTAAGCGAATGTGTCGTCACTACCGTCTCCCCCCCGGGATTCAGTCAAAACTAGAAACGAGCTATGGTTTGTTGCTTCTCGGCTTTCCGGCACGCGAATGAGCTACTCTCGTGCAGCGAAACGTGCGGTAGTAACATTTTATGATACCAGCCCATCTCCAGTCGAGGACCAACCGCTGTTTTATACGAATGCTAAACGGGTGCGCCCACGGGCCACCCACGGGCCACCACCCCGGGCAATCAATCGTTTCATTATTTCCCATTCGACCCTACGCCTCGGAAAAAGGGGAGCCCAACATTGTGCCCGATAAATATGTGCCATATTTAGTCGCGAATGGCAGCGAAAAACACGTCACTGGGAACGGGTTTATTTTCCTCCAAACGCTCTTCTCCATTCGCCATCGCAACTCTTGTAAACCTGTGGCTAATCTAGTGACAAACGTAATTTTTAGCTACGACTACATTTCCATACGGGAAACAAAGTGTTTCCCATCCAGAATCATCGGTTGGTCACGCGCCTTGAGTAACCTTTTTTCCGTGGATATTAACCCCGCGAACACAAACACACTGGCTGTTTATTGTTTATGTTAAACCGTCCTCCGTAAGGATCTATTTTGCATTGGTTTGCAAACATGCCACGCCATGTTTGTTTCCCGTTAAATCAATAATGATTCAACCGGAACTGGTGCCGAACGGTAAACACGGAAACGAAAAGAAAACATCCTTCTTTCCCGAACGTTCACCTAACTCCTATTGGGAGAATACTTTTTACTACTGCCATCCCTGCCCACCTACACACCGAATCACATGCCATCGTGGCCAGTTCCCGGTAGCATGTTGCTTGCTCATTAAACAACTTCCAATTAGTGTGGCTGCTTCCAATTTGCATTTGTTATCTTACGGCTGTGTTTATTCTGCCTCTGTTGTTATGCAGCCGAGTCACGTTGATGTTCCCAACAGTAGTTTTTCTACCTCCATTTCGTGCCGATAGATTCTAATTATGCTTATTTTTATCTATTTCTATGCCGATGACTCAAAAGTACAAAATTGGGTTCCCTTTTCTTGCTCCGGATTTCTATCCGAGAAGAAACTGAAAACATCTTGCGCTTTATTTACCGCTGGGAAATTTTGCATAAAAATATAAATCGTTCCTTCTGACGGATGGACCGTAATTTATAAAACGGACGTCGCGAAAGGGACGAAAGAAAAGATCCAGTTGCATTCTTCCAACGAACGTCCCATGGCCTCACCATATAAAGAACTGCTTGCAGAATGGATGCATCACACCAAGGCAGAGTTGGGGAATGATGTAAAAATATCCATCTCTCGCTACCTCCTTTTGGCTAGGGCTGGAACAACATAGAGCTACATATCTTCTCTACACGGTCTCCCCCTCTTTGCATCCGAGCCGAAAAAGGGCTACGAACAATGCCACATAACCGGTCGTGCCGCAAACTTCCTTTAATGCCTGGCTTCGCTTCTG
Organism: Anopheles sinensis; assembly: GCA_000441895.2. NCBI lineage: Eukaryota > Metazoa > Arthropoda > Insecta > Diptera > Culicidae > Anopheles > Anopheles sinensis. The sequence continues at coordinate 86,019 of KE525406.1, forward strand.
CAAGGTAAACATAAAAGGAGAAAAACTAAACCATCCCGCGACCAACCATCTCTTGGACGAAAGTTGTTCGGATGGGTTGGGTTTTTTTTTGCTAGATGAAGGGAAGAAATATATATATTTCGTTTCCTTCCCCGGCTCGTGTCCCATCGATCGTCGGATGGTGGAGTTGGGTTGTGCATTATGCTCCCTCCGGCCGTATGTTTACAAACAACCGCCTTGGTTCACGAATGCTGCGGCACAAGGCGTGATGCTTCGGTGCATCATGACCACCATTATCGTCGTGAAGGGGTGATGGTGGTGAGTGGGAGGAACAACAACATCGAGGAGCTGATCAACGCGATCATCAGCATCATCATCTTGCAACTCGCGGCACAACTACACGAACGTGCCCGGTCACACAAACACCTTACTTGGCCCGTTCGGGAGAGGAAAGCAAGACAAAGATCGTGCTGTGCCGTAAATAAGACTGCCAGAACCTGTTTTCCCATTTCTGGGTGCTCCCAGTTCGGGATCTTCCCCCTTTTGCGGGAAGGTTCCCGTTTAAAAATGCATCCCAAATATGGAGTAGTTTCTGGACGCCTTAATGGGGTCTGAACGCCAGAGCGGGGAAATATACGAGTCTAAAATGAAATAAAATTCCTTTTTTAGTCTGGAAACTCGCGGTGCTGATATAGAAGTAATCCAGAAACAGAAAACTTGGTGAGCAAGCGATCGTGAGGCGGTTGATTACTCACCGTAAGGGCGAACGCCTCTGACAAGAATGTTTTCTCAAGAACGATCTAGCTCGTAGATTCTTCGAAAGATAACTTCTTTGTGCGATGAATCATGTCGAGTTTGCGGTAAAGATTCATTTGAACAATGTCGAACCGCGGATTGATCACTCACCTAAACCTCACCTCGCGCGAGTGATCGCGATCGCGTTCCGTTCACCACGGCGGTGATCTCCTCCTCCGCGATGTTGAGATGCTGCGAAGCGCCCAAACACTCACACCAATGCGTCCGGCCCGCGACGAAGTTGTTTACCAGCAGCGGCCTCTGGAAGTTGGTACACACTTCTCCCCTCCACACCCTCCTACCACGGCCGCTCGATCGATTGCATTTCGCGATCGGCGGTTTTCGAAAGCACACCAACACACGAACACGATATTCCTCTTTCTCTATTCGCTTAAATTGCTTTTTAATATTTTTTAATTAATCATCAATCAATCTCCTCACGCACTCAAACACTGCACGCGCACCGCAACGGCGGATCTTCTGTGGCTTTTTGGCGAACTTTTCGATCGTTTCGGCCGTCCCCCGGGGGGAAAAGACAGCCGAAAAATAATAAAACAAAACCGCACTCACTTCACTTTGCGCGAGTCAGCAGCTTCACTGCCGCCACAACAGGGTTTCGCGGTTCGTTGCTTTTCCAGCAGTTATTTAAACCCGCGATGCTTTCACGATCGCAAGACAAGACGATGTGGAACTATGGCCGGGGGTCGAAGAAACAGACACAAACACACACACACATACACACATAGGTTCTTCGATCGTTGTAGATCGTTGCCGTTTCCTTCACTTCACTCAATTAAACTTCATGGACTACGTGTGTTATTTTTTACTTTTTGCTCTTGTGCTTGCTTTATGAAATTCAATGCTACTCGCATTTCATCGGCCCGAAAGGTGAGTTTACTTATTGCTTCACGGTACACAGATCCACAACGGTTTGCTTTTTTTTCTCAAATTTCACACCTCAAGTAAGGGCTTTTCGGGGGATTTTTATTTTTTTCTTTTTGGCTCACTTTTACATCGACTCGTCAGCTTCCAGCAAACCTGCTGATTCGCTATAACGCCTGCAAAACGGGTGGAAATGGAAGGGAGGAAAAAATGAGCAAATGGAATTAAACCAGACTTTGGACAACTGGAGCAGAAGAATTACGGAACAAAATTCCCAATCAAAACGACTGCCAACTATTTGGAAAAATTGCTGAACGCATCACACATCTGCCCCGGGTGGTTGCAGTTTTGGGGGGTTGTTGTTGTTTGTTTCTTTCTTTTTCAGTCGATCCAATCAACCATCATCGCTCGTTACGGTTGCGATGCTGGCACTGAACCGTGCGATAGTGTCGATGCATGCGGAAGAAAGTATTAGAATGCACCGCTGCATCGGCGCGAAATTGCTGCACCACTGGATGCAACCACATAGACACACACACACACACACACACACACAGACAAACATACACTGCAAATCGGTTCAGCTGGGACTCTGCATGTTTTTGCATGGCGTTAAAGTTACGAAAAATCGTATTGTGAAAAACCCAAACTAAGCCAAATGTGAACGACAGGAAAAAAGTAAACAACAGGTGAAAAAAGGGCAAGCCATGGGATTTCGGTAGAAACCAACACAAACTGCTGCTGGTTTTGTTGTTATTCAGCTCAGCTCGAATTATGCTTCAATCTGCACTGTGTGCTACGGGACGGGGAAGAAGGGGAATTGAATGCACAGTCAAGCGGATAAATTTATGCAACTCGATCTTTTTTCCCCCTCTACACCACCACAACACATCCCGGACACGCACCACTCGGTGTTTCCAGACAGTTTTGATCATACTACGTACACTTTCGACACACTTTGATTAGCACGATAAACACAGTCAGACGGTAATTAAACAACTGCAATCAGGCAAAGGCCACGCAAACTCCACTAAGTGAAGGCTGGAAACGCGACACAACCGTGATTCTGATTCCGCAGATGAATTGTTAACTGCGCGTCCGCTGTGTGGTTGTTAAAAAAAGACCCTGGTAAAACCAGTTTGCCTCCAGGAGCGAACACGCTGGCGATCGCATGGCGGATCGAGAGCAGCTTTTCGAACGGTTTTTAGGTGAACGTGGAGGAAACTGCTCGAAACGTCTTGCGCGATCATGTCGGTTAAGGCCGGTTAGAAGAAAAGGAACTGGAAAAGAACGAAGATCACTCCGCGGTTACGGCTCTTTCCCGAATTTCCCCGTGTTGGTGGCGTGTGGTGTTGCAGCCGTTTCTTGTAGGTCATATTTTGGTTTAACCTTTCCCATTATCTTCGCTCCCCGCGGCGAAGGTGCGTGCCTTGCCATCCGTACCCAAGATGCCGCAACGATGCTTCCAGCGCATGCACACACAAACACCGGATCGTTGTCTTCAAGATCGTGTCCGAACCGGAGATCTCCAGATCATCCACTTGACCTTTTCAGACAGTTTGTTCAAACTGTACGTTGTATTCGTTCGGTGTGCTTTTGATTTGGAACTGAAAAATTATGATGCTGCACTCGATGGATGTTAGCGATATGCATAAACAATACAACCGTTTCGAACACCTGATTACAACTGGAGAAATGCCTTTTAACCGGTTGTGTAAATCCCGATCACCGTGAACTCGCGGAGTAAAACACCTTGGCAGACCGTTTCGAACCGATTTGTAACAAATGCACCAACACAAGGGTAAATCCAGTTTGCCGCAGCTTCGGGTTTTACACATACACACTGTAACACTACGCTGAACCGGTTCTATCGGATTCTACAGCAGCATCGCACAAATGCATTGGCAGGTAGGCAGAAAACAACACCGAGAGCGATAACTTTTTATCGCCTTTTTGATAGCTTAAACTCTACCCGATATGCAGCTTCCCCCATGGGGTCAACTATGTAAGCACTTTAAACAAGGTACACACCTTCAAGGTACCTGGTACCGTTGGCAAAAACACGCGCGCCCGAAAATTTCGTTACGAACTGTCACGGAATCGTACAAACCGACATGTTGTCGCAGCGACGTCCAAAACCGCACTGTTTCAGTTTCCTTTCGCAGCAGCGAGTCGTGAAATCATCCGCAGCTTGAAGAGTTCATTTTATACCCGTGAAACATTTTCGAATGAACGCAGGCCTGCCCCCGTGCATCGGAGCGAGACTCAGCGACTGCGAAAGGAGCACAAAAGTGCGAAAGGAGCGAAAAGGTGCGAAAAGAGCGATAGGAGCGGAAAGGAGCGAAAGAAGATGAAAGGAGTGAAAAGAGTAGAAATGAGTACTTTCGCTCTCAAATGAGGAGCAGAGTGTGCGCTTCCTTCGTGGAGCGGAGCGAGGTTGCCAGCTCTTTCGCTCCTTTCCCAACACTAGTGCTACCTCATATAGGGGGCGATTCAAGGAATCACGCGTGTTGGAGTGAATACTTCTGATAAACGCGTACAAGCAGGAGAATATCGGTAGAAAACCAGCAATCATTTTACATGACATTTTGTTTCACGGGCGAGTTCATTTTACAGCATTTCAAATTAAGCAGATGAACAATTCGGTAAATTACCGATTCATTGACCTACCGAGAAACAAATCCTGCCGAGTCAAGGTCAACTCTACCGGTTAGGCTTGGCCAATCGCAGTTCATCGTCCTTTGCCGAAACGTTTTACACTAAACGTCTCGTACGTTTGCTATGATTAAAAATTAAAAGTTGAGCTTTAAAATTAAACAGAAGGAGCTAAAACAATTAGAAAACGAATCTCTACAAAAGGAAATAATAACGGTAGCAGAGACTTAAAAGAAACGCTTGGTTGCTGCAGTATAGCTTCAGTTGCATACTTTCGAGCGTTCAAAATGCAACCCGCTGGTCGTTGCACAAGCTGCAATAAGCAGGTTAATTTGAAAAGAAACTATGGTCATCGTTTCTAAACTGGCTAACGACTGCAGCTAAATCTGTGAAAAGGAAAGAAGAGCCATAGATATGTATGAGAATCTGCTCATTCATTTTCGTTGATTAATTAAAAATATTTTTCTGAAATAATTAATGAAAGCATTTACTCTAGTTCATAGTAATATAAATGGGATAAGTTGGAATGTTATTGTTAAGCGCAACAATACTGAACCTAAGTGCACGTTTTATTCCAAAGCCATTTGAGCTGAGGGCGCTGTGAACAAACTGACAAAATGTAATCCAAATGAGATTTTCCATCATCGATCCCGTCCGAGTGCACGTTTCCACGAACATCCACGGGCATTCGCCGGAGTGCTGTTCGGGCAAGGTAAGCCACGAAAGCGGAATCGACTGACCGAAAAAAATGAAGTGACACAATTCAACAAATTCCTCCGTCCCAGTGTCCTACAGGGTAAGCGTTTCCATCCCTTAATCCATCCCATAATCCCCCCGCACCGAGCGGGGACCGAGCAAAGGTTCTTCAATTAATTAAAATCGGTCATCGATATTATCTCCGGCGGACGGGAATGCTCGAGGGACATTCGGAGCCGCTGGATTTCGGAAGCAAACCTGGGATAGGACATACACGGAAAAGCAGAGGGCAAAAAGAGCAGTCACTGACGTTCATACAAAACGGAACAAAAAATTCCTAGGAAAACGGGAGTAATTAAAGCACGAAAAAAAATAAGTCCCGTACGTCGGTAGGAGGCAGGAGTGATGGGTTTGGATCGGAGGAATTTGTTTGGAAGTAGGAAACATATTTTTTATCATTCGTATGCGTCGTTTATTATTGGCGCGTGAGTGAATTTTAACAATAAGAAATAAAAAGGATAATCAAAACAATAAGAACTTAATTCGGGGAAAAGAATTTACATTTTGAGATTGTCACTAAACCAGATCTGTTTATGAGTCTACATTTTATATATTTACTGCAGTTTATCACAACGAAATTCTGTTTGTTCGTGTTGCCCAAAATCAAACTTGTATTAACGTGAAACAGAATAAGAATGAAAAACCGAAGCACAACATGAAGAACAAGGCAGGCTGCTATAAAATCTCTCTTCTGTGTCCTACAAGTGGTAGAACAATAGACGTCCCTCCCGTTTCGTGTCCCGATTTGTAAAAGCACACGAATCCTGGTGGACCACGGAGCCTCAGGGGTCTTTGCTCAAACGTCCGGGAAAACGTTGCGCCCTAGCAAGGATCTTCTCATCCATGCTTTACCGCGAGACTCTACCTGCCGGGATTTCCCGACAACACAACAACTTACTACCCGATAGTCTACCCTGCTAGGCCTGAGGTGCGTGTGGCAAAAAAGATGGCGAGCTGCACTTGAGGCTCGTCACGGATAGGGGAATGGGATGTCCGGGAGTTAGTAGCTGCTAGCTGGTAGGACAATGATGTTTTAAATCAATCATGAAATTGATTGCTTTCCATCCTACCACATCCTAGCTGGAGGGCGGTACCAGGAGGGTGGGACGAAATTCCACTCAACTAGAGCCGTCTCCCCTTCCATCTCGACGCGGGAAGAAAACGCCTATCCGGGAATTGGTGGATCGATGCGTGTTTGTTTCTTTCTTCACCAGTCGGTCACCAGAGCGCCCTTGTGTAGGCATCATTATCCCTCGTTGTTATGGGACGAAATCTAAAATCTCTTTCCCCGTGGGACCGGAAAAGCCGATTTGAGTTAACGGACATTAGGTACAAGACAGAAGGAAAAGTCGAGTCATGAAATCCCGTAAGGTGAGCTTTGGTATCGTCCTTCCAGATTTGACTGAAGTGAATTGATACTTGTCGTTAGGTTTTACAATTCTTACTCACAGTGATACAATGTGGACCAAGGACAACTGAAAATTTTGAAAATCCATTTATTGTATGGTAAACGATATTTGAATTGTATGATAAAATAAAAGATAATTTTATTTCTAAAAAAAAACAAACTTTCTTATGTTTTTCGGTCTGTAAAATATTTCTCTAGTAGAATGATAAATTTTATTTTCAAGTAAATTAATGCCAAAAGTACATAGTGAGCTTCAATGTTTTCTACAGTAGATTACAAAGAGACTCAATCTACTCGAATCAAAAACATGGAACATAAAAGCCCTGTCGAAATCATTTTAAGAAAACTTGCTGTAGCAAAGCGTTAAGATGCTAACACAATTTGATGTATGCTCTTCGTCAGAGATAAAAGTTACCAACGTTCACGACAAAAACTTTATTTTCACAGTTATTTGTTAAACTCTGCCCCAAATCACTACAAGATACTTCGTCTATGTAAAGCCGATGGTATTCGATGCACTATCTGCTTTGGAACAACTGCTTGATCAATCCTTTTTTCTGTTTCCCAAATAAACTTTGTTATTCATCGGAGAGCATGTTCCTGAGTATTCGTTTTGAATCAATTCATTGCTTATTCATTTTTTATTAAAAATGGGACAGCCCATTTTAAGGAAGAAATCAAATAAAATCTTGCAGTGCTATGTTTTTGAGTTGAATCAAGTAGTAAAAAAGAGATCAAAAATTTACATAAGCTTAGAAATTTTTTTGTAACAAGATTCGTTTTATTTTGACCAGTTTAAAATGCGATTCATTTTTATGATAGTCCAAAAGGACTTTGTAACCTATTTTCACTTTTTCCGAGCTTGATATTTACCGATGGATGAAGAGCTTTGTAATTGTTCCAATTTCTTTGTCATTCGTCAAAATCAACATTCGTCATTGGTGCAAAATAAATGAATTTAACATAAGATTGGTTTCATTTAACAGATTTTTATTTCACTTCTCTGATAAGCAAAACCATACGCCGGAAAAGATCTTTTTACACGACTGTAGTCTTACAGCTTGATCCAGAAATCACGATATTCAGTTGCCACCGTTTGTCACAGTTGACTGAAGACGGGCGAAATAGGAGAATCGCCAATACTATTCACGCCTCAGGTTCACAACAATTCGCGCCATTTCATTCACCGACGTCATTTGCTTGGCATCGGGTCTGGCGCAAAAGGATTCGGGAAATATTCCCTCATACACATGCGAGCAATCGATCACGTTTCGCGAATTCGAACGTCCATACCAGAAGTAGCAGGAGCAGCAGCAGCAGCAATCCGAACAGCAGCTGGCAAATGTGGCCGTCCCCGGGACAAGCCACGTCGGGGCGTGGGACGTGTAGTATGTGAATGTCATTTCGTACATCTCTTCTATCGCCTTTTTTCACGGTCCTTCGGTTATATCGCCAGGGATTGAAAGCATCTCCACCGCCGACTCGGGACGGCCAGCAGCCCGTGGACTTGGCCGAACCTCCCGGTTGTTGCCGGGAGGACCCCTTTCCCCGAGCGCTCCCTTCCCACCCGGCGCATTTAGATAAAAGGTATGAATTGGAGGTGAAGTAAATGCAAAGTGCTCGTGATGGAATAATGCTGATCGGAATGCAAAATCAGGGTACGGCCAACGGGGATTGCCGTTCGGGACGGGGTCGACCCCGGCTCCCAAATCGGCACTCCGTGGCATGGGGATGTAGTGTGTTATGAATTTGAATTTTATCGATCACCCGCCATTTCGCAACGGCCATTGCCGCAAGCAAGGCCTGGCCTCGCTTCCTCGAACCAATCCGGGCGTTAGCATTTCCGTGCCAAGCATTTCCATCGGCCGGCATGCAAAGCCATCACCCGGAGGCTTTACGCGATGGAGCCACCTGGTGCTGGGGAGTGTCCCGCGTGGGTCCTGCCGTGACGGACTGAGGAGGACATTTTTCGCGTGAATATTTACGTCTTTATGACGACCGTCGGTGCGGCACATGTGGTTCGGATTTCGGTAATGGCCACACGCGCACAAACACACACACATACGCACAAACACACTATGCTAAAAGGGAGCACTCTGATGCGCTAGTCACAATCCGGGTTGAATTCCAGCCGAAAGCCTCAACACCGAGGCTGACTTTGAGGCTTCACCGGTTCGTGGCATTTGGGCTTAATCCGACAAAATATTCATCCCTAATGCCGATGCGAAAGCTGGACGGCGCGGGGAAGAAAGGAATTAAAAGACGACCGGATCGAATCCGATCGATCGTTCCGGACCGCCCCGGCCGAAAAACCGCACGGCGAAGGATTGTTAAAATGTTTGATTTGGGTACGACCGCGCCTGCCCTTTTGTCGATGGACGTTGTCGACATCATCAAAGGTCGAGCTGCCGAGAAGCGACACTCGTGGGGATATGATTGCAAATCCTCCAGCGAGCGAGCGAGCGAACGAGCCCCGACGCTGACGTAGGTCGGAAAAGCTGTCAGTGAAAAGTTTTAATGAGCACAAGTTTATTAGAGTCGCTTGTGTGTTTTACGTCCCCCGCCCCCTTCCATCACCCTTGCCGCTCGAAGAGCTCCTGCTGGTCACAATATTTCGCAACGGTTTCACTCGCGAATGTTCGGCAGTGGGGCCATTTTACAACTGAATTATTAAAAAATAAAAATTAAACAACCAAAAATACCAGCACAATGCTTCCGCCCACTCACGAGGTGGAGAAAATGAATGGCATAAGCTGGCGGGCAAGTAAATAGAAAAATAAAGTTTATGGAAAAGAAGAGGTCGCAAACAACCGAACACAAATAAAAACACGACAAAACGTCCGTCATCCGTCTGTCAACTGGAGCCATTTTATTTTTTCACTTTAACTGGTCGTTTTTTGCTCCTTTGTTCCGTTTCCTGCTATCGTTCATCATGATTTTCCCTTACTTTTTTTCATTGGCACTGATTTTTGGAAGCGCATGGACCATGCCACCGGAGAAGAATCGAATCAATTATCCATAACTGGCGGCTACATAAATATCCTTTTTCGGACCCCTGGGACGCCGAACGGGCAGAGGGGTGGAGGTGCGACCGTTGGGTGGTCGGAAAATTGTCCCAATGGTTCGACTACCAGCGGGCAGGAAAGAGTGGGTTTGTTGTGAGTGATTTTTCTGACCTGACGGTCCCTGTCCGGCCCCAACCGCTGGCCAATCGATCACTCAAATGTTGATTTTTCTCCCTCCGATGCCGCCTACAACCTGCCCACCCCAAAGCACCCCTCGCGTAGGGGTGATTCTGTTTCGCATCACCATCAAAATCGAAATTCCGATCCGATTGCGGCCATCTCGTTACGCCCCACTGACGGATGTTGGTCTCGATGTGGGTTGGGTGTGGATGGCTTTCCCTGGCAACCTGGCTGGCGCAGTCCGGAAAAAAAGCCGTCGACCATTGTTGATGATGCCGTGGGCTTCCAGCGTCCACATCGATCGCGCATTGCCACTTCAGCCGAGAAGAAAATGGACCTTTGAGTTTGGCGGATGGAATGGGAAAAATCTGCCCGCAAGACAACTGGCTTTATTTGATTTCCCGCCGACCACCGCCTCCGCCATCGAGGGCGGGAAATCGGGCACATCGGGCGCAATCATCACGGGCAAAAGGAGAACCGCCACCGTTTGGAGGCATGAAAATAATTAGCTCGTCGTTTGTGTGCTCGCCTTGTGCTGGAACGCCGCCGCTGGAAAGTGCTTGTCCTTAGGCGTCCTGTGGATCTGTCGCTATTGTTTGGTTTGTTATTGTATGCGTTGGAATTCGACCTCCGAACGAGTCATTGAAATATTAGCATTGTTCGAGTTCCTTGCGATTTTCCCTGTTTTTCCCTCCCCTTTCACTATCGCTCTTCTCGTTTTTCTACCGTCCTAATCTTCATGCCTGGTTCGCGCACGGTTCTATCACTTCATTTTCCCGCAAGTCTTGGGGCTATTCGATGTTGGAGCTTGGGAAAAATGTCGGCACGAAAGCGGAACACTGGATAAAACACTCACACTGACAGCTAACGAACGGTTTGCTCTCCACGACGGGCTTATTATTAGCACGATTTCCTGCAATACGTCCAACTCGGCCGGACTGAAGGACCCTGAGGGCTCCGGTAACCAGTGTTCTAATGAGTACTGTTGGTTCCGCCATCACCATCATCGGGCGTTCTTCATCTTGCCAGCAAAACCCCATTCTGTTATTGTGTGTGTGTGACTTTTTCTATTGTTTTTTTGTTCTGTTATCACTCGGTAGCACTATTTGCGTCGAAGGATTTTCTTTCCCAACGGGCGAATGTCGTCATACGGTGGTAAGAGGACAACTACTTTGAGTGCACTGAATACGTTATCTGTAACTGTGTCTCTTATTTTCCTATAGTATGTATGGTTAAACATGGTCTCTAGAAGACTTTTCCGCGACTGGTGGAAGTATTGTTTTCTCCGTGAATTCTTCCTAATTATTTATTAGATTTATGACACACCATACGAAAACAAAATTTCTGCTCGTAATTTACGTATGCTCTTTTTACTTAAAAGAATTCCTTGTTGCCACTTTACACTACTGCATTATCCCATAGTTCAAACTTGATTTGCTCACGCAAAAGCAACGAGTCCGCGTGAAATCGGTGGCATAAACCGGCCAAAGACAAACGTGGGCTTGTAATTACTACTGGCAAATGCCGGCGGACATGTTTGATTATGCTTTTGTTAGCCTTTTCCCTGTGGTATACCCCGGACCACACGCCCGGGATGTCTTGTAGCCGGTTTTGATAAAGGAGCCCGGAAGACTACCGAACGACCGATGGATATCGACGGAGTTCGTGCCCTCGTCGCTTCTCGCTCGGTCACCATCTACGGACATACTAACTTTCTTACATATTCTCATAATTTTCTAGAGTCAGCAGTTCCCCGAGGATTGCTTTGGCGTGATTTATGAGCACTAACGAAGCATGGTTTGCGCAGAAACTACATCAATGTGGGAATATTTGAATTTTTGGGGTGAAAAATTTGGGGCACGGTTAACTTTTACAATGTCTTAAGAAGCACACGGCACAAAACCGAAATTTAACAAGTGATCGTATTTTATTATGTGTATGGGAGGGAAAGTATAATTTGAATTTGAAATTAAGTTTGTGAATTTGAAAAAAGTATTTGTCATACATAAATGGCTATCAGAGTCTGTACTGTAGTTTGGAACTAAAACTAATTCTCAATGTTTCAAAAATTCTTTTCTATGAATGATACTGATGATAGTGATGATAGTAAAGAAATTCGCAACAATTTATATCCTTCTTAACCATCTCCGCAATTTTCCAAAACACAAACACAACCGAATACATAGATATATTTCCGCTGGCCCATAATGAACTTGGCTCTTTATGTTCCAAACACACGATCCCACCGCAGATGGGGTTAGTTAGTGGCGTCCAGAAAAACATATTCGATTAAATTGGATATATGATGCATGATAATGCTCGGCATGGTCGTCGTGTACGCCATGCCTGTGGTCGTGTCCGGGTCCGGGTCCGGTGAGGGATGGCACGATAAACAACATTCGATTTCCTTTACCAGAATACCCAACATAGCTTCCTCTGATTTAGTGATCCTTTAACGCGATAATAGAGTGCATCTGACTGGCATTACCGCAGGGAAAATTTAAGGGAATGAGAGAGAAAAAAAGCCCAACCCCCATGGAAGTGTTCAATGAATCGCACCGGCCAGCTAATCAGCCGTGTGCTGACCGTGAAAGGAAATAAAATCCACCGTGCCGATCGATAGCGAGCCGTCCGGCAGCATTATGTGATTCAATTAATAAATACAATCTTGCCAATGGCGTTCGGCGTTAAATGCATTGTGCTCACCGGGCAGACTCGCATGCACAAACGGCACCACAACGGCCAGTTAACATGGGTTCGTTATCGATAAATGGCAATAATTCCACCCGCTGCCGGTTCCACGCCGAGCCGGAACGTTTTTTTACGGGATGCATTCGAGTGCATTTCCACGGTCTTTCCGTTTCTGCCATTTTACATTCCAATCAGGCGATATGTTCATTTCGACTCCCCAGCCAACGGACTCCTGCCCATTTCCGTACGTTTTCCACGGGCGGAAAATGCCATCCTGATGGTACGATTAACTGATTCTCCTCTGTATGTGTTTCCCCTCGCCAAAGGGGAGTTCGCAGGAAGACACACCGATACACAAACATACAACGCATGAAATGGTTCCCCTTCAAGCACATTATACGAAAAGGAACGCATAAATAGCCACCGAAGTCCAGCACACTATAACTCGTCGAGGACCACGGTGGGGCACGGTGCTTCGGTGCAACTTCCGGTTTGCCAGCTGGAAATATGCTCGCCAACGGCGTACGCATCTTTTCGGCAGTTGAGTGGTGCAGTGGTACCGTCCGTGACTTTCGGCGAGGCAATGCACCAGCAAACTGCAGAGCCATGGTTTGTGGACGGAAGGCTCGATGTGTTCGTCCCGGTTGAGAGATTGGGTTGAAAGGTACGCAGACATACCGCCTGGAGGGATAAAGGAGAAGAATAGGGGGGATTACTTCGAATCGGTCATGTTTTGGTTAAGTTTATGGGAGGAGAAACATCTTCGCCAAATTGTGCACTGATTGCAAAGTTACCAGAATGCAATCGTGCACCAAGGATATTGGAGCTTTTTCAGTCATGTTGGTTCTAGAAGTATTTATAACTTTACTGGAATATTTTTGTACAATTTGTAGAACATTGAAGACTCGTTTGCGTTGGTTTCAATGCGTTTCAATATACTTGATAGCATTCTGAATCCCGACACAGCCTGTTTAGGTTAGTCAATACAAATAGTTAAGCTAATAAACACCGCCCAGATTCACATGCGCATACTTTTACGAAAAAGAGCCAAGGTTATACTTTTCAAATTTTAGTTTTGAGTAAGGGATTTATGAAATGGATTGGTAAGGTTCATTCTACACGAACAGTATGTGAGCGGTAAAAGGTTTCCGTCATAAATTAATTCAAAATATTTATTTTCGGGAATTATCAATATTAAATTGTAATTGAAATTGAATGATGACTAAAACTTTTCTGCAAAGTACAAATCTGTTTAAAACCTAAGAATTTCCTTTAAAAAATTATGAATAGAAATATCTTTCGTTTCATTAAACAACTTTAAAACATTATTAAAAAATCACAAATTTTCGGTAGGTAAATTATCAAAAGTCATATGCTTTCAAACAAGAATATGTAGTTTTGTGTATTTGAAATCGCAATTATGACAACCGTAATGGCCGGAAATAGGAATAATCCCGCTATGCTAGAAAATAGAAATTCAATGTAACATCTGGAAGTTGTAACATTTCGCACAAGTTCACATCAACGGACTGTGTTAAGCTGCAGAGCCTTTGTCCAATGGGGATTTCGGCATATGGTTTGCGGGCAAAATTAAATAAGCACGCAGATCCTAGCCGAGAAAATCGAGTACCATCCAGACCGGACCAGGAATAACAAATCGTGGTGGGACAACAAGCGTCCTTCGTCCTGTCGGTACAGTTCCGTCGAAGCTAGGGCTGATGGAACATTGGAACCAACCCATTGTCATGTGTGCCGTACGTATGCTAAGTTGGATGCCGCTGGCTCGCTGCAAATCCTTTCAGCTACTTCAGCCCGTACACTCCAACGGTCGAAAAGGGACTTCAAAGTAGTAACTCTCCCGCTATCCTTGGATGATCGCGTCCACCACCGAACGCCCAAGTTGTCCACCTGCAGATATCGGTAAGACACTGAAACGGAAAACAGTGCTGCATTTTCCGGGACGGTCGTACGTTGTCGTAGATACGGTAAACAGCTGTTAATTTCTTGGCCATCGTTCCCGGGCACGTCCACGGGTGGCTTTCCACGGGCCGCCTTGGTTACAAATGCGGCTCGAATAATTGCAAAAAGATGAGCAACCGGTTGGGTAAATTTTCTGCCGGACGGGAAAATTCATTCTCTTCCACTTTACGTTGTTTGTAAGACCACACTGACCGTCCTGGGAAGAGTTGTGCCTGACTTTTTCCATAGTGGCCGTTAGTTTGTTTCGGTCAAAGGAGCACGAAATTTTTAATTGCTATTATTATTTCCGCTCTTTCGCGCAGCGAGATGCAATTAAAAAGTGCACGCAAAAGGAGCAAACTAAGAATCACGTTCTTTATGATTTTTTGCCCCCTTTTGCGTTGAGAAAAAGAAGTATCGCAGGTAAGCGCACAGTAGCAGACAGTATCCCCAGCTGGGCCATCTATCCTTGTCTGTTCGTTCGGAAAACCCTAACCAAGTCAATGTGGTTGGTCTCTTTCAGCCAAAGCGTTCCCAGAGGGAACACGGCACGGCACTGTTGCATCGCGGTCAGAACTGTATCGTTGGTAAGGGTCAAAATCCCTCTTCTATATGCGGCACATCACATCCTGCTGTGCTGTAAATGCTACCCTGGCGGGTTGAAGCAGACGCTGTTTCGATCTTTTCGATTAATTCGCCTACTACTGGCGAGGTTCCGTGCCGTGCTAAGCCACCGAAGACCCACTCGGGGCATCGTTGCTGGCGAGTCCGGTCGCGATTCAGCAACAGTTCGCTGCAGGATTAAATTAATTGTACACCAACCATCCAGCGTGCTCCGGCTGCACTTTGGCCGTGTCCTTTGGGTACGTTGGGATTTTCTGGGAGGATTTTCTCGCCTAACGAACTCAAACTCGAAAGGTGGTGGAGCTGGTGAAAGCATGAGCGCTAAAATGCGGCGACAATGGTGCACGGTGGCGAGAGAGATCGACTGGCGACGGAACTTTACGAGCTGGCGGTGTTGGTGGGATTAAAGGGTGGACTCGGTGCTCGCTGGACCTGTGAAATTCTACGCCGTCGGACTTTTCTCACCGCTTCGGACGATGATCGAGCACTTAAGGGACACAATGTGCTGTAATCTGTAGCTTCAGCATCACTAGCAGCGTGACAGTTTGTCCCTGTTCGCATTAATAAGTCTCACAAGTCGCTGGAACAGCGTCTCAAGGATAATACTGAAGTACTTGGAACAGCTAAATTTAAATCTGCTTTAACATATAAAAAACAATAAAAAACAAAAATTTCTTTAAGTTGAATATAATACGAAAGATCAAAAGTTCGAGTACACATCTCATAACAATCCAATAACAACGTTTGATACAGACAGTATTATGTATATTTTTCTTTACTACTGCTTCAATTATATTTGAGAAATACTTGCCCGATGAAGTTTGGAAAGCTTTTGCCAAATTTGGTTAAATTGGTGGCATAGTTTAGCAGTCCTTCGACGGTACAAAAAAAGTTCAAAGCAAACTGTTCGCTGGGATATCATATTTTTATTCTGGATAACTACTCATACGATCAGATTTGTGAATTATATTGTTTTATCTCTCATTGAACTCTATGAACATCGTGCCATTGCTGACCAATTACTTACTTACGTTACTTTTTTCAACCTAGGGTTTTGGGATATCAAAAAAACGACTGAATATTCTTTCAAAACAAAACCGGGTTTTACAAAACCACATCCAGAAACAAATTTGTTCATATATTTTCTGATAAACTAGTTGCGGGAACCAATGAGTTCACTCGGAAATGGTTTTGACCGGTCAATTTGGCAGCTTTTTTTTCGAACGGCTGGAACTTCTCCGGTTTTTCTTTAATCTGTCAACGAAAAGTACATTTTTTCACTATCTTATTGCCTTTTTGATAATTTGATGCAACTCTTCATCACTGTACTCTTTTTTTACCTTCAATTTTTACGCAGAAAGAAAAAAAAAATGCAGATAGTTCCACATTTTCACGATGGAAAATGATTCCACGTTAATTAATCCAATTAATTTCAGAGATTCAACTCAACAAATTAAAAGTTTCAAATCGATTGTTTTGTTTTGTTTTTTTTTTGGTAAAGTAACTCCAACGACCTTTTATTCTTAATATACTTTTTTCACGTCGAGCTAACGTAATAATGGAGAGGTGCATCAAAGTACCAAGAATATCAAAGTATATGAAACAAATATACTAAACAGAAGCCGTTTATAGAATATTGAAAAATCTTCTGTAGAAAAAATTGAATAAAGAAAAAAAGAACAAAAAATTTGAAAATCTTCAAATGATGATGAAATCATCAAAAATGTAATCTGATGTTAAAAATGAATGCTCTGTCTGCAATGATTGCTTTATGATATAATTTGTTCATAAAAAAACCATCACCATTGGTTTCAAATTCTTTCATCAAAGTTTTATTTCGTAGATTGATAGGCTTTTGGCTACTAGCTCTAGCAAAGGTTATTCTTCAGTCAACGACAAAATTTATTTCTTTAAAAAAACTGTTCAGATAGACAATGTGTGCCAGGCCATCCACTATCAGCAAGTGCACAAGTACTGCAATCAAATAGTCTGATCATTATTGTAAGGCGCACTGGCACGGGAAATTATGCATTCCGGACGCACCGTCCACGTTTCGCCCTATAATGACATTCCATTCAGGACACAGTCTGCGTCCACGGTCACCTGATGGCGTGAGGCGCGCCCGGGGCTTTTCAGCGATAAATTTAATTATTTCGCCATACTGCAACGGGCAAGATGAGGAGGCAGACAAAAAACCTAGACTAAGAAAAACGATGCGCGCTGGCCGAAGCTGCAAGATAGCTTCCATCTGGCCAATTGCCCTTCGCACTGAAGAACCCTTGCCTCAGGCGCACTCTTTTCGCGCGTTCCACCCGGTCCCGGTATCGGTTGGGACCATCTTCGGCACGCACCACGATGCCAAAGTCCCGGAAGTGGAGTGCCGTACTGAACGGTGACGACTCGGCGGCCAACCTGCCGCACTGCCAAAGTTCTCGCTAATTCACTTCTCTCTCCAGAGAATGGAGGGAGAAAATCCCTACAAATCCGGCCGGGTGAGGGCCAACCCGGTGGCCTCGGGCCGAATCCACTTCCGTCTCGGCGCCGATGAAGCACCATGTAATCCGTTGTGTTCTCCAGTGTGCTGCGGAACGGAATGCGCCGGAGTCAGTGCGCCATTGCACTGGCAGTTTTCCCCTGTGTAGATGGAAAAGGGCAGCTTTCTGTTGTTGTAGATTTTTTTTCGCCCGGTTTGGATGCTCCTCGGCTCGGATGGGAAGCGATTCGAATCTGCTACACGTTGCAAAAGGCCGGCAGCTTTTCTTTTGCATGTATATTATAATTTTACAACTTTATTCAAAGCTACAGTTTTCATTTTCAGAAAGTGGAGAAGAAAGAAAAACGCACGGGAGACGTAATTTTCTTTTGCCGTTAGTCTTCTAAAGGCGTTTGCTTCATTCATTTTCCCACCATTTCGTCTGCTCGCGAGCTGTACGTTTGATCTTGCGTTGCTGCATAAAAGCCACGGAGCCAAAGTAACGTCAAAATGGAAAAGAAAATCAACTTTCCATCGAACCTCCCATTCCCCGAGCTGTCTTATACGATCTATAGTTCGTATTTCGTGGACCATAATTATTTTTCGCTGCACGGACGTGGCCTTCGAAGGGGTGCATCATAAAGGAGCCTTTGTCGTATTGCTGATTTCTTTTCCCAATAACTCATTGTGTAGTTGCTGCCCGTTTTTCTTTTGACCAACCGAACCAATAAAAGCCTTCGGTTCTCTTTGGAAATATATTTTCTCCAGCGCAAAGCTAATCCCGCAACCCCCGGTTCATTACCATACAAATCACGTGGTAAAGTTTGCCTTTACTGGTTGGGATTTGCTTTCGGCAATTGTGCCGTTCAAGCGGGTGGCTTTTTTCCTCCGGTCGAAAAACTGATATCTCAATACAATCCGGAGCGTGGTGGTGAACAATGTTGGCATTACGGCGAAACGCTACCCAATCAAGCTCCTACTGGCGATGGGCGAAAGCTTCTGGCCGGGAGATAAATAATTACCTCCATCCAACACCCAACCAGCCAAGCCTTTTGCTCCAACCCTCATTGTGTTCGTGCTTTGCGACATAAAAATGGCACGCGAAGAAGTGGAACAATTACCGAATGAGTTACGGGGACCGGGAAGAGTCGATCGAGTGTCGCCAGGATCGAACGAACCCGTTAGGGATGTGGAAAAGCTGAAGGGCCGTGAAGGCGAAAAAAAACGAGTGTGCGTTTGTGTGCATGTGTCGCTCAAGACTGGCCCGCTCCCGAGTAACGATGTATTACTTTTCGGTGTGTGACATTTATAGTCAATTAAATGAAGTGAAATGAAATTTATATCCCTACAGCATTATCCTTGCCCGGGATCGGTCCGACGGTGAGCCCAGCTGAATCGTCCGGGATGCCTTATTTTGTTCAAGTTTGTTCCATCGTTAGGTTTTTTCTTTCACTTTTCCACCGCACGTTTCCATGATTTGCTACGGGACGTGTTCAGAGTGCGAGCTGCTGCTGCTGCTACTGCTTGGCATACGAGCCACTCTTCGGGATGGAAACTGTTTTCCCCAACCACCGTTTACTACAAGGCTTTTTTACGCTGTTCCTTCATCTCTTAT
>KE525406.1:123193-141244 GCA_000441895.2 Anopheles sinensis
TTGCTCCATTGGGCCAGTTTAATCCAGGGGTGCAGGGCTCGTTCAAGGGTGCCGGTACCGGGGCGACGGGATAAGGTACTGTCCTTCAGCTGCTGGATCAGTCCGTAAGGACACACATTTTTGCTTTCTTGCCTCCTCGCCACGGCGGTGACAATGGGCTATGTTCACCCCAAATGATACTTGCCTTGTCGGACTGCGGAAAGTTGAAGTATTTATGTCTCACTCCAACACGCATCAAGTCTAGCATCGTCCTTCTGCCTCCGACAGCAACGAGAATGGATACCAAAAACATGTCCTCTTCTTTAGGATTTGTAATACTCAGCGATGTCCTCACACGATGACCAACTCGGGGGCCCTTTAAAAGTATTTTCTATTTTCCCACAGTTTGTTGCGTGTGCTTTGAGTGTGTGTGTGTGTGTGTTTGTGTGTGTGTGCGTGTATATAAAAATGGCCCCTCCTTGACATAGAACTCAAACTTCGGTCCTTACGCCTTCAAACTCGACTCGTTTGACATCGTTAGCCACTTTCCCGTATCACCTTACGGTTGTTTTGCTTGAGAAGATAAATCTAGATCCAGCGTTTGAAGATGCATTTAATCTCGTTTTAATTATGCCAACATGCGCCCTCGGCATAAGGTGGAAAGAAAACAGTGAAACTATGTTACTAAACCATAACTTCGGACCTATTATAATTTTTACTCTCTCTCTATATTTTAACTCTCTCTTAAATTGAAATATAATTCACCAAAAACTAGGCCCCATGCACCTTAAGAATGTTTATAATAATAAACAAGGGCCATGAGTATAAAAATGGCATAATATAATGGCGATGAAGATGTATCTGAATGCGTTCAGTTTACTTATCCGAACGACAATCATCCAAAGCCATTTTCTCCGCTTGTTGGACTTGTTGACTGGGATTATTGGAGTGTCTTGTTTTTTTGTTGTGTACCGGACTGGATTTCTTTTTTTTCGGAGAAGGCAGTTTTTCCTTCATTTTTCTCTTTCAGAACATCGACAAATCAGCGGCCGCTGTGGCGTTGCATGTGTGGCGCCTTAATCCAACCATAAATGTGATGTAATTAAATTTAACTCCCTTCAGTATCCTCGTGATAAGGCGACGAAAAATAGACACGAAAGTTGTGGTGAAGCTCGACGGAAAGTAAAGCAATGTGGTGTGGAAAAATGTCACGTTGATAGGCGTTGAGCGGCATCCGGCAAAGAACGAAGAAACGGGACAGCAAAGGAAAGAACAGTGTGCCGACATCTTGATTTTTCCACGGAAGGTTTTTCGTGGTAAGCTCTCGCTAACTGTCGGAAGGATTAGATTGCACAAGAGCTACGTCTACTCCTATGTCTGTTGCACACTGCTTGTATTGCCCCGCTTGTACGCTTGGCTCGAGATGGAAATCTGATAGTATTTCGAGCTTTAGGTCGGTTTTGATCTTTCGTGAGCGAGGGATGCTGGAGAGCAAAGATCTAATTATGTGTAACGGTGTGTCATGTACTCCCATCTTGCCACCCGAGGGTGGGTGATCCCGGTTTGCCTCCGTGATTTCAGTGCCACACGACATCATCCTATTTGCTTTCATGTACGGGTGAAGAACGTGTAAACGAAATGAAATGAAAAAAAAAATAAAGGAACGAGGGAAACATGAACCCCGCAAAGAAACACGTTTGAGAGGCGAGTAAAAAAAACAAAGAATAACACACCCCTGAGCTTTACCCCGCACGAGGTACATCTAACGGAAAATACAACAAACGACTCACCGGGAACATCCGGAAATCTGAACCGATCGTTTCGTGCCCCCTCGTTCTCGCCGGATCCACGAACGAACAAACGGACGTGTACTCGATGTGCTCCAGTGTGGACACATGCACAAAGGTCAGTTGCTAGCAACCTGTGGAGTGCGCGAAAGGTCAACGGTATGAAAGCAGGGGCGCTCTTACGATCCGGATTACGAGGTAGAAAAATGGTGCCCGGGTTAACGAAGGAAAAAACAGGGCAATTGGAGGGAAAAATCAGCAAACATAGACCTTTGTTCGGATGAATAAGAGCCACCGGTACACAATTTCCACACAACGGTAGGGGGGAAGTCAACGTATGCGTACGCCGAGCATTTCAGGAGTAGGGTTTACTATACGCCATGGGAGTTTAATAAATTTTAAAGTAACCCAAATATGGGGAAGGATTAAGTCGGAAAATAATTGGGAAATATTTTCTTTCACCCGGCCATTCAGTAACAAAGTGGTTGCGCAAGTTTCGAGAATAAAAAAAACATATAAAATTTAAACCGTGTTAATTCAAACAGGACGACGTGTTTCATTCGAAAGAAGGACATGATGCTGTTGGTAAATTCGAAATTCAAGTGTCACCAACCGGGTTAGTTTTGGTTCAGGAGTAATAGACTCGAAAAGTGAGTCATTGTTAATGTCCAACACCCTCCTTGGTGAACCAGTTGTTATCAAATGAATGTGCAACTGGGGATGATTCAAAACTTTTTGATCTCGTGTTTTGTACAACTTTTAAAGCTCGTTCTTTTTCTTTTGCTTGTTAAAACTTTTATCATTTCGATGTCCTATTCTAAGCGCATATACAGCTGCGACAGAGCTTGCATAGCATTGGGTAAGTTATAGCGCTACAGCGTGTCGGGTATGGTTCATTTTACGGGAACGAAAATTTGTGTTACGGGTAGCAAAAAATCTAGAGAAACGGATTGTGAAAAAGGATATGCCATTGTGTGAGAAATCTTAAACGGTTTGACTAAATTGTATCCAGTGGAAATAATTGATAAAAATATGTCAAACCATGTACAACACATTTTACAAGGTACGTGATATTTTTTTAACAGTTTGTTACAGTATTACCTTTTAATATGTTAACTTTCAATATCTGGCTTCCTGAGTAGCTATGTTTAAGGCATACATATGTGGATGCATTGTATAAATCTACTTATTCGAGAAATCATTATTTCAAGCAGTTCATTACCATCACAGTGCATTCATCCAATGACTGTCCAAAAAGTTCAAATTATCCAAACCCCAACGTACGCAAAACCTCGAAGAGATGTATTGTAACTGACATGACATTTGGTGTTACTTACTTCCTGTTTGTTATGTATTAGTGAATGCGGTCGCGAAGTGCTTTGCGATAAGTTGGAATCGGAAAGTACTGTTAACATATTTATTGAAAATTGCATTAATTATTCCACCGACGATAGATAGCCCGCTGAAAAAGCGTTGAACTACGCTAAGAACTTACCGTTCGCGTAAGACATCCGGCGCTACAGACATTTCTGATCGTTTCTCTGACTGAAGCGCTGGTATGTATGCATATGCAGATGGAATCCGCATACCAACGACTATTCACAACCGCATGATGGTAACGAATATCGATCGGTTAGAACGTAGCAAGGAAAATTATGTTCATCTGTAGTTCCGGATACGGTGAAATCGAACAACTACTCAGTTTCTAAATTTAAACATTCAAAGCACGGAAAAACAAAAACCAGTATCCGATGCTTCTCCATTTCATGCATTAACAAATGCCAGTGGAATTGATTTGATGATTATTTCAAATATTTTACTTAGCTTGGTACAATAAGAGTTTTCCGTAGCACATATATGTTACAATTCCAGCAAGAAAAATCACTCATTTCCCATGTCAAATGGAAACATATGGAACGAGTCTTCCAAATAGTGGCCTACATCCACCAACTGATAAACCAAACATGCACCACAGTTGCGACCACCCTCTCCACATCACAACGGTTTCTCGTTTGATTTCCCGAAATGCACCCAACCTTCGTCGGTTCCTTTTTCAAACCACATTGAACATCTGCTGGCATACTCGCGGACTGTGTTCGTGGCCGTTGGGTCGTTTAATAGCATTAAAATACCGCGGCCATGTCACACATTTCATTGCAAGCACGCATCGTTTCGGAACCGTCACCGAAATGGGCTGTTGCGTTCATCAGCGGGAAAAGGATGCGTAGTGAGATGAAAGAAGCGCCGTGTAATGTTCGTTCTGCTACCCAACTTTTTCGAGCATTGCTGGAGGTTTTGACCGTGTGTGCTAATCCGGGCTAATGATAGTGCACCGGTTGCTGGCAGAATTCAGCAATTTATCAGCCACGTTACGTGAGAATCAGCATATTGTGAGGGCTGTTGATGTTGTGCGGCTCCACATGAGATGTTTACCCAATTAGGCTTGCTTGAAAACTGCTGGTTGTTACATTTACGAGTTTGCTTTTTTCGTTTGTATTTTTGTGAAAATTTATGTCATTTCAACTTTTAACGATAAATCTGTACAATATGTTTTATAAATGGGTGACCATAGAAGGATAAATATGATATAGCGTACTATCGAAAACGACTATTATCAGAACGAATGTATTTTACGACCAATGAGTAAGGTAAGAGCCTGTTAAACTGTAAAGGGCAGGCATTGTGTTTTTGATATATCCTGTATTATTTTATTAGGTCTTATTTTTGTTACAACCCATTTTTCACACAATAAGTAATACAATAGAATAGAACAAAAAACTTGTTTTTAGGAAAAAATAAATTTTTCATGCCACGATTCTATTTTGATTCTAATTCTTCTATGAAGAAAATCTCTCTTGACGTATTACAGAGTGTTTTAAATAATCTATGCTTCATCAAATAGCTTCAGCTTGGCTGAGCTGTGCTTGCCGAAAAACCTGGCTTCCAGCAACCTGTTCTAGGTAATCGTGAATCAATTCGAATCCTTGCAACCGACATGTTCATTCCCTGTCACCTGTCGACGCGAGGGCCACGTGTCCTGTCCCGATTGATTTACTGCATGAGCGGGAGTGACGTGCACCGTGGTGCAAGTCAGTCAATCTGGCAGCAGATGTAACTTCATCTCTTTCTGACCTATTTCTTTTTTGCTGACTTTTTTCTTCCGGCGTTTGGGGCAGCCAGAGTCCATTAATCATGTTGCCTGGAGCAGCAACCGAGTCCAGTAAGATTTCACGCTGACTCCCGCCGCTGGATGTCGTCGTCACTATGACAACTTCACTCTGATCTCCATCGCTAGGGCTGTTTTACGGTTTCCGTATGAAACCTCCGTTTGCTTATTCCCATGGAACAGATGAATTTCTTGCCACCCGGAAACAAGGCTGGACAGTTATTTGCATAACTACCTTAGCAGATGAGTGGATAAGCTTCTTGTCATCAACGCGTATTACCATTCCGCGGTGATCGAACACTTACAAATGATCAATAATGGGAAGTTAAATGTGGCATTTACATTGAAATAAGTGCGTTTCTTTAGTGATCCATAAGATATTTTTATGTAGCATTTCGATTACTTATACTAGACATTATTTTATTAAGTCATATTGAACAAAC
Source organism: Anopheles sinensis (assembly GCA_000441895.2). NCBI lineage: Eukaryota > Metazoa > Arthropoda > Insecta > Diptera > Culicidae > Anopheles > Anopheles sinensis. Next base: position 128,569 of record KE525406.1, read on the forward strand.
TTTTCTTAGCAAGTTATCTTCTCATTCGTTCAGATACAGTTACAGAGCAATGCAAAGAAGGAACTTATATGACAGTATTTTTAAACTTACTCAAAAAGTGCTTTCTGATAAACAATCAAAAAATATTTTCAACCAAATGACTCCTGTGTTTTTTAAATAGGCACAGAATCTGTAAAAATTAAAAACAAAAGTTTTCAGACGCAAAAAGAAATGTCAGTTTACACCTGCTGTACTTCCCTGTTCAAAAATGGGGAATTGAGACAAAACGTATATGGTTACAGCTACGTAAACCTTCAATATTAAATAGGCTGGTTATTTGTTAGATTTAAAATCTGATTCATAGCAAGATGATAAGTATAGCGTTTTGCTTTTCTACCAAAGCGAGCCAAGTCTTTAATATTGTGCCAGTCAATCAATTTGTAGGGTTTTTAAGCCACCTTTAAACCTGCATATCCAATTGTGCACCTCTTTACGTACCAGCAAGGATCTGGAAAGCTCGATTAAGCCTCTCTTTTAATTTACTTGCGGGTACTCAAGAACACTTTTGTAGATGCAAATGCAAATGTTCGCTGGTAAGAAAACACGTGTACTACAAGGCAACCGCTTTGTAACCCATAATCCGTAAGTTAAAGGCGGCAAATCACCAGCAGTAGCCTTTCCCCAGGCCCAGGAGCCAAGTGAGCCAATAGTCATTTCTTGCGCAGTTTGAAGCCGGCAGGTAAGCTTTAACAGTGGGCCCATAAAGTAAATCCTCTTAAGGTTCGTTTAATGGCCACCCCGGCCCGGCATTCCACGGCTAGCGGCCGCCACAACCCGTATCGTTCGTGTGCATGAAGCAATAAATATGTCGGCCGATAAGACGAACCGAACCAGAAACCCGTGGCGAATGTATGCACACGGGCAGGCTGGCTCGGAGCATAAATCGACGGTGCATTTTATCGCCCACCGGGCCGGCGTCTTACAACGGTTTGCAGATCTCGATGGTCGAGGAGGCCGTTTTGTCCGGACGGTGTGCTCAGAAGTACCCGGTTCCTATGTACACGTGGTACGAAGTCGATCGTTTTTGCCAGCCCTCGGTCCGAGCCCGGCGCGGCCAAAGACCATATTCGTTTGTTTGTGTCCCGAAACCAAAACTGGCCATAATGTTGTCAGTGTTGTACCCCAAATACAAACAGTCGCTTCTGCTGCGATGCTATTTGGAACATTCGTAGAGACTTGGCCAGGTTTGAAGAAAAGCGAGGCGGGGTAGGTTTTGATCGGGAAACGCTTGAGAAACACGTATTCGTTCGGACACAGCAGCCAGACGGGGTGGATTAAGTTGAAGCAACCTTGGCACGACACGACACAGTTCCTCTGCTTTTCCTTGGAAGATTTTCGAACGGAATGGTGGCCGAGTCGGCAAATGGAAACCCATGCACTGATATGCAGGCACGGTGGACCATGGACCTTACAACCCGTTGTCCGGGACAACGATGTAATAATGTTCCAATTTCTTCAACAACTGCCGCTCCAGTGCTGCCGTCTTCTGCTTCCAGCTCATTCAACCAACCGAGTTCGCCTCAAACCAATGCCGGAGAAACATGTCCCAGATGGTTTTTGTCACTACATCCCACTGCATCGAGCGTCTCGAGGATGTCCGTTCGGGGTCACTCACGAAACCTGTCCAAACGAACCCGACCGAACATGCCCGGAACGGAACGGACAGCGGGAACGTTCGTATGCTTTATGAAAATATGTTCCCAATCGCCGCCGCTTGCCACCGTGACACACTCCCGTGCATGTTCCAACCGGTCGCTTACACGTCCACAAACCACGACAATCATCCCAGTCCCACCGGTACACAAACATGTTGGCCAACGGCACACATGCACACATCCTTCTTCTTGATCCGGGCGGACGTGCCAGGCATGCACAATCTCGCACACGCTGGCGCAACTTCAGTAAGTAGCCTCACGAAAAAGATCGATTGTAGGCAAACGGAAGGCTGCAAGCAATCAGGACACATCGTACCCGGGTAAGATTGGGAAATGGTTGGAAAATTGTTACCTTCACCCCCGAGCCCGTCCCATTGTCTTGCCCGCGCCACCATTGCTGACCCATTAGGCTGACAATGGCCTTAATTTTCGGAGTTCACCAACAACCAATCTACGCAAACTGGCACACACTTCCTCACACTGGTAGCACAAACACGGACCGGGAGTTGCTCGTACCCCACCGAGATGGGGACATTGTTCGAAGGCGGCTTTTCTCTGACTCATTTATGTCAGGACCGGTTGATTGCCTAAGCTGAAGCGGAGCAGGAACCGTACGTTTGATCGGCCGAAAAAGCCCAGTGTTGATCTCTTTTCGTTTCTTTTGGGAGGAGCCTAAATTCAGTACGCATTTTAACCAGCGAGGCAGGATGTAAAGCAGACATCAATGGAAAACATCTAACACAGCCAATCTATCGAATTAGCCTAAACTTATTCTAGCGTTACATCGTCTAGGGTAACCCAAGACGGTCTTGTCTATAATAATTGCAATACTTGCCAAGCAGGAAGTAATTTAAAAAGCATTCTAATGTTGATATGCGACTCTATCAAGTGAGGATATTTTATTCACTGTAAAGAATGTTTCGTTTTTTTAATTGGTCTGAATGAGAAAATGTTTATTTAAAACGTAAATCCTACATCAAAAGAACTTTCTCTTAAATGAGAAGAGTAAAAACTTACTGAATCCATAAATTATAATTTATTTGGTGTGTACTTTGGTCAGACTTTAGTTACCAGTGAATATGATTCTAAGGCACAATAAAAATGTAACATGCGCTATCGTGTGGAATTTATATTTTAAAACACCAAAGTTTGTCAATTTCATGAACACATAAATAACATTACACGTGGCTCTCAAATTGATATAAAAAATGGGTGCACGTGTTATTCACTTCGCAAATAGGCAATGCAAATCATCAAAACGTATACCGTTTAGTTGGACTTTAAATCACACCGAAGCTGGTTGGATATAACTACCAACTGGGGCACTAAATAAACCCACTGATGCACTCTCGCACGGACTGAATCTCTGCGCTCGTTAATTGGGAAAACGACTCATGGTCGGCAAACGAGCGAACGGCGGCATACCAGCTGGCACGGTACCATCAGGAATACATTTGCAGAGGAAATTGAACTGCTCTACCGGAAACACAGCTCGCGGCAATCAGACATGCATCTTTCCCGCACTTCCGACGTGGAGAGGTTCAATTTTACCACTTCGTTACCTAACTACAAGTTAACCGGAGTCAGTGGTTCGATCTACGGGATCAAGATAACTAGGAAATCTGTGGTCGGATTGATGTTTAAGTATAAATTTATAGAATTTACAGGTATTTATGAAAAATCACAGTCATAATAATCAGAAATAATAATATAAGCCTTCGTTTTGTAAATTTATTTTATTTTAACTTACGGGCATGGAAATAGAAACATTTTGATTGGAATACCTAGAAAACTGTCTGCTTTCGAGTGTCATAATCTAACTCAATTTCAATTAAACCAATTTTCAGCGCATCATTCTCTATCGTAGCATAATTCGTTTCTCGTTCTCGTTCGACGAAACACAGATGATTGTGTTCCGCTTTTCTTGCCGTTTTTTATTCCGTTTGCGTCCTCTGGCTTTTATTTGCATCGACCGTGATAGTGCTTGTAAAACATTCGCCATAACGATTGCATCGTTACGACTGTACCAGCGGTTCGGTGGAAAACATTGTCGCTCGGAAAGAAAACTGGACTGCACCAGTGTTCGAACCATATCGGAACGATCCATTTAATCTCAACAAATGGTCCGTTGTCTTGCTGAGCGGAGGTTTTATTTTTCGTTTGTTTTAGATTTCCCTTTACCAATCGTCCATCCCGTGGGTTTGGTCCAGAATTTCCTGTTCGACATTGAAACTCGATTGGGACTCGTGAGAAGCAGTCAAAGAATTCTGTGGATGCAAAAATCCGAAGTGCTCTGGGTTGGTTAGTGGGAAGTTGTTAAATTGTGTTTGACAAGCGTTTTCATTCCTTTCGACTACGTTCTAACTGTGGAGAAACGAAAAGATGGAGACGAAACGGTCACAAAGTGGGAAAGCTAGTCGTTTGTAGGAAAAAATTTAAATAAATCTTACATTACTTTACCTGTCGGATGCTTTAATTAAATGGAACCATTCAAGGTGTCTTTAATCCTCCCGGACATGGTGTTTGTACTACAAAGTTCCACCGACATAAATAATAAAGTAACATCGTTTAATTTCACAGCTACGAGCTAGAGAATCACTTATCAGCAACACATGGCTCGATCGACAAATCGTTTCGCCCAATATTACTTGAACCATACCGAGCTTAGTCATCAAGATTTGACTTTCTTCTGCTCCTTTTTCGATCCTAGGTTAGGCACCACCTTGACCCGTAGGGGATAAAACAAGGTTAGTAAATCACCACTAGAACCAGACCAACGATAAGGTACTCGATATCCAAATATATATTTTTTTGCTGATTTTTCTCAAGTAACAGGCATCTTTGGGCCTGATGATGTAGATAATATAAGCCGATAGAACGGTTCATGCCATGTTTGTTTGTTTTATTATGACTTATGGCAAGCATTTATTAAATCTTCTAGCTAATTAGTAGTCAAAATCTTCTAGCTCTTTAAGCTTAAGAAGTTTAAGAGCTTGTGGTGCGTAAAATTATAAAGAACGAAGCTCTCACGATGTTTTATTTCGAACGCGTCAAATTTGTTCAAATATCCCACCTTCAGGACGTATCTCATCCGAGGTCAAACTGCAGGATAAACGAGTCAAAAGTACGAAATAGATGTAAATCCTGCCAACGAAATCATTCGCATAGCAGAGGATGCCAGCTTAAGCACTTGCTGCGGACATTGGTTCAACAGAACTAGATCATTTTTCTTCTTGTTCTAATTGCAACAGCTGTAAAAAAAATCCAATTAATATGCAAATTACTGTCGTCGAGGCAGACGTTGGATGAAAAACGTGAAATTTGCGAATGCCACCAGCACTACCACCAAAACCTTTGGAGCTTTCCTTCTGATGATAGGGTGCTATTTTAATGAGCTCAAGATCTTACCAGGCATTTTTGGACTTTAGCTCACGACTAACTACAACGTTTTGGGAGGGGAGGTAGATTTTTGATTTTGCAAATTAACAAACTAAATTGCAGTCACTCGGCAGCAGCAGCATCTTTTACCTATTTTTTCTCATGTCTGGCAAGTTTGTTTCATGCTTTATCTTGATTGTGCATGGCTATGTCGAAAAATTGGTGATTGAATTACAGAAAACGGTGCTCTTCTTTATAATAAATACTTAAGCAATACTCTGTAGAAATTAGGTAGCAATGCAAACATCAGTTCAAATGAGACTCTCTCTTCAAATGAGAATGATTCAAATCAATTTAAAATCGAACACCCGTCCATTTAGCACATAAAATTTTCTCGTTTGATCTGTGCTCTTTACTCAATCACAGTTTCTCGGTATCGAAACACTGAACATTGTTTGTATCGAAACACTGAACAAGTTTGCAAAAAATCCATTGAATATTTCAAAAGGGATCAAGATGTGATTTTTAATTCTCAAGAAACCAATCAAAGAATTAAAACTTTTCCCACCGAGTGCCGGCTAGTACTCATTAAACTTTAACAGGTACGATAGGTTTTAATGACATTTTAACATCGTTGTCAAAAACCAAAAAAAAAACACAATTCTTCTCTCCATTTGCATTAAAGGTAAAACCCAATCGCCTTAAGGATACATCCGTTCAATGGACCAAGCGTGATCCATACAAAACGGAACTTGTTATAAGTGTCGATGCACAAAAAAAATGCTTCTGTACAGCCATGTTCATAAGAGAAAGAAAAACGAACGAACATCGCTGCAATAGGGCAAACTAAAATGAAATGGCAGAAAAGCATACACCGGTCTGTTTCGAGCATAGCATAATTAATGATCTACCACTAACGAAAGGTTTAATGAAAAGCAACGAAAGCAGAGATCGTGCATTTTGAAATGCAAATCTGGTCTCCACTCGTGTTGATTTTTGCTCTTTTTCTTGAGTCGATAAAACTGGCGCTAAAGCACTCTCCGGAAATCTTAATATGAAATAAAAGTGGAAAAAGCGTAATTTGATTTTAGTATTCCTTTGGATTGAGAGAATCGTGGCTTTCTTGAAGATATAGGTCCTCTCCAGATTCTAGTTGTTTTCTTTATTTGGTTGAACAGTTTTTACAATATGATATTTTGAGGAAGAATAAGTTCTTCTTTTTGGTATTTTATTGAAAGAAAAACTAACTAAATCGCTAAGTTCGTCCCGGACATACGGCATACAACAGATTTGAAAGAAAAATATTTTATTCTGCTCAAGGAGAAGTCGCGGCAAATAGGTAACCTTGTTTATAGAATTCAAATCCCTACCTCAAGAACCAACGTTGAATAAAGACATGATCCTAGAAAATAGAACTAAATCTACCATCATCTTGTTTGCCACCGTCATCGTCGATTGAAGAAATCGTAGCCGCTGGTCACCGACTGTTAACGACTGCACGGTATAAGCCGGCGTAATCGAATCGCTTGCGGCTGATTGCTACGACCGGGTATTTAGGGTTTCTCCACCGGTGCTTGGTATTTTCTTCGGAATCCTTTCGCGTCAATGATTCCAAGTCAATGCAAGTTGTTGTCTCGTCAAGTCGTGAGGTAGGGTTTTGACGGTGGCCAAGAATTCCACGAGCTTTTGAAAACTGTCATTTGGCGCATGATTCTTACCAGAACGTGGTAATGGCAGTAGCCGATGTAAACAGTTCACTTCCCCACCTCAGTATCCTTTCCGGGACATTCTTCGCGTCCGTTCCGGACACTTTCCAATGACATTGGTCTTCGTTCGTTCTAGAACATCACGCTTGAGGCTATGGAAAGCCAACGGAGGATCAAAGCATCGTCGGTAGTTGCGGTCTAAGGAAGGGCAACCTTAATCGTTATTCGATTCGTTCACCTCAACGGACATGTCCATGGGCCGCAGTGCCAGTGGCCAGCAATGGTTCCCGTTCCTTCCGCCTAGACGCCTGCCCGCAGCCGATGGAATCGATCGTAAGAATAAATAAAAACGATATTCGATTATCTTCTTCACTTCACATTTTCGTAACGCTTTCATTTCCACTTGGCTTGGCGCGATTCCGGATTTTCTTCGCTCCCCAGTTCGCCATTTGAGTTCGTTCGGTATTGCCAGCTTGGAAGAGGTCGGTTCCCAAAACGAGCGCCCGGTAAGTGTTCCCCTGGAAACCAATCGAGAATCTTCCCGCTGCGGAATGTGATCGAACATTCAATTATGGGCTGGAAGTAATCATTCTCCACCGCACACACACACACACAGGCTCCCCACAAATACATTGCTTACACCGCCGGGGATATGGAACAATGTCATCGAAATGCTGGCTGGCGTTCTGGGACCTACTGGTGATAGTTGGTGGAGAATTAATTATATCCTATCGCTGGATATCGGAGCGCGCCACTGATTTGGCGACATTCGATTTCCTGCACGGGATGGCGCACGGTTCCGGCTTGCGTTGGTGGGTAGAATTTGCGTGCCCCTCGCGATTGGAGACTGTTCGGTTAAATGAAGTGCAAATTATGAATCGCTAATCAAAACTCGATCTGGCGCATCCTCGCCGGATTGCAATTGGTGAGTGCGAAGCGGAAAATCGGATGTAACTCGACGGCGGATACTTGCAGGTGATTACATGTTTTGCTACGTCTCATTCCGGAGAGCCTTCGGTGGGTTTAATTGAATTCACGGTCGTTTTGCATCGCATTGTTGGATCACTGAACCATTCGAGTGCATGCCACATCGGTGCATTTGCAATTTTAAGTTTGGGTGTAATGTTACTTTGACTGTGTGCCAAATGGGCTTAAATTTACACTTAAAAGGCTTTATTACTTCATTGAATGGATTAAAAGCACAGGTCAAACTAAGCATAATATAGAAAATTCTTTTAAATGAAAGTTTATAGTCATAACTCAAAACAAAAGGATATTTTCAAAAGCTAAAAAAATGCTTATACGAAGTAACATATTTAAATCTAGTAAAAGAAATGTAAGATTTTTGATATAAGAAATACACAAGTATAAAAGTATAATCTGAAAATAATAATTGAACATTCTTATTTTTGATCCGCTTCTGTGAGTTAGAACTCACTCATTTGTGTTAGAGTTTTTGTTTAGTAAGAAGAAGTGTAAAATTATGCACATGAAATAAAAATTCTACAGATCATCTAGACTCCTTCAAAGCCCTGATCCAAAACACGCAAAGATCCTCGATACATCCATGTAGGTGGTACGAGACAATTCTCATGTGTACATCAACAGCAGCCCTCAGGAAATTCGTTGATGTGAACCTCTTTAAACAACTTCGACCTCCGTGGTGACGAAGTAATTTCCGCTAAGAAATCAGCATCACATGACCATCCCACTGGGCTGTAAAAGCGCAAGAAAACGGAACAGAAAAACCCGGCAGACATCTTACCTTTCCGTGCGACTGATGGTTGTGATGGTGGGTGAACTTTCATGGGATACTTGGTTCGAACGGGCCTCTACATACCAGTTCAAACGGTTCCATTATAATTCTTTACTTTTTGCTTAATGAACGTGTCCTATCTTCCCGGGACTTTGCTGTTATGGTGGAACAAGCTCATCCTTACAGCCAGCACAGACGTGGCACTAATAGATCAACCGTGTTCATGTAGGTATGTGGATCTGCTACTGCTTACAGATCACTTTGCGGTTGGCCATGAACACGAGCTCCCACTTGTGCCGGGAGGGGGAAGGAAACACGCGACAACGAGTCGTGGCGACAAATTTATCGCGCCTAAGTGCCCTCCGGACTCGCGACCGGATGAGATGAGCGGCCCAGCGACCGGAGGGAGGAAGGCATTTGCAATTAAAACTGCACACTTTACAGAATTTCTCCTTATTTATCATTCTCACAATGAAAATTTATTTCACCCGTTGGTCTGCGTTCTTTATGTGCAGCGGTTCTACCGTTCCCGGGGTACATTATTGCTTGTTCCGTGGTTTGTTTGCTTTTTTTTACAAATGCAATCGCGTTTTTCTTTTTGCCGTCTTTCAGGCGTATGAAGCATGGCACGGTAGGCTACTGTAGAGTTGCCGCTGTTGTACAATCATTTGGAGACTACAAATTTGGCCTGTCGGTTACGCGTGTTCCATTCTGCCTGTCGGTGTCTGTCCGTCTACCGTTTTTTTCTCTCTCTCTCTCTTCTACACTCGGTTCCATCTAGCGAATGGCTTGATGCACTCGGTGCATTCATGCCAGCTATTCGCAAAACGTGCACTATCACGAAGAGTCAAGATGCAAAGAAAAAAAAGAACGAGGAATACCATCGCGAAATGAGGCACAGGACGACGAGGACGACGACAACATTCAAGCGTCGCATTTTTATCAACAATCATGCCGAGCGTTGCATTTTACGGGAGAGAAGCGACGCCAGGGATGTTCGTTTTTTTTTGCGATGGAAAATTGAGCAGGATGTAAGGAATGTTCTCGAGAGGTTCACATTTGCCATTTGCAAAGCGTGTGAAAATTTCGTACAGTCAGTGATTCTTCTGCGGTGCATCGTTGCGTAAGAAATGTGGAATTACTAAAGTGAAACCGGTCTACATGGCATCATGGGAAAAGGGTTTCCATCTCATGTGGCATTTAAAAACTTGCTTACTAGTACTCTGGTTCAATTAATTCCTGTACTTTGGCTTGGAAAAGAATCTGTCAAAAATGAACGCATAGTGAAAAACGCTCAGATTAAGTGCATGCCAAGAAGCAAACTTTAGTTTCGAAATCACAAGCGCTGGTTTGTAAGCCACTTTGCATTATGACTTAAACTAAGGTTCGCAAGTCGAAAGAAAGGAAGGGTAGAAAATAATATTCCACCATGAATAAATCATATTACACAATCATCCAACTAATTCCGGCTGGCTGGCGTTTCCACACCGATGCTGGGATCTTATGGGAAAGGAATAACTAAAATGCAACATTTCACAGCAAGTATCGTACTGGATTATTTTCCCTTTGAGTCGCGTTTGAAAGAGGATTGGAAGCAAATGTTTTACACTAGCGCAAGAAATCCAACACTACTTTTCTTCCGACTCTGACTTCCCCTATTCGATACCCTTGACCAGTAGCTTCAGCTTTTGCAGACGCGTTGGGCCTCAACAAATGGCTCGACCTCGGGTTCATGATTCTGCACTTGAAAATGCTGGCATAATATCAAATGCCACTCGAGCCCACCTGCGTGGGAACGAACGAACCAGCGATAAAGCGAACGGTGCCCGTCCTAGGCCTCACCTCGATTGCGGGACGGACAAAGGTCAACCCGGAGGGCGCCGGGTTTGAGAACTATCCTAGAAGGAGGGGCAGGAGTAGGGCGAAGCGGTGGGGGAAAATTTATTTCCCAGCATGCCCCTTTTATCTTTTTGCATCTCAAACGAAACTTATGATGAATTCATCATCATCAACATTTTCATCTCATTGCCCCCAACCGTGGTACTCGCCCACGTTTCCGCTTTTGGGCGGATAGTAGTGGAGTGGAAAGAGCCTATGGAAGATGCTGCGCCCAAGTTCTAGGGTGAAACGGCAGCTTGTTATCGTTCACTCGGTACCGGACCCCGTGGGCAACGTCAAGAGACAATCTTCGTAGGTACATCCTTGTTCAGCGCATAATCTAACGCGGCAAAGAGTACAGACTGCCGACGTGGGGTGTAAGATTGTTGGGGAAAGCTATTCGTTTTTCCACCCCTCAAGTACCCCCACACCCCAAGGTTTTGTCTGTGGTTCTACAATTTTACTCACCCGTTTTTTTTTTTATTAGCTCACAAACACTGCCAAGGTCGATCAAAGACGACACGACTGGCCAGCGATGGCATTAAATTGGTTCAAAAGGCCAACAGATTACGCCTCGGGAGAACAATTTGATTTCGACGCTAATGTCGCCTCCGGTGGTCACGCGCCACCAGGCGCCTCCACCGGGATTGCCAGTTTGCTTTTCCGTATTAATTGGATGAACGAATCTGAAATCATTGAAAATTTGGCATTTAATATTTTTCCCCACACATTGTGAGCGCTTTTAAGCGTCACTGCTCTGTTTCCATTTTCAATGCTTTCCAACGGCAGGGAAGGTCAATGCCCGCAGTGAATTAGACTTGTTTTTAAGAAAAGAGTGAGTACACATGCGAATGGATGAACTTCCCAACAATACTTAAGAAGTGTACGAGTCGTGGAAACCATTTTCACTCGCACCTTTTCACACGGAAAATTAAAACAAATTATCGTTAATTAACTTTCATACGCACGGCACAAGGTTCCCGACAGTTTTATCGTGCTGACAGATATTCTGAAAGGTTTTGGGCACGACGTGGCTTGACTTTTCGTTTCGTTCTTCGCGACGAAAACTCGTTCTCCCTGGAAAATGAAAATAAAAAAAAACTTATGATTACTGCGTGCCAAATGTCTACAAGGCGTAGAATATCCACACCTAATTACGAGACACTGTGTCAACCGTGCCCCAACGCAACTCTTTGTGCATCAACGTAATGTCTGACAATTTTTACCATTTATTTATTCAACAGTACAAACACCAAGTTGACTCTGTACGTGTGTCCGGGGATGCCTGTGGTAGAAGTTCCCGAACTTCGTTACCGCTAGGTGGCGTTTCCCGAGCCAAGGTGGAGGTGGAAAACTTTATCCTTCGTGATAATTAATTTTCTCCGTCTCGTACCTGCATGACCGACATTTTCCACTGTGTATCCTGTTGGGTTTTGATGAGGAAGCAGGATAAACGGGATATCTTTTTTTTCTTTACCACCTCCACGCTATACAATTGTCAACCGTAGGCACCTTCGAGCGTCAAAGGCTCGCGTTACGTCAATAAAACTGCGATCCCTGAACAACTCGCGTGTTGCTGTGGCATCGTGACACCAGCGTTATTATTTTCAAAACCGACCCCTCTAACAGATATCTTTTTTCAAAAATTGGTTATTTGTGTATGTGTGTGTGGGATGTGTTGAACGTTATTTTTGATCTGCAAACAGTGTCGCGTGATCAGAAACGCTGCTCAAATAGACGAAATTGTGTGAAAACCGATAATTTACGTTCACATCCCCCTCCGAAAGCAATAAACAGCTTTAAACTGTAACAGTCCTGGGTGGCATTCAATTGTGAAACGTTAGCAGTCGAAGAAAACTCACATTAACACACTTTTCTTCTAACTCGAAAGTTGGCATTTATTTTTCCAAACCCTTAGTGTTCATTTTGATTATGCTGTTTGTTTCATTGAAACTTCTGAAGAGTAGAATGTTTGTTTTATTTAGTAAATTAATAAAAAAAAGTTTAATTAAATTGTTTAATGTAATACGAATATCGCTGCTTTGAAATATAAAGCTAGAAATCCGTTGAACATAAACAAGAATTTCGTGTCCAAAGTATTTAGACTAGGGGTCGGCAAATACGATTGTTAATTTTAAAATTATGTAATAAATGTTATCTAAAAAGAGTTGTTACACGTTTAACTTCTTTTTATAGTCCATATTTATAAGATTTGATTTAATTCAACAAATTTAAAAAGAACTCTTCTTTCTACTAAGAAGCTG
>KE525406.1:146579-168687 GCA_000441895.2 Anopheles sinensis
AATGGAAAAGTCAGTCCAACTGAACCGTAGAGGAGAATAAGAGGGCGGTGGAAGCAACAGGAAGGTTCCGTTTGACGAAAAATTCTTCATGGATTTTCATGAGACTGTTACATCAGCATGAGAGACAGAAGTTAAACTAGCGACACAAATTAAATCAATGTGACATTTTCCCTAAGTGAAAGAGTTTAAGAAAGCAATATTTTTTATTTTGGCCAATAATGTTAAAAACTTGTTAAAATAAGCCCCACAGGCATGACAATTAAAATGACTACATAATTGATTCGGATTATTCGCGTAAGATTTTCCCGGATTTCAAATTAAAACAGACGGCAAATATTTTTGCATGCACTAGACTTATTAAGCTTTATGAAAGCACTTCTTGTTAAAATCACTCTTTACCGTGTCGATAAAAATCTACAACACGCTTGACGGAATGTTCCCAACACAAATGTTTGCCGTGGCGTTTAAAATGCTTTTTCCATTAGTAATTCAAGAAAGGTTATTTCACTCTAGGACAGCCTTGCTCCAATAGCTGTTAAAAAAGAAACTCATGTTTTGCATGTTTTCTCGTGCCAACATGTGCCCAGGATAGATGAAACGAAAAATAAAATTCAAAACCATGTTTGTTCCGTACGCCTTTTGCTGGCGAGTAGCAGGAAAGCGAAGACGTACATTATTGGTAGCGGTGGAAATAGGTTCAAAAGAAAAGGCCACGGTTTAATTTCAGATTTGTTCAACTCGATTTCCGCAGACACAGGTACCGTGCCCAGAAAAAGGGTTTCCGGAAGGGGGCGGTGGCTTTGATGGAGATGGAATACTAATAGGATTTCCCTAAGCAAACCGATAAAACCCATCAATCGGGAACACGGAGGGGTTGGAGGACGTCGTCTACTATTTGTGTTCCATTGCTGGTTTTCCACTCACGGCCTCGCCGCCGTTCGAGCAGATACTGCGCGTTACCGAATTCTCGGTAGATGTTGTACCCTTTTCAGGTCTACAATTTAGCCCGCGTTCACTTTACGTCATGGAATAAGGACACCCCTTTCCTTGAAACTGACGGTACGGTATCTAGGATTTAACTGTTACAAGCATTCCCGTCACTCCCGTGCGTGTTCTTATGCTAATGAAATTTAACCTACTTTCAATCAACTGGTTTGAAGCGGCGCTCGGGATGTACGTCCTTCTCAATTCTGCACGCAGTAGGTCCCTGATGCGGAAGCACTGCGAGAATTTGGTGGAACAAATATTCAACAGCACGCCGCCGTCACGCTGATTTATTAGGTTACCATATTATTCTTCCACCCCAGTCCATTCTGCCAATTTAGTTTTATCACGCAAAGCTCATCAACACATTCAAATATATTTGTGACGATTCTATTGGATGTTACATTGTCGATCATTTTGGACCGTTGAATTAAATTCCCCGTTGCGTTTTGAATGAAAACGTAGTTAGTTAGCATTCCATCGATAAAGTTTGCATTAATTTGATTAACTTGTTTACTTTTCATTAGTTTTATCTGCGAGACTTAAATCTATCATATCACAAATTTTTTTTTCTTCAGTACAGAAAAAACTGTTTCAACAAATCGAGAATCGAGGGACTAAATGTGAAACAGAACGTTAACAGAAGTTACATCGTGAAACAATGCAAAAGCAAGTTCATTGTCGAAGGATAAAATAGGCCTGATTGAACCTCGAGCTTTTAACCACCTTCAAAGAAAACGGCTAGTCGTCCCGTAATCAATCACTGTCAATGTCTTGTCGCTTTTAAAAGCAACCTTTCCGTGTTTTCGTTTCCTAGCTAGCCAAGCAACTTCCGGCAATGCTGCGGACTAGAGACGAAGACGTCCTTTGGTCGGCGCCCTTTGCACGTGCATGTCACAAATCAATATCCTCTTTCCGAAGCCAGGCCAGAGCCGTTAACCAAAGTCGACGAAAGTACCGCATCTGATCTGAAGGATCGAAGCCTGGTTCAAAGGTATGCTGCTGCATGTTCCTGGATCTGTTAATCAGTGGCCTCGTCCTCGGACGCCCGTACCGGTTTGGACGCGTACGATGTGCCTTGCTACTTACCGAAGCTCCCGGGGCGGTATAATCTGTATGTAAATGAGTGATCCAGCTAAAATTGGGATCCGTCTTCACAGTTACCGCAGCGCACGTCCTAATCGATGGGCAAGGATTTGCTTGTGAGATGAAATTACATCAACATTATTCCGATGCAGATACGTCTGGCTTAGAAATGTTGGTTGATGCTTGGCTATTTGAGATGAGATTTTAAATTAAAACGCTGATCTTAGAGAACTAAAACTCTTCTGTTTGGAGGAAATTTCAAACAAAGATGCAATTCTGCTTTTAAAAATATAAGAGTTCGCTGATAAATCGAAAACATAACATGTAAAAACCAACATCAAAGCTGTCACGATCGATGGGTTCCATCAGATTCCGTCCTTGCGGTGCTAATGACTGCTTATGAAAGCAATATTTGCCAAACAACCTAGACAACCTTTTCACACATTAAATCATTCATCACGTTCGCTACGATACCGAACCTCCAGCCGCCTTCAGACCGGTTCAACGGCCCAGAAGGGAAAATCGCACGAATTAAATCTTATGGAAATTTTCCCACATCATTCCCTGTCATTAGCCGCAGGGGCGGATCTAGCTGACCGTGCAGGCCCCGATAAGGATAAAGCGCTACCGTAGGACAACAAATTAGCAAGGGCACCAAAAGAGCACTCGGAAATTGCAAGGAAAAAGTATCAGCCTCGGGTGTGTTTTGGAATAAGCTAATTAATTTTTAATGTTAACAGAAATGATTTATGAGCCGGGTGAAACGTTTACATTCACCTACATGCCTATTGACATCAAGTCGAATCCGGAAGCAGTAGTTTTATCTAGAAAATCCGCTTACAATTCAAAGCGGGATTTACTTATTTACCATAATTGGTTTTTGTTTTTTTAATGATCAGTGTGAATTTTAATTGTTTAAACGTAATACTACCGTTTAATTCTTCATTTAAAGAGTAAAACTGATTGAGCTTCTCGTCTTCAAGTTGAGAAAGAAAAAAGAATACTTCAGCGCATATAGTGTTCGATTAAAGCGTTTTAATTGTCACCGCATGTGTTTCACTCGTTTCACATTTTCCACATGTTCAATATCCATTTGACAGGCCTTCATTTTATTCCTTTACGGAGTTAAGCTGTATTAATTATTCCATGGAAATGAAAACTAAAAATCCACTCCAAATAAACTTCTTCCAGCCTGAAACCTGCAGCTCCGAAGCATATCCCAACTGTGTCCAGGATTTAACGATGAAATCAGTGAAATAAGAATACATAAAAAGGTAACTATACATGTTTCATTGCACGACCCACAGGCCAGAAAAAATAATGGAGTGGAAAAATGAAAAAGAAATTGAAATTCCACCCAAAGCGAGGTCTATAAAACCCGGACAGATCGGAAAAAAATTAAATAAACGAGCAGAGTACAGTAGTTTACGACGGCCAGTGGCAGATGCTGCGTTAATTCCTCGATTTCGAGCGTAAATAGTCAAACGGGATGGAATATTAACGCGTTATTGAACGGCTTCGATGAGGTGTGAAACGGGGTGTGAAATAATGATCAGTGTGGGCAAATAGATTTTTTTATTTTTACCATGCCGAAACAGAGAATGAAAAAAAGGAAGACCCCAACATGGCCCAGTAATGAACACATAATCCAAACAAGATAATCCAACACGAGTATGGTATGGCCATAATTGAATAAAGCCTCATCCCGGGTGAGCTCAATTTCCGTGTGCCGTTCGGGTGCTGCAGGATAAAGGAGTAAAATCAACATTGCAACTGCAGTCTCGACGCATGATGTTTACTCTCCGCAGCCTTCATCCAACTCACCGCACCGCCCAAGGCAAGCAAAAGTTCAATAAGTCGCTCCGGATTTCAATCGATCCTTCCGCCAACTGAACAGTTCAATCGGCCATGGTTCAATAATATTTTCCAGCATAGATTAAATGTCTGACATTTTCAACGAGATCAAAGCATCATCCCAAAGCCAATCGGATGTGCTCTTCTGGATGAGGAGTATAAATAGAAATAGTGGGGTGACACATTTTCTTTAAACTCAAGTATCAGGTACATGGCATTTCAGGTCTCAACTGAAGTCCCATGCGTCGATCGTGCGGCTATTAATTTATTTGATTGCTCAAACATCTGGTTGCAAAGTTCAAACGACCCTTGCTATAATTAAACATAAAACATACCCATCAGCACGATGTCATTTTACGATCAGGAGTTCTCATTGATTATGAATGAAACTCGTATTGAAATGTGATGAAGAAATTTAATTATCTTTTATTAAAGGTTTTTCCGGCTGCAATGCAGACCAAACGAAAAGCTAATAAACTATGGGGATTTACGCCCATAAGTTCAAACTAGCTCACGATAACCATAATTGAATTTTGATCTAGCTGCTACCAACATTTAAACCGATTCTGTTGGTAAAACAGATGGAAACGAATCAAAAATGGTATTTTACCCAAACACATGCTGTAATTATCTACTGGGTGTAAACGAGGACACCTTTAAAACCGGAAACTACTTACACAAACACCACTTGGCACGTCATCGTGGGAATTTTACCATGAGGGAGTTTATTAGGGTCATAATCTGCAGCTCGAAAGGTACCGTCGAGTGGTACCGAGAGGTACAGACTAAAAGTTTAATAAGACCGCAATGAAAGTCTAGTTCTTTCGAGTCAAGTGCAGCCACGCTTCCTATCGGTTTATCGTAAAGTTGATGATTACGCACCGTGCAACAAGCTACGTTGCAATATAATAACCTACCCTTGGCGGTGCTGCCATTTCCATCTGGATGCTTCTACGAGAGAAGTGCTCGGTTCGTTGAAGGAAATTTTCTACGCCATCGCGACGCTCGGAATCATGGCTCGGCTCAACCGTCAGCGCGACCCACAGCGTTGATATTAATTTTATCGGAAACTTTTCGAGTGTCATCGAGTAAAAAGTTCTCGATCGTGCAACTGCTCCGTCGAGAAAACGGGGGAATGCACCGACGGAAAATGTTGAAGCCATACCAACTGGTGCGCAGGACAATACAAGGACAAACATTGAAGTGAGCAGGTGAGGGTGAAATGCACTGCAAAAAGTTGATTCAACGCTTGAAAGTGTGAGCGTTTAGCCTATGCCTTACCGCTTGGCCGTCGGAAAACTCGCACGGATCTACAGTGAGCAACTGCAAGTATCGGAATCATAAACTAGCATGTTGCATTTCGATTTTGGTATTGTAAAAGTTCCAAGCAGATCTAGGAATGGCAGGAAAAACTGGATATTAGCAATTTGAACACAGTAAATAGAAAAGACATTAACTGGTATACAAGAATTTAAAACTCATCTAAAATAAGTGCAGCACTTTTTTGATCAACTATCACAGTTTTCGTTTACCGTTAAATATCGACGGTTGCAGTTGAAGTGTAGACCTTTATTAGAAAGAAGGTCAAAAATAACCACAATTTCATGGTCTGTAGTACTAATTGCTTGTTTCCAAACTTTCTTACCGCAGCATTTACCATGCACTGTCTGGATTGAAGTTTGTAGATGGCAAATGTTAAAAACCATTAAAGGATATTGAAACAGCGACGGCATGTTTCATGGCGAAACCGCAGCGTGGTGCATGCACATTTTCCGGTGATTATTTGTGTAGAAATAATGTTCCATGTTTATACCATGCACCAAATCCTTTAACCCCCACTTCTTTTTATCCAAGAACTTGTAATATTCAAAGGGCTCTTCACGGTAGTTAAAAGGTAAAGTTAAAAGTTTACGAAGAACCCAGTTTCCTGTAATGGGGATCATTTTGAAATAAAAAAAGTATTTAGTATATCTTTGCTGTTTGATAAGTGTGTTAACCAGTTTACTCAGACCAAAACTTAATCTACCTATTTAAAAGTCATTGTGTGTGTCAAATCATTACTTTTCTCCAAGATTAGCAAATAAACGAAAATATCAAAAAGGTTTAAAATGTCTCGCTCGTTCAATTGTTATGAAACAACTGTTATGAAGATGTGCCAGTGATAATCCTATCCCCGAGAATAATTTGTATTTGAACATAACCATATGTAAGTAGTTTTATTATGGTTTAAGAATATTTCAGATATTCCAGCGAATAATTAAAATAAACATGCAATTGATTTTCAATTTCAAGCACATGCTTTTAATTGGTTTTTATAGCGAACAAAGTACAACGAGTAATTTTGTCTAAGCTTCTTAAGTAAGTTTTCACATCTGTTGGAGTCAAGAAAGTTTACTTTTGTTTCACTGACAATCCTATCATAAGTACATCCATGTACGGTGAGCGAAAACCTCGCCGTAGCAAAAGTTTGCCTCCACAAAGAACTGTGTGTAAGTGGTGGACAGGACGGGCTGCAGTTCCGATGGCAACTTTCATGCGGCGGCTCCCCATCAGGCCATGGTCACCGCGGTAATGAGTGCATATGTGTGGCCATACGCCAGGGACCTTGGCACGAGGCTGCAAACTTTGGACGTTGACTTTCGATGCGGCACGAAATTGGCACGCGAACAGGTAACCCACATGCTGGTAAAAGAACTCGGGGTTTCACCAGAAGGGAAAAAGGTAGCAGGCGTGTGCCAAAGTATTCGACCAGAAAACTCCAGGCCGACTTGGAGCCATTTAGTGTTTTTAGGGTGGCTACTCCTTTGAAGGCATACACAGTCGGGGTCGTCTGCTGCCGCACGAAAAGCAAAAGGAAAAAGTGAATGAACGTTCCGACAACGATTGATTTCGTGGGAAAGGTAAACGCAGTGCGCATGCTCCAAAAAATCTCATTCGGGTCCGACAGGATGTGGTTCATTCGAGTAAGTTCATCATGTGCCGGTGTGAAAGTTGATATCAGCTGATTTGCCCTGATGAGGCCAATTCATCCGAGCTTGCTTCGGCTGTGGGTCGTGTTTCCCGATTCGCAACATGAAGGACAACCATACGCTACTGCAACAGATGACTTTTAGGTGCTGGTCTGCTGGTGGCACAGTGGCAAAAATCGATAATGTACGGGAGTTCGAGCCCAAAGGAGTCTACACGTTTTGATTAACCGCTGTAGCTGTGAAAATTATTGAACTAAATTATTCTATGAATTAAAAAAAAAATGATACATTGGAAATAGACTATTGAATTGAGATTCTCATTGAAACTGACACTGATAACCTCATTGATTAGACTCAGCCTTAAATGAACCGAAAAATCGCGTCTGCATCTATTTCACATTCCATCCCAAATGTATCAACCCGAAAATCGATACTAATCGCTAACAAAATTTTCCACCCGGCAGCCCAGGCACAATCACTCGGGACCGCGATAAGCGACGGTACGCTACTTCCGCTTGGCGCAGCGGAAAATGATTTCGAAATTATTTCGATCGTAAATAATAGCCTTTGAGTTGAGCAGAGCCAGCGCTCAATTGCAGCATCCAGCATCGGGCGGCTCGTGTCAGATTGGGTCGTCACGATTTCCTCCCCCCGACAAGTAGACACGTTTTCGCCCGCACGGTGCATCGAGACGAGAGGACCGGCCATGGGATGGAGACGGGAGGCATAAAAGTGGCATTGAAAATATGAGCCGAACCGGAACACACGAAAACCCATCCCGCTGACTTGACAATGCACACACAAAATGACAATATTGCTCACTCCGAGTATTGGGCCTGCTTTCCATATGGGACCGGTTTGTCCCATCGGTTGCCAATGAAATCCATTTGACGGTAATCGTGCGACAAAACGGGTACATTCAACCATCCGATGTTGAGCGAACGAACAAAACTGGAGCCATTTATTTCCTTCCGTATCGTTCTCTTCCCTGGGCCAGTTGACAAAACCTACCTTACTGGACATCCGCATCCCTAAACACAATCCTTCGGTAAAGCTCACCAGCGTAGAGGCCGTTAAAATAAAACTGCCCATATCCATTGCAATCAATTGCAGCTATTCGTTCAGCAAAACCGACCTTCCGGTCCCCGGATGGGGCTTTCTAATGATTTCAATTATCCTGGGAACGATAACGAGCTGCCGAAGTGTATTACAGCTTCAGAGGGGGTGGACCTCACCAGGTTTATGCCGGCTGCGGGTTGTACACATGAAGCTGTAAAGTGTCATCATCTATCAACATCGAATCAGTTAACCATGGAGTGTGGAGGAGGAGGCTGGCAAGGCGAGATGTGTAGTGGGTGGCAGCTGCACCAAGGACAATGCGGCTTACTGATATCTCGGCCACCCGATATACCTTGAGGCACTCGTACGCTCGTGCGCGCTCCGGATCGCCCGTGTTCCGGCTGTCAAAACAAGAAATTAATTTCCCTGAACTGATAGCTACATCATCGATGTAGAAAGCCATATTCTTGGGGGTGGCGTCGGTGGAATCCTACCTACAAGAGGATAAACCTACATGACAGACGGTCGGTTGGACGCAAGGTGTGGAGTGGAGGACGTTGGAAGGGTACATCTGGAGCGTTTGGATGCGCCTAAAGGAACGCCGTTAGGCGACGCCACGTTGTCCGCCTCGGCCCGGATAACATACGCAGATGATTGATTCGAGCCGGTAGCGAGAGGTTCTGGCGCACCGGTGGAGGACCGGCGGAACGAGCAGCGCGGGGGCAATTACAAGTGCAAATGCACAAACAACATTCAACCAGACGCGCCCAAACCATGTTCGGAGAAGCCTAAGACGACAACGATGACTCGGAACATGGGCCGGCGAACGACGACGTTGACGCCGACAGCGACATTGGCGTTCGTACATCTTCCTCGATTCTTAACCCCATTAATTTGAAGCTTCGGTAATTGCATACAAATGTGACCCAGCCCACAAGGCCGGGGAAAACACCCGTAGCCGATGGGATGCACTGCGCTAATCCGACTGCCGGCATGAGGATGGGTTCCGGTGCGATACGAACAACGAAACCAGAAGCGAAACGAGCTCACGGGTTAGATGTTCAGAAGTGTCAAAAATCTTTACGACCACTCAATCGATTTTGTTGCAAAGTGGCACACGATAATGTCACACTTGGTGGTGCACTAACATAAACATGTATATCAACGCAATGCTGCCTGTAATCAGTGCAACGGCACATCGACTAGGCTATTTAGAATGCTGACATTGATATGGCCTTGGGAAAGATAACTCCACAGGATTTGGTGAAGTCATTGGTAAAAAAAGTTCAATATTACCAGGGTATGTTAATAGACAATTAAAGGATCTGTGATATTTTTATTCACTTTGTTTGAATTTTAAAAGAAATAAAAATTTACAAACGAATAGAAAAAATTATAAAGCAAGCATACTTGAATTCTTTGGCAAAAGGAATGCCAGATATTTTGAAAGCAATCAACTTGGTAAAAAAAGTTAAACGGTAAAAAGTTAAAAAACAAATATGACGAATATCTTACCACAATTGAAAACATTAGGGAACAATTATGGATCATTATCATGGCATGAAAAATAAACTGATATAGGGCATTTATTTTGCATGGGTTTGATCTTGCCTTTAAAATTTCAATCCCAGTGTTCCACGAATGATTTTGTTGGTATTTAAATTGAACACTTTATGCATAACTTCATAACATTTACTGAGTATTTTTTTTTCCAGCTATACTTACGCATAAGATTTTTTACAGCGTCCTGGCTATCAAATTAATCTGGAACATAAAAGGATTGTTTTCCCCGAAAACAGTAATTATTGCCAAAACAAAATAACAACACTGAAGGCAGCCTTCGTTTTGTAACTTGATTGTTGCTGACTGGAACAGAATGACTCAACTGGAAAACGTGTGAAGCATTAAAAAACAATTACAATGTTGTACATCAGTGTACAGCTGCACTCGGAACTGCATTAAGTGGGTTCAATCGTAATTGCATCTCTATCGGGAAGTGCAAAGGAGCAGTAAATGGTACACACAAAGAGATTATATTACCATGAAATTAATAACGATGAAAAAAGGCACATCCGCTCATTAACGCATTTTGTTTTTAATCCTGCAAAGTGTGGCCATTATGCAGCAGGATCGTTGTGCCATCAGCGGAACGAGCATAAATAGGTTTAAATGATTTAAACATCCGTATAATCGGCTGATTTGCCAATGGCTTCGCTGAAGTCAGACAAGGGAAATCGCACGGATTAATGATTTGCTAAGAGTTTGCTCATCATATTTTTCTTCGATTGCATCCTAATTGATGTTGGAGCGGAAATTGATTGACTATACTTTTCCGTAAGCTATATCTTGAGAATAAACCAACATTGTACCCACACTTTTTACTTTGCTATTTTTTTAAGGGGAAATCGTGCATATGGATTGTGAAATTCTATACTATCGCGACGAACAAAACAACTGGAACTTTTGAAAACTTTTTATAAAACGCATCATAACAGATACATAATTTCTCCTTTCACCTTTACGAAAAGTTCACATACGCGAACTTTACCAGCTTGCCGACAGTTGTGTGCGATTCCAGTGGAAAACACCGGAGGCAGTAAACCGTTTATTTTACACCCATTTAATGGGTCGTCTCGGGATCATCATTTTCCGTGGCCAAAATCGCCACCCAAAGCCCAGCGCACAACGGGATAAACATCTCGTTCGGCATGATTGTCCCGTGTGTGTACGTGTGTGCATTGGGTGTGGAAATGATTTCCCTCGTGCCACCCGGTTCGAAACCCCCACCGCCAGCAAACCGGATTCCCCGGAGAGAAGGAACCAATGCCGATGGGTAGAAAATTTTCCACCGATGACAACGACGACACATCATTTCGGCGAAGCGAGGAGATGCTCATCAGTCGCCACGGAAATGTGTGCCTTCGGCAGATCGAAAGACGTTCCATTATTTCACCCTCGAGATGATCCATTAGTAGAGCGCCATCCATCGGGTGGAAATGATGCTTTCGTCGTGTTTATATTATGCTTTTGTTTTTGCTTTTCTCTACATCCCAAATCACGCTTGCTTGCATCTCCGCGGGGACGCCAGGAGCAGGATTCTGTTTGTGGCGTGCGCCCGAGCGGCGACGTTCGATTGCGCTTGTTTCGGTGGCTTTTGCGACCCACATTTTTTAACGACCGACATCACCCGTTCGTGCGGTTTTGCAGCAGTGTCACCCTGGCGGTTGGTTGCCTTCATGTCGCATAAAATTGAGATTTATGACGATCATCTCCGCATTTAACACTTTCTAATGATGCAGCGCAGTGGAAGCGACGGGTGAACCCTGGTAGGGTGTGCAGTGAAAAAGATATTTCCCTCAACAACTCCCATTTATGCTTCGTTGTTTTAAAAGCAGCTTACGGGAAAAGTTTCTATACGGTACAAATTTTCCACATGAAATTATGATAAACATCTCTAAATACCCTTCACAGTGCAGCGCAGTAAAACTCCGCAAAGAATCTAGGAAAATATTTTTGTTGTATATTGATGACCCAGAATGCTTGTTAATATATAACCGCCAAGCGAGGGATCGTAGCATAGTGTGAAAGTGAACACATTTGCCGATTAGCTGCGTTTATGGTTAGTTTTATTGAATCCATTATGCCTGCACTCTGCTGGGAGAAAACAGGCGTGACGCACCCCATGAAACGGGCGCGAAATGATGCTCCACCGAAGCAGGAATGCTGAAAGGCAAAGTAATTTAAGCTATGAACTTAATGGGTCTACGCACTTCTGCTCGTTTACTATAATCCTTGGGTTGGTTCTGCCATTTTCTCGAGCAGGACAGACTACGTTTCAAATGGTTCCGTTTGTGTCTTTCAATAAACAGTGGCTCTTTAAAAGTATTCCCTTTCATTTCCAAGCGCACCATCTCCGGTAACGAGCCCCCGAAGAGTGTTTATGGCGTAATAAACTTGGTCTGTTTGTTGTCCGAAGATAAATAATAACTGAATACTTTATTAAATGTCGTCCGGTAGTCCGAAGTTTTCTCATCGACTGGTAGGTTTCTCCCGAGACCAGGACGATTTCTAATGTAAGAAAGTACCCATACTGAACCGTTTATAATATTAGTGTTTCTAACTGCGAAGGACGAATAAAAGTTTTATACTTCACCAAAGTAATACATAATCTTCAAAAGTTAAAATTATGTTAAAATTAAATTATTAAAAACTCATTATCAGTCAGTCAGCTCCAAAATTACTTATAACTCCTCCTACGTCAATAAATCTAGCTATGAATTATTGGACTAATTAATAAATCGAACATGCCACAAAATTTATTGAAGTAAGTATTGAAAAGGTAGAAGGAATGAAACATGTATTAAAAAGTTCTTCTCTTTTCATTACTTTTCAATCCAGATTATCTTTGTTAAAAGCAAGTTCAAATAGCATAACATAAGCTTCAGTGTGCTAATTGAGTGTAAACGACGGAGCGAACAACAGTTCCATTTTCTAAATTTTTGATAGAAGCTTTGAATGTAACATCATTCATTCATTCCATTTTATTCTCTCTTATCCAGATTTTAACGCATCCAAACTACATAAAAACGACACAAAAATTAATGGATGATTAAAGTTTGTTTAAATTTCTCATCGCATTGCCGCTCAAGAGAGGTGGCTTTAAGTGCTGTTGCTGTATGCAAAACCTCTTTAAGCACTGTGTAGTACTTTTTTCATGTCTTTTTTCTACCAATCTATTTACTCGCTTGTGTGCCAAGTTGGATCTTTAATAAAATGGAGTTGTGCTTCACAAATCGGTTCTAGAGTGTTTTTATGTATTCAATTCTTCACTTCAGGGTTCATTTGCTTTACCAGCAAATTTCCCGTGTAATACACGACTCCAGTCGACCTGTTTGTGTATGTGGAATTGAATGGAAATCAATCAAAAATAATCTCCCAGAGTGGATGGAACAACATCGGGTACGTTTAATGCACGACAATTGATGCAATTAATTTTTCACTGTCGCATGCCACTTTGGACCATATCCTGTCTATATCGGATGGCCTGTCCCTAGTTTTGAGCAACAAGTTGACCGGGAGGGAGGAACAAATTAAACCCATCGAAATTTGATCGTCGCAATGTGGCAACCTGCATTGTTGAACAATCAACGGAAAACAAATAACTTTCACAGTGCCCTTTTGAAATAAGAACTGCTACTGCTTGGGTGAGTGTTGTCGTTTTTATTGGACATTTTATCACGCAGTTTACCGGTTGGGCTCGGAACCCAAGACTCCCAACCGATGATCGTCAGGTAAGCGAACGGAACGGTGACAGGTGCCTGTTAGTACGTCCAATCCCTTTTTTTCGGTGTGGCCCTGTGCCGACGACGTGGAATCGTTATTATTGATCCATAGCTGATAAATTATCTCTATCCAAACAGATGGCCAGCGAACCGTCCCGGGATCGGACGGGATGATCCGGTACGAGGGTAAACCGAACAAGATGATCCACCCAGGGCCAGGAAAAAAGTTGTAGATAGAATGGAAGTACCGTACCGAAGGTAAATATGTCCAAAGAAAAAAGAACAGGAAAGGACGATGTATGGACGAAGAAAAACAGATAAATACTCGAAAAAAAACTAACGATGCTGCTGACGCAAGATTTTGACAAATCGAACATCGATAAGACGGAATGTTGCTCTTCCTTGCGCACAAACACGCACACTTACACACCAACGGGCGGCAGGATGGCAAGACTGTTTCGGCGACCGAAAGTTCTGCTACGAGAGGAAAACCAATAATAATAAATCACGACCGATGGGGCATAGTCGGGACGGGCCAAAGCAGCAACGTAGCTGATGATGGGCGTAACGTGTCATCTGCAGTAGGTAGGCCGGACCTTGACTGTCCACCCCAATCCCACCACGACACGATTGCCCATCCGTGTCGGCATAGTGTTGTCCTGATTGAATGTTTCAGTTAATTTTTTCTACATTTCTATTCAACATCATAACATAGCAAACAAATAAAATCTCAAAAGGAACTTAGTAGAGACGAATTTCCGGAAAAAGTTTTTTAGAAAGGAAAGATAATCAAAACAACCTTAATAATGTTGTGCATCACTTAATTACGTTTCTCTATCATTCGTGCTTCGTCCTCCCTCTCCAACAATAGCTTTAAGCTGCTGTTGTTTAATTGGAACACGGTTGAACTGAGTATGAAAAATTCGAAAAAGTGATTCAAGCCCGTGCATTCATCGATTACATCAATTACATTTAATCATCTTCAAGATGTCTCATTTGTGGCAAAGTCTGGTTGCTTTATAAGTCATTTGATAGAAAGATACAAATATAAATGAAATAGTTTGATTTACACTAAATCAGTCAGATCCAATCAGGAACTGGTGCAGCATTATTTACTTCAGTAGGAAATGAAATTCTTATGGTGGTACGCAATCGGCGTAAGATTTTGTTAGAGTGAAGATATTAAATTAATCTTAACCAGCTTATTTCAGGCTTTTCCTTGTACACCTTGTTGACTTGGCTTCTTTACCTAATGTTTTGATGAAACACAACAAATCATTAAAATTTGAACTTTGCAATTAAAAAGGGGTGGAAACCTACAGAGCTGTTATCAATCCAAAATGGTGTGATTGATTGTCAATGTGTGCAATGTGCGTATTTAACGTCTCCATAGTGGAGACTTTGGACGACAAGGTATTTCGATAATCTGTATGTAGGTTGAGCTAATTGTTTGGATGATTTTAATAAAATAGTGACTGCATAATTTTCATTCTCGAAACGCTCAATAAGAATTGTTCGAGTGGCTTGTAACCGCACTGTTGGGTGCATCCAACCGGGAAACTGCCTGACACGAGTCAGTGGTCGAAAATCTTTTCCGTACCGCGCAACGTCGGTCACGATCACGTCCAATGGAACACGCGTGCGACCACGCGTGGCTGCGAACTGTCGGTAAACGAATTAACCATCGACCGGTGCAGGCGTCTTGCTGAAGGGGACGCGAGCTGGGGCCATATTCGTCAACGCCACATCCAATTGCCACAGCACCAGGGCGGGTTCGTTCGGTCTGATTGGAAAGGCGGCCAATATGTAAGCGATCGTTACGCGACAAGCAGGCGCTCGGCACGGCCTATACGCGAGCAGATGATTATGGATGGATGGATGGATTGGGCGCTTTTCGGGGAGAACAAATAGACTACGACGAGGGTGTAGCGATGCACATACATCTATTTGACCGAGTTGTGTTGTCCGCTGTAAGAACTTTTGAGTGTTTTCCACGAAACCACTCTCAAATCTATGATGATTTTTGTTTCGTTGTTGCCATGAGTCCACTTAAATGTAATGTAATGAGAAAGCCAAGCTAGAAATCGTTAGTAAAACAAAAGTAAGCGAATCCCCAATTATATCGAACAACACAGAGGATTTTATGGGAGAAAAACAATTATCTCTGAGATTGGTAGAATGTCTTATTATAGACTAAAGTGGATCGATTCAAAAAGAAACACCCTCGAAGGCCTATAATATGTGATGCGAACAAAGACATTCGGTTCGTGCGGCAAGAGTGAGAATCGGAACTTTTCTTCGCCCTTCAACGATGACAGCGGAGTTCAAGGTTTTCCTTCATCCTGTGATGATGCCAAGAAAAACACGTGATGATGATGCACCTTATTCTTTGCTGGTTAAAAGTTGCTACCACATGGACCGCACCTGCATGGCAGTATCGCATGTTAATCTCAAGGTAACGTCGTCGACTGAAACAAAGTGAGCTGTTTTGTTTCTTTGTTGCCTTTTTTTGTTGCATCCCCGGTTTTTCGTTGCATGTTGAACCCTTTCGATTCCCGTTTGCGGCAGGTTAAGTTGAAGGGCGTCTTGGAGTTTACACTGTAACATATTATCTAGTCTAGACATATTACGTTTGCAGTGTGGGTTGTACGGAGGGGCGAGTGTTATCGATACGGGCAAGCGATTGTTTAAGTTTGGTAAACATGTAGGTACCCGTTACGTTATTCAAGCAAACAAAACAAATGTTTTATGATTTTCAACATGTTACGAATATTGTATAATACTTTATACAACGGTAGCAGCCTACCGGTCTATACTGGTTAGAAGTGTTTATTTCTATCTATAAAATAAGTCAAATAAATTACCAGGTAGGCATGCATATAATTGGAAAACGTGATTCTAAATTTCACTCTTGAAACTATGGCCAGTGTATCAAACTGGATTTTCATCTAGCATAACCCACTTGCATGGAGTATCTTAATCGATTGATAAAAATGTAATAATTCTTGTTATTTGATTTTGATTCTTTTAAAAAGGGTCCTTTCTCTCACTATGAATAATTCTGCAGTAAAACCATCTCATTTCATACCTATTTCTAGGCGAAAGAGAAAAATACGTTAGATAATCACCCAATGTTTAAAAAAAATCTTAGTACTTTTTCATTCCCCTTTTCTAAAGAATATATTTGATATGTAGGCTATTTGGTGAATCAAGTTCAATGGATAATAATTTGTCCCATTTTCTTATAGTTTCCTATGTAAATAAAACTAGTTTTCCGTTTTTTAAACAAATTTAGTTCTTGATTTCTTCAGAAAGTCAAGCGTAAATACTTTAATACTTTATACAAAAATATATGGGCCTGGACTTTGTAAACTCCACAAAAATATTTCACACAACGGTTACCCTTCAAATGCATTGATACACGGAATGACGATGTTCGGTTTTTATCGGATGGACTCGTAAAGTTTGATGACCAACATGCAGCCCTAGTGCGATTGGACCCTTGACGGCCAACTTCACCCGGGGGTGGTGATTAAAGAGTCCTATCGTACGAAAAGCATGCGCAATGCTGATAAACACGCCGTCGCAAACAAAGATCCGCATCGCGCGAGGGATTGACGGACAGCTGTTTACTTAGGGTGGTGTTAGCACTACTACCACTACTGCATACTCCCACCGACGTTAGGTGCACCAGGTTATGGTTGCTTTGTTTGCCTGCCATCTCTTTCCCACCGCGTGCGAGCGTGCGTGCGTGCGTGATTCACTTCGCGGCTCAGCTGATCTCCGGCTCGCATCCGGCATTCGACGATCGCGCACGCGTCGTTGATCGATTTCCTTTGCACCCTTCCTGCTCGAACCCCGAACCGAAACCGTTCCCAAACCTCGGCCCACCCCCCGATGGCCCCAATTCGTAGTTGCGTGCGGTTTGGTTTTCCTTTCACCGGGTGACGTATCGGGCGGGGGGAGGATTTTACGTGCCAAACGATATTTTCCGCACCCTTCGGTGTCATGGGAAGATTTTCCTATCCTCCATGTGGATGAAAATATAACCAATGTTTGGGTGTTGAAAAAGGAACGGTTCTTGTTCGTGGAAACAAAGACGCTTCACTTGCACGACGCAAAACCAACGGTTTTTCCGACGCAACAGCTAACAATGCGTTAGGCAGACAGGAAATAAGGAAACATGCATTTATCCTTGTTGATTCTCTTCTGTGCTGTTTCCTTGAGCTGCTCCTGTTTGGCGGGGATCAGTGCAAAATATTCAATCAATCGTATGTAGACCATAGGAACTAATTTGCAGAATGTTACACTTAAAAAAAAAGAAGTAAACTATTGATTGTAATGAAAACAAAGCTGCGAACCAGGTGGAAATTTCAATGACCTACAGGAATAAGCAATTCTAGGTCAGATACAATTTCCTCCTATAGGTAAATCCCCATTGCGTTGCAATTTCCCGGCAATACACACAGCGAAAAACGGTCCTTTCTTCCCTCGAATGTGAACTGCGCATTTTCTCGTCGCAAAACGCCATCACTCCGTGGCCAACGCAAACAAAACAAATCGCAATACGGATCTGACTTGCGATGTGTGTTCATTGGCGAAGGGGTTTTCCTCCCCGCTGGAGATTTTCCAAATGCAAACAACCCGCTTCAAGGCCCCATTTTTCCCACCCCGCTAGACGCTAGACAAGGAAATGGCCCCGGTTCGATTACTCTTTGTCGCCGGGTTGGAAAAATTTTTGGAGAAGAAAGAAAGTCGCGTGGGTTGACACGGTGTTTGGCCAATTATTACCGACCCAAGTTCGTGTGCTTGGCGTCGTCGTAGCCTCACGGGCGTCCTTTACCCCTCGGGGAAGTGCATGGTGCGTCCCGAAATGCAAACAATGACAAAGCGCACCCTCCCATCGCCGACCCAACCCGTGTGTGGTCAGCCTCCCCCTCCCGGGGGGGGTGGTGGGGTAGCTACCCTAAGGAAAAGACGGAATGAGTGAGACCAGACGGTGCGACACACATCATCCACACTCACACCGTGGTATTCGTGAGCCAGCGTGTTCGTGAAGGGTGCCAAGTATCGTGTGGGGTGGCCTGAGGGGGGGACGTCACTGTTTTGAATTGCGCGGCCTTTTTCGCGGTCCGCTCGAGCGATCCGTGCGCCCGAGAAGTCATTCGCGTTCGGACGGTGGAGCAGTGCATATCGTCAAGTGCAACGAATCGATCGAGTGGTCGGATCGGAGAGCAAACTAGTGTGAATCGAAGAAGAAGAAGAAGAAGAAACGGTCAGTACCGCGTTCAGTCCGCGGGAACGAAAGTGCTTTTTCTCCAACGGCTTGTGTTTTGATCTGGTGATTTGCAGTAAAACAAAATTGATCTCAAGCCAAGCCGTACGGGTTTTTGTGAACGTTTTTGCTTGCTGATCGCCACCGAGAGCAGTGGGTTGCATTTTGCGTTGCATCATTTCTTCTCCATTGCATAGTAGAGGTGAAACCGAAATTTAACGCGCAACTCTAAGAAAACAAACCGAACAGTGTAAGCATAAAGTGCGATAAAGTTATTCGGAAACTACAAGAAACTACGTTAAAGCCGCTTGGAAGCGATCTTCACAAGGCAAACTAATAAACATCACAAACCGACAACATGAGGCCACCGACGCACTTCGGTAATGACATTACCAACACCGAAGCGAACGGCACGGAGGAGCAGAACAACCAGACCAACAACAATGGCGGAAGTGGTGGAAACAATGGCAACGGTGGCAACAACAACAATAACAACAGCAACAACAACGGTCGGAGCAACACTGATTTCATCGTCGAACGGCTGACGCAGAACGGTGCCACGCGGCCTCTGCCGAAGAACGCCGGAAGCGGGATCATCCGCGTGGTGGAGCGTTGCGACGACGCGAAGGAGAACAGCAATCTAGGTAGGCAAGGGGAAAGGGAGCCACCCCCATGCAGGGGGAACTGATCTGAACAATTAAGGGGGATGAGTAGCAAAGGGCTGCTGCGGGATTTTACAATGCATCATCGTGGAGAAACGGGGAGTTTGTTATTAATGGGTATATTTCGTAAAGGTATTGCTTGAAGTCACACAATTTTTAAAAGTCGAGCTGTGTGCATTGTTTGTATTTTCAAGAGTTAAGCGTTATTGCATCGCACAAATATTTCGTAATATTGATGGCCAACATATGAAGTGGTAATTGAGGACAGCAGAGAAACAAATCTCATATAAGTTTCGATCAATTTCCGTTAAGAGAAGTTCTCGTTTGTAGAATACCTGATTTCAGCATACGTAGAACAAAACCAAATAGGCGAAAGCAGTTGTTAATGGACGTTTAAATCGCTCATTCTGAGACACAACTCCGGTTTAAGAGGCTTGAAGCCTATTTCATTTCCGGGATTGAAGTTAGACGAATAATCATAATTTTACAAAAACTCATGAACTTAATTCGATATTCACGGTTTGACTTTTTATCCTCTGACTTGTATGTTGTCTTTCACTGTTTAAAAGAAGTACTTTTCCCAAAAATATGGTTGAAGGCATCTAACTTCAAAAATTTCAAAACATTATAAATGCTAACGAAGTAATTATGCTTTTTGACCAACACAAATTTTTGCAAAATTTCTACAGTATTTCCATGGGGGGAATGAGTATTTTAAAATTCATTTCTTGACTTTTGAGGACTACTAACTAATTTTGCATAGTTTTGATTAGAAAAAGCAACAAGTAAGTCCCAAATGTTTATCCCTAACAACCATAAATTGAAAATTGCTTCAACAATTGGTACAGGCACATGAAACAAACAAGAAAAGCCATTATAATTTCGATTTTCTTCAATTGTTTTTGATTTACTTTTGATTTGAACATAAATATCGAATTCAAATTATTTGTAACAAAAGTTAAGGTTACATAAAACTGGCTCAAGATAAACTCGTGGGGATGATCCAAACAATAAACAAGCGGTTTGGAAGCCGTTCCTTCACAGTTATATCTTCTGATAGCGTGTTTTGTGGCGTTGCGTCGCTGGATTGCGTTGCGCACCGAGCGGCCCATGGCCACGAGGGGGAAAAATAGTGGCCCGCGTTCGCGATTGCGCAGCGCCAAAGTGTCCGAATAGTGTCTCGAGCCGTCGCGTGTCCCAACACAACACGAACAGCGGAAGACCCGGGCCTCAACGCTTCCACGGCTGATGACGGCGTCTTACGATTCGCGACCGCGTCGATTGTTCCAGCGAACCGACGGGCGAATCCATCGCTTCGAGTTTGAACTAACCCCACTAACACCCCCTGCCAGTATGCCCGATCGGCGTTAGCTAAGCGACGTTTCCCAACCGTCGACTGTGGACAGTTTTTATTTCTTGCCGCGTGCCCCGCGCAACTCTCCGGAGTTGGCCATGGTGTACCAATCGGTCGGGAAACTCTTCCACCTCGAGAGGGTGATGGAGAAGCGTACCGGGCGGTTGCTTGTGGTTCGAGGTCACCGGGTTGGGGCTTTAAATTCGAGATCAACCCCCCTCTCGTGATGCGCGCCGCCGTGGTCTAGATTTTCGGTGGCTCAGTGGGTTCGGTGGTTGTAAGCAATTAACGGTGGCGAACTTAATAACGGCCTATAAACGTTGACCATTGGAAGATTTTGAAAAACCGAAAGTAAGTCAAATGTGAAAAAGTTTGTATGATGACTATTGTCGTAATTAACGTTGTAATGTGAAATTGAATCGGAAAATTCGTGAATGTAAATAGTATATTCCTTCAATTGACGTTGTTATTGTAATTAAATTTTTACATTTTAGAAAGTATTGTCATTTAAAGAAAATTTACAGAAAATATTAAAACGCAACCGTCACTACACAATCATGCAAAGTCTGTTAATTTTAAACTTGTTTAAATGGAGCAAGCTTTTAAACGGTGTGATAAAATACATTCGCTATATTTACCTTTCTAGCGGTGCATAATCCGATGGCGTAATAGCATACTATATTGTAATCGTTCGGTGAAATTGTTGCCAGTACAAACAAAACCAAAATAAAAGAAACATTCAAGATAAAAAGAGGGGGAAAAACACTACTACCAGCACTTCCGTTTACAACCCTGAGGGCCATTTGCCAAACACGAGACCGCGCGGTTACGTGTTTTCACGAACGAAAGTGAAAACCACAACAAACTGTCTATACGGTGTTTCCCCCGGCGCGAGATCAATCGAAGGCGATCGCAATAGAAAGAGCATAGACAACATAGAAGATTCGAGTGATAGAGGGAAACAGAGAGAGAGAGAGAGCTCCTCATTTCCTCTACACGTGCTTTCATGCAATGGATTCGCGTGAATCAGCATCCGAAGCAGTGTTTGGGTTTGGTCGGTTGGTTGGGTTGCCTTTTAGCCTAAAATTAACCGGACATTAGTCCCAAAGTCCGCCTTTAGATCGCCTAGCACTAACACCATCCCGAGCACAAACCCAAACATGCTCTCCGTTTCCGTGACAACCGTTGTGCATTAGCACGTTCCGCCATCTGGCGCGACCTTTGATGGGAAGAAACCGAAAAACAACAAACGATCAAACTCACAACCTCTTGAACACCGTTGCAGCACGGTAGCATAAGCATCAGGTTTTACGTGCCTTACTTTTTGTTTTTTCTTCTGCTCCACTGTGCCCATGACTTCGAGTGAACCAGTGATATGCATTAATTTATGCTCCACCGTCTTCGCTATGCTATCGCTTACGGCATTAACATAACTGGGTCAAACATTGACGCAAAGGAAAGGAACGTTGGAGCGGTGTTTAAGCTTTCGTTTTTCATGGTTGTGTTTTTGGGAAACAGTGAATTAATTGTTAGTAATTTAAAAACGAACATTATAGCATTCAACAATTTTATAAACTATTTTT
>KE525406.1:186807-211577 GCA_000441895.2 Anopheles sinensis
AGTGCTGGTCTATCGTCAATTAACGAGAATGAAATTTAGATTCCGGTCGCTGAAAGCTTCAGCCGTGGTTGGAGTGTGCTCTTACTACACAACAAAATCCTTGTTCTTTTTTTGCCTCGCTCATTTTTCACACCTTAACCCCACGATAAAGGACTCAGCAAAATCATGTTCAACACCAGGGTGAATGTGGGAATTTTCACACTTTTTCCCTTTCTGTGCTGCAATGCTTGCAATTTAATTACCAACCCGAGGCCCATTTTCACGACGTTGTTCGTTCAGGTCACGGTGGATGGCGGTCGAAAATGGGTACAAATGGTTTCCTGTTGGGAAAGGTTGTACGATTGAGTCGATGGCGCGTTTACCTCAAACTCCGGTGGGTTGGGAAGTGTTGGGCCAAACGGTGGAACCGTTTCGTCGCAGTAGACGGCCAACCGGTAGCGGGTTCCACGCTTTGTCACGACAGCGAATACATCTGTCGAAGACATGAAGAAAATTGGAGGATAAAGAAAAGCGTAGCAGTGAGTTGTGGAAAGGTGTCGATATGATTCGGCGATAGAAACATGATTTATGATCGGCTGGATGAATTCGTACGGCGGTTTAAATGCTGCTACTTTGTGATCCATCAGCGTAACGAATGTTACATCTAGACATGTGTACTTCTACGATGCTTTCCTGTTTAATCCCCTGCCTAGTTGAAAACGCTTTTTATTCAGTTTTTAGAAGGCTTATTATGAATCTAATTATTAAGCAAAAAATGAATAATAATGCATTTACAGTGAAGGGTATTTAAATAAAGTAAAGAAATTATGCTTAGGCGAGAAAATGAACATTAATAGTTTTTATGAAAAATGTTTAAAATCGATATATAACTTCTATATTAAGAACAATGGATTCTATTACGGAGAAAGCTTTTTTTAAAGCAGTTGAACTGCATTATGATCGGCTGGATAAAAACAATTCAAACCGGAAATTTGGAATCAGAAATTAAATGAAATGAAAGCAATGTAGGGGAACATTGTCTTTGGAAAGAATTATTTTGACCTAACCTATTTCAAGCTTGTTTATAATGAGTTAACTTATTTCAAGCACCTTTGTAGGGGACATACAAACCATAATCAAACCTAACGTGATTAGGAATTCAATTAATGTGCAAAAAAAATAAAATAATGCATTTTAAGAGAAGGGTAGTTAAATGAAATAAATAAATTATGCTTAGGCGTGAAATTATCAGCCAAAATAATCATACCAAACGGAACTTAATATGAACGGCAATATTTTTTACAAAAAATGTTTAAAAAATAAATAACTTATACATTAAACAATAAGAATTCTTTTGCAGAGAAAGCTTTCTTTTGCAACAGTTGAAAAAAATTATCATACAATTTGAAAATCCAAACTAAGAATGAGTTTATTCGATGATAAAATATTGAAGCAATCGCTTTTAAAGAAATGTCATTAAAATAAAGCTAAAACAAAACGAATAAATAATTTAGAATCAGAAATGAACAAACTACGAAAAATATGAATATCAAACGTGCACAACAAATAGGCGAAGACTAGAAAATTAAATAGTTTAAAGTAATCAAGGGGAACATTGTTTTTGAAAAGATTTGTTTTTACCTAACCCATTTTAAGCTTGTTTATAGTGAGTATGCTTGTAGAATTTAATTACACCTTTGTAGGGGACAGAATCCAACCAATAAACCCATCTGATACTTACGTGTAAATTGACTTTTCACGTTGTTCGGGATAAACTCCGTCTCCTCTCCGGATGAGCCTTCGTCGATGAACACGATGTTGACGATATCGTTGCCAATGTGCCGCTTTCGTTCGACCTGACGGGAAACAATTAAAGTCCATATCAAAGGTTTTGCATGGGCAAAGTGCCTTTTTCGTCGATCAGTGAAAATACGACCGCGAAATTGGACGTGTTGTAGTTCAAACAATCGATCGTGCCGGCGTACAGGGCGTTATGGATAACCTCCTGAGGAGTTTTAATGAGCGGTCGGTTTTCCATTATGTAGCGAGGACTATGGAAGCATCCTGCTCTGCATGCCGGCTCCAGGGTAAACATCGATCCTAACGTGCGTGTATCCAAGGTCATCAGAAATCAAATGATGCATATCCGATATCGACAACGGAAGCCAGTAGGCGTTTGCAACAGGCACACGGACACCAAGCTGTTCAGCATCAACGGCGCATAAATTAGCACTCACCTGCTGTCGATTATCTCTGCTGAAGGGCAGTAGTGTCGATACGTGGAACATTATTTCGTGACCCTCGTACAGCGTGTAGATGGAGTACTTTCCCGTCATATCGCCTGAAATATGGACGAAGCAATGATAAGCCGGAAGCATGATGAACAGTAAATTGCATTTCGAACCCCGGGGGTACCCTCCTGGCACGACCCGACCCGTTCGACGTGCTTATGCATTAAGGGTGGCTTCGAAACTGTGTGCATTTGCATTTGTTTATGAGTTCGATAAACGATAAATGATATTCGCGATGGTGTGATGGGAGTGGTGTTCATGTAAGCAAATTAACCTCCCATGGTGAAAATTACACTCACCTTTCACGTCCAGCCCGCCACGGTACCGCTCCCAGTCCTTCAGTCGTATTCTTTCACCCAAGAGGGACAGAAAATCGTCAAATGCTTCACTTCCGCTTTCTGCAGAAGAAAGAAGAAAAGAAATGTACCGCTTAACAATGGTTCCGGCTGCCGAACCGAATCGCATCCGGCGTGTCCCCTCACCATTGCTGAGCATCTCGTCGTCCAGCTTTTGGCCTGCCTTCATGTACACGACACCGAACTTGAAGTTCACCGAACCCTCCTGCTCCTCGAGCAGCAGCAGATCCTTCTGGATGTCGGCGGAAAAGATCTCCTTCGGTGACTTGCTCGCGTCCATCAGCGCAAAGTTGGCCAGGATTTGCTTCACCGTCAGCTTCTGCTGGGGGTTGTACGGAAGGGCGAGTTTCTGGGCACCCTGGGTTGGTGTGGAGCGGAGAAGATGTGATAAGAACAGCGTAGTGCGATAAGATTAGTTGTGATACGAGCACGAGTCGGCAAAGCGTGGTAATCATTGCGTTCTTTTTTTTGCTTCATTTTATACTGTTTATCTCCACAAGGTGTGGGTTGGTGTGTTTCATTCGTAAGTTGGGGGAGGAAAATTAAAAAACCCGCCCTACCAACATTCCCGCATGTTTAAAGAAAAGCGGACAACAATTTTGCCTAAGAATGACGATTATTTTACATAAACTGTTAGCGCTCGCACACGCAATGCGCAACGTGTGTTTCTTCTGTGGGCTTCACCGAAGTGGAGTGTCGTAAAGTAAAGGTCCTGTATTTTACCTAAACATTACACATTGGGAAATATTTGTAAACATCCACCCGCCCGTTGAAAACCTTCACAAGATGTGAAGGAAGAGAGCACTTCAAAGCGAATCGTGGAATCTGCATGATCTGGGTGTGGGAAGGAATAAAAAAGATGTCGACGTTTTTCTTCCTTTGCCGGCTTTGTGTGGAGCAAGGAAGTGTAGAAGCACTGTCGCTTACAGTAAAAGTAGGAAAATCTGGAGGAAACGATTTTTATCATTTAGGTTTCTCATGTTTTATCCAAGCAATTTAATTCCATAATTAAATTTAAAAATTAACTAAACCGAGTCCATTCATTCCTTCATTTGATAGTTTTGCAAATTATTCGAAGAAGAACATCAGGTTTTAAATTCTCCTATGGATGCTAACCTCCACTGCAAAGCAATAAAACAACTGGGTAAAAATTCAATCTTTGAGTTTGGTGACTGTTTTTATTGACGTGCGTTCTACCGAACCATTCCCGCGGTACAAATTTACGGTGCCCCATCACGCACATCAGTGACTGTAGCAAGGTGCCTAGAGCTTTGATCCTTTGTCCGCTGCAGGATGGGAAGAGAAATCGCATCGGTAGGATATGGCAAACCGTGTGATACAGAAACCAACGTTATCAACGTCATTTTCATGTGTCGTTTTTTTATATTTTATTGTAGTACTTTGTTATGCTACGAGGAATTGGTAAAGGTTACGGACGTGAACGACATAAATCAATAGACAATTCTGCCCTCGCGAGACAAACGTGCAAGCGTTGAAGCATTGGATGTTCATGCTTCCGGGAGATCGAATCCATATCCTTAGAAGTGTGTGAATTTACCGTAAGATTGCGAATCGGATTTCGCAAGATATAACCATATTTTACATAGGATTTATTTTATGATGCACTGTAGCATTTCTCAAATTCCCTTACAATTTATTCGCACCGTTCATGGGAGGCTTTAAAACGAATCGAATCATTTAAAGCGAGGCTAACGATACACGGGTTCGCGCGGCCTTTCGTTTCCGGCGTAGAAAACCATTGGAAAAGTTTCCGAGAAATCCCACGAGTGGCACGGAAAAACGGTTCATCCCATTCCGATTTGTCTATTCCCGCGGGAAATTCCCGTCGAAAAACCGACCGGAGAAGGGGGAGCGTCAACATCCGGCCAACCCCGAGCCGAGGGCAAGCGAATGGGAAAACTTGTCGGCAATAAATGGCAATTTCGGAAAGTGAAAGCTGCTAGGTAGGTGTACCGAGGCCGTACGTCGCACGCACTGCTCAGGACAATGAGAAGGATCTCTCGAAACACACAAGAGATGGGGACCGTCGTTTCCGATAAGACAGCCCGATATGAATAGCGCTTCCGGCCGTGAAGTACCCCCGGAAGAATTAGGACCCGAATTGTGGGCGCCCAATCAGCGAATCGTGCGTCACTCGAGCGTAGGCTGTCGAGGCCATTTCCCTGGAAGTACCCCAATGCTAAGATCCGCTCGGGCAATTGTCTGCTCATCTCCAAAGCATCCCCATCTTCACGCTTGGTCGTTGTTTTGAAGTAGTTAAAGTCGTCGTACGGAAATACCATTGTCTTACTGCCGAGCGAACATCTTCAACGGGCCAGACCGGTGTTATTAGTTTCCTTTGTCAAGTGTGTCATAACGTGGCCGATCAGAGATTAAACCAAATACTAGCCAAAGGTGCTCGCGGGTAGAAATGGCCAATACCACTAGTAAGGGAAAGTGTGGCAATATGCACCCCTTAAGCGAAAACAATTAATTTCTCGCATATTTCATAATATCTTTCTGTTTAGTAAAATTATCAAATATAACATCAAAACCATAATTTTTTATTTGCAAAAGGTTTTTGAAGACCCTTATTTCTCCACACATTTGTAGGGCAATATGGCTCGAACGGTGAGACAGAATGCACCGGTACGTAAAAATGGGGTAAGACGACCCAAAATAAACCCGGTTGTTTTGCGAAAGGTTAGTCTATTCAGAGGCAGAAGTAACCAGTCAGGTAATGATCCCGCATAACACAGTTTGATTTGAATTGTGTGGTGTAGTATTCGAAAGACTTCTTCTTTTGGTCATGCCTGCCCGTTAAGGGCTTACAAGCCTTTTTCCCTTGTTTACGTGGATAGTCAGTCCTCTAATACAGGGGAGCGTCCGGTCTCGGTTGGGATTCGAACCCATGCCATTTTGAACACAAGGGCATTTTGCTTCATTTTTTCGGGTGCGTATTGTCCCCTACTGAGATGGGTTAAAATCTTGTCTCTAATTGAAAATGCAAGGATTTTCAACAAAACTTCTCTTCAGTATTTGCTAAATTAAGTATTCAGGTATTTTATGAATGCCTGCTCAGATTCAATATTACATTTCTACACTTATAATTCCTTAAATGATGGCAGCGAAATCTTACATGATTTCGGACTCAATTTGTTTTATCATTTTTTTTTCTGTTAATTTTCAACGTGGAGTCATGAAACTCACACAGCATATATAAGATACGTTAATGAACACATTTAATTGATTGATTAATTTTTAAATGGCATAATTCAGCTCAAATTATGCTGGTGCATATTACTCCACCGGTCCATATTGCCACACTTTCCCCTACTAGTGTGAGTGTGTGTATTTATTGCATTGCGGAGTCAACGGTAATCGTTACAACTTTCCACGCTACTGGGAAGGTCAGCTTTTGAATGGCATTTAATATTATACTCCACCCTATGTTTGACTTGGCCGATTACTCCACTCAGTTACCTGTTTCCGGAAGAGCATCACGCGGTACAATGGCATACACTTGCTGCCCGAGTCCTGCGACACGATCGAGAGGAAGTAAGGGCTTTTCTCCGAATCCATTCCGACATAGTTTTGATGCACTGGAAAACAAGCGATAGATAAAGCAATAAAGGTGGTGAAATGAATGCCGTGGAAACCCGTGGGCAGACGAAATAAAATGAAGGAAACTTTTCAAAACTAAAACAGTCCGAGGCAAGTAGGAGAGCACAATAAAAAAGACCACTTCAGCTGAGGGCTAAGCATGTTACAAACATGTTTCGCAATCATTCGCCAACCTGAACATTCGAGTGGGTGGAGGGGGAGTTCCAGGTCGGTGGATGGAAAAATAAAATTTGCCAAGAATCTGCCAGACCTTTTTCCACATCAAGTGACCATGAGAAGTGGAATTTATCGATTGATATTACTTTTTAGTTTGCGAAACACTTAATGCGAATGAGAAATAGAGGAAAATGCTGCAAAGTGTAAAAATGGTTCAAAACAGGTAATATAAACTGGTTCAAATTAAAAGTAAGGTGACAGCGAAAGGAACAAAAACGTACTGCGTCATACTTACATTTTCCCAAAAAGTACTTAAAGTACCATCGCGTTTGATGTTCCGGATTCTCCAGGATGGGGATGCTGGGTGACCCGAAAACCTTTTTTTTTGTTGTTTTGGTTTGATTTTCAGTGTGGCGGTGTTGAAGAGGGCATCATCGGGTGTATGCGTTCGTTCGGTGAAGCCGCGTGTCGAAAAAGTTGCAGTCCCCGGAGTTGTTGTACCGAAAGTTATAATAGAAAAGGCGTGTGGGGGTTGAGATTTTTTTGTGTTTTTATGGTCTTTTCCATTTAAATTGTGCCCATGAAAGAAGAGTGAAGAAAGAGTAGAACCAAAGAATAAGATGAATATTGGAATATTTCCATCCTCGGGACGGCGTCGTGGGTCATATGATTAAAGTTTGGCGTCCCTTTCCGGCCGAAAGTCGTGTCATTCTTATTTCGATATTCATACCCCTCCTTTCGCACCTGCACCCTTACAACCCGGAACCCCTAGGACTTCCCTATCAGCTAATCGATAGTACTCTAGAACAGACTGTCGCATTTCCGTCGAGATCGGAGGTGATGTATTAGCTGTCGGGATGGAAATGTCCTGTCACCGGAAGTGAGCGGTTTTTCATGTAATGTTGTTTTTCTACCTTCTTTATTCATTTAAAATATATTCCGCCTTTCGAGCAACATCCGGTTCCCCTGGGGGTGCAATTCATTCAAATTACTCACAAAGTTCCATCGAAAAAATAATCCCCATAGCATCGAATTTGTTTGTCAACTTTTTGTGAGTCACGAAAAAGCTAATTTTATCCGTTGAATTACGTGTCAAGGGGTATTAAGGCGAACGGTAGAGTGTTATTATGTAAACCCATCTGGAATTGTAATTGATTTCTTCCGGTTCAGAGGAATGAACAGAAAATAAAATTGCCAACTTGAATTTGAAAAATACGAATGAGCTAAGTTGAAATGTGCTAAGAAGTGTTATGTTCGTTACAACAAGTGTTACAAGAACTCGTTAAACAAAATACTGTTAAAAATTATTGATCAAAGTGTCTAAAACTGATTGTTGGATTTCTTTGGTACAATCAATTAAAATTATATTAAAACAAAATATAAAACAAGCCACAAACGGTTTGCGAAATTAATTTAAATCATCTTCAATGTTTATCGACACACATCCTTAATGATCGGATTTAACTTACCTCATCCTTTTCCGCTAGTGATTCCCCATTTTCCAACCGAAACCGGCGACAGTTGGGATCTAATCCATCAATTTCCGACTGCGGCAGCTGCAAAGCAGAAAACAGTGACCCATTTAAATGGTGCTGCTGATTGTTAAATCATATTAGACGCGTCGGTTTTGCTCCAAGTTTACAGATCGTAAAGATCACTTTCCGAGAGGCGAAACTCCAGCGGGATATAAATTTGCTAACAAACGGAGGGGACAGCGTTTTACTCGAGGACTTGGCTTCAAAGCCGTGGAAAACCGTGGTTATACGGGAAACCATCACTGGGTACGGCGTGGAAAATTGAAAGGGAGAGGACACATGTATAGCCACAGAAGAAAAGGGTGGAAGAGCGACGGCGGGATACGGGTGAATAATTAAAAACTATTGTCCTACAGCTTCACAAAATCACTGCCTCAGCAGGATACTGGATGTTGGATCTCGGCGCTCGGAGCCACCAATGCGGCACTGGCATGCTGGTCGACCGTTAGCAGTTCATTCATTTCTGCATATTCTTTTCGAAACGTTTCATTTTTACAGGTCATCGGGCCTCGGAGAACTAGCGTCAAGGTGAGCGTATGTTCCCGTAGGAACCTTGCCTAGCCTTGCTGACGACAGAGCGACAGACGCCTTGTGTGTGCGCGCACGTTTGCAAGGACTATTCGGCGAGGAATGCATAATTCATTGCCGAGTACGGTGAAGTGATTGCCCACTCGGTATGGTAATGCAGAAGGTAACCCACACGGTCGAACTGGCTGGTGACGTTTTGCGCCGCGAATAAAGGAAAACGTTTGTTTCCT
The DNA here is from genome assembly GCA_000441895.2 of Anopheles sinensis. Classification (NCBI taxonomy): domain Eukaryota; kingdom Metazoa; phylum Arthropoda; class Insecta; order Diptera; family Culicidae; genus Anopheles; species Anopheles sinensis. Next base: position 195,507 of record KE525406.1, read on the forward strand.
TTGGATCCGAGATCCTTTGCATCGGATTTCCGGTGCAAGAAAATTGAGGACTTTAAAAATACGCAACGTTCAGCAGTTCCACCGGATTTCGGTTTCGCAGGTTTGCGAGCAAACGGGACGTCGGACTGGAAGATTTGGAGTGGGCAACACGTTTGATTGAAGCTATCGTTCTTGTCATCCGAAGTGCCCGGTGCAAGTGCCGAACAGGATCGACGAGCAAGATCCTCTTCATCAGCTTTTTACATCTCAGGCCCGGGCGCTCGAGGCCAATTTCCCCATTTTTCCCATAATTGATGGAACCGTTTCCCTCTGTCTCTACGGCAGGCATGCGTTCGTTGCTGCCTTCACGCCAACCGTTTTCATGTTCTTCAATCTCAACCAAACCGTCAGCCAAGCGTCCCGGCTGACCTGTGCGAGCTAATGATCTGCCACAGCTAGACGAGTTTTCCGGACGAAGTGATACCGAAGTGATGGCGATCTGCTCCGAGTCGAACGAGGTTTCACATTTCAGCTCAAACATCACCGCTGCGGTCCCGCCGACAGGTTCTCCTACCGGTTATTGGAAAATCCTTCGAACGAGAAAACGTGCTTCGGTGCGGCTATTAGGTTATGGTCGTAAATTTTTGCTCACCAGCACCAACGTCCCAGCTGAAGGTATTCGGAATGCCAGCGGTATGCACACACACAAGCACGGCTCCACCTGATGCCAACGGTTCGATCGGTGGAAAATGGAATTGAATTGATTGTTTTGCTTGCTGCGGGAAAGAATTTGAGTCTCCGGAAAGAATTTTCTCCCTCCCTTTGCTTGCTGTCGATTCCGTACGGGCCAAGGGAATAATGGTGCTTTTGCTTTTCTTTTGAATTCCAGTTTAAGGTGTTTCGTTAAGGAAATACTACAGCGGGAAAAATAATTTGAAAAATGTCCGTTCGTTCTGATAAAATTCCATATTTGAGGTATATTTGAACAACAAATTATATCCTAAATCTGATAAATTTAGGTTGGATTTTTTTTATCGAACTTTAAGAACCCCACACACGCACTGTCAATACTGTTGCTCGTTCTTATCCTAACTGACCGCTGAAAAAACACAAACCTCCCCCAGCGCAGAGAACAGCAACGTTTGCCCTTCGAAGCAAACAATGGAATGTGCCGCCCGGCTTCCTACACGCACCGCTCGAATGCTGGATGCCTTGCGAATGGTTTGCAACATATGAATTAAACATAGATGGGAAAACGTCGTTAAATGTCACAACAAGTGGCAGCCGGAGCCTTTGACATAGCATCTCTGTTGCAGCTGGCAGAACTGCGCACCCTCTCCGCCGGCTAGGAATTCGGCTTCTGCTTGGTATAGAACTTTCTGCCAAGAAAGGAGACCAGAACTGCCCAGAGTATCACAAAATATCTGTTGAAGCGAGCCACACAAACTATACATTATGGCGTTTATCGACAAGATGAGACTTTCTTAGTTTTTTTCTTTTGCGTAAAAACTTCTTGTAGAGGGTGGAATAGCCACGCAAAACAAGAATTTGAAGGCGCAAGGAGAACGTCTTTCCGCCTGTTGAAAGTTTATTGTGAAAATTGGACACTTTCCAGGGTCATAGAAGAACAGTTTTTGCGGGTTTGCTTTTTTATTTGAAACTATGGTGCACTCGTACTTCTCATCAACAAGTTGAAAATACTCATACCTTAAAGAAGAAACTAGGGAATATATTAAATTTCAGTTCAGAAATTTTTTACTAGGTTGCATTTTAATGAGTGGCCTTATCTTATATTTTATATTTTAAACATATCCACGAAAACATGCAACAAAAACTTAATAGATTGTAGCTTTCAATATTTCAGTTTCGTCCAAATACACTTACAAGAGAATTTAATCGTAAAATAATGAAAAAAATAATTTAAAAGTGTTTGAAATGAAATTTGTCGTGATTTTTAGATTAAATTTGCCAGCAAAACTATTTGTAAACCATATTTATCATTCGCTGACCAAAAACCAAACTTACACGGATTGTAAGCTAAACATGAAATACTGTACATGAAATGCTAAAGCCTGAAAATACATGCGCAAATATCGTTTCTTGTAGAAGCTCACATTCGTGAACTGAGACAAATTACAGCGCATTTAGTGTTAAGTTGAATATAAAACTAAGAAAAAACGGTAGAGAGGAGATGCGTTCACCGAAAATTTTTGTATCATAAGCTCGCACTCAATACTTAGTGCGAAAATGTTTGCAAATTGGTTTATCACTCACTAACAGAAATACACATTTGCGCAGATTTTGACATTTAACTGACCAACTGACTGAGTATTTTACTGTTTGTAAAAGGTTGCTTCGCGCTTCATGTAAACTAAACATTACACATCAAAAATAGTATTCATTCCTTTCATTTCCATGGACAATTAAATGTTTAACTGTATGGTTCGAAAACGACTAGTAACTGATTTGAAATTGAAACCATCTCAGCGTAGCTCAAACCTATAAATCACAAACCATGTTTGCCACACAGCAATCGTTTTCATTTTAATCGACAATCATTCGCTCCCAGTTTGCATCATCATTACAATCCCCATTTTTTGTTTTAGCTTTCCCACATTGTTTCAAATGCAATTGCATCAAGCAGCACCAACGAGTCCAGTGAGTCGCGAACATCGGAAGCCAATCACCATAAAGATGCACCCATAAAGAGTTCAGCGACACTCGCCGCCGGCCCAATGGCAGGGCCGCTGGCAACAGGCCGCGAAGCATGACGGGCATGCCGGGGGCGAGAAAGCATTTCCGTTCCCGGCTGCGGCCGATTAAAATCAATTTTAATTGAAATCATTTAACCCATCGCCGGGGCAACCCTGGTGTTTCGCGGATGGCCGAGCGTTTGCGTCTGGAGGGCGAGTTCTCGCGAAAAATGGCGCCGTCGTGCTGCGCTCATTGATGCCAATTGATTGACACGCGGTCGGGACCGGTTCGGGTGTTTGTGTGCTGGTCGGTTCATTTTTTCCTACCGCCCAAGGCTGATTTCCCCGGGGGCGCGCGCGCGTGTCGGACAACGGCAGGGGAACGCCGAAAGGAGAAGTGTCGCTACGACCAGTTTTATTCACGCCGTTAACCCCACCCCGACCGATTCGGTTCGCACCGGGACTTGTATAAATATCATTAGCCTTCGCGGCGGGCAACATTGTATCCGTCGGTCGCTTGGCGCAGTTTGCAACTTGGTGTGACTCGGGACGGTTCATGCTGATGGTATTGCAAATTCAGACTGCTCTCGGGCTGTGACTAGCATAGGTAACGCGGTCCGGCACTGTTCGCTTTGGAGGGGCAGCGTGGAACATCGTTGGAGAGTGAAGAACTCAGTGCTAAAGGGGCGCAAACAGTGGAAAACCCAAACACTTTTACTTTGTTGTGCGAAAAAAATAATCCACCGTGTGAAAAACGGACTCTGAGTGAGACGTGCTGTTTGCTATGCATCCGAACGGAGCCTGCCACTCGGTCCGGGCAGTGTGCGTGATGTGGCTGCTGCACGCGTCCGTGCTACTGCTGCCCGTCGCCATCCGGGGCCACGACTCGTACCGCTCCGAGGGCAGCTCGAAGGAGTCGGTCCCGAGCGGGGCCAAGTACGACAATCACCTCAACACCAGCCAGGCCTTCCAGCCCTCGGAGCTGACCGGTGGGTACGATTCGGCCGAGCTGACCGCCGACTATGGCCACGGCGATGGGCCGGACTCACCGTTCAACCACCATCAGTTCCGGTGCCAGGCGTGCCAGTACCGCAACGTGTACGCCATGGCCTCGCTGAAGTCGATCAAGGCGCACGTACTGCTGAAGCTCGGCATCGAGGACCTGCCGAACAGGACGCGCTATCCGGAGGTACCGCGCCACATTCTCGACCACTTCTACAACTCGCAGTCCTATCGCTCGCCGGATCCGGACTACCTGGGAGACGACCCGTCCAGCCTGCAGGCGGAGGAACCGGAAGAGGCGGAGGAGGACTACGACTACTATCAGATAACGAACAAAATCTACATCCTGCCGAACCGTAAGTACGGTGCGCCTGGTTTAACCGTTTATTAATGGAACCTTCTTCCGTTTCTTGCCGTTGATCGTTCGTTCTACTTCGCAGGAAAGCAAACCCACCGAAAACACTCGAATCACCACACCGAAACCGCTTACATTAGGGCAATTAGATTATAAATTGTTATACTAACTGGGGATATTGCACGACAAACTAATTTTTAATAAATGATTAACCTTTTCTTTTCTTCCTACAGCATACTGTTTTATAGATGTTTCGAAAACAATCTCCTGCAATGTTATTAATCTAATGCTCCTATACTTCTTATCTCCTTTAGCAGCTGTTTCTTATTCCTAGCATACAGCTGAGCACCGGAAGCTTTGAAGGCGCAGCGATTCATATCCTTAGGCACCCGCATCGTCCCTCACTTAATCGTCATTAATATGGATTTTCACAGAGGGGATCAATGGCTTGGAAGAATGAAAAATCGTAAGGATGCTGAAAGGTCTCCGGCGGTCCGATTGAATTTTCTCGAAGCGAACACACAGCAAGCGCGGTAGGTTCTGGAACGGTTTTATTAATCGTTTAGCTTAATCAAGCAGCTCCAGCGGTTCCGACCATTGCGGAATAAGCTGCCATGCTTTAGCATAAGGTATCACCAGTACAAGCTCAGAAATGAGTAAACGATCCGAAGCGTAGCACTTGTAATTGTAGATTCTTTTTTAATGTGATGTTTACAAAAAAAATTGAAGGAAAAAGGTTTTTGTATCGAGCAAGAAGAATTGCGAAAACCGTAAGATGAATGAAGTTCATCAAAAGGGTGCAGACAGGGTTTCGAGCTCAAACGAAATTTATTATCAAAAGGGGAAAGAACAGATTGACCGTGAACATATTTGACCCTTTTTTCGTTAATATTTCTACACAAAAAAGAACGTTATCTTTTCACCTTCCATCAATATTCTTCGAAGTAACAAAAAACAACTTGAACCGAAGGCGCTGTTTGAAGTTTTCTAGCGTGGGAAACATTTTTTCGATAAATTTCGTGCCCTTCGTATTAATTATGAAAAAGGATAGTTATTCAAAAGTTTTTTTTTACAATTTATACACCTTATAAATGGTTCGCTTACCTGATCTACGGATCCATAGTGCCGTCGGGAAAAGACACCTCGTCTAGAAATAAGTTCGGTAGCGGAAGTACTGTAAACGAGAGATAAAACAGGAAAAGCAATGTTTAAAATGCAAATCACGATTTTTTTCCTTATTCCATCTTTTGACGTTGTACAAAAACATGCTAAACCATCTTGAAGTCACAATAAAATGGGAGAACAAGAGAAAAAGCTGTTGGATCGAGTCGACATAAAACCACATAAATTCACTAATTGGTAACGAATGAATATTTGCTCGAATCCCATTGCTTTAGATTAGCTCTAGAGACACTCGGAAAGTGAAAATAATTGGAAATAAACAGATAAACAAACTGGTGCACTAATTAAAGGAAAAGATTCGGCTTCGGTTTTGCTCTCCGAGTCCCATTAATCAGTGTCACCTCGTGGCCTAGGGAGTAAGGTTTTTCGTAGTGCACGTCCGAGGGCGTTTGCTTTTTCGGTAGCGATGGTGCTTCCGGATGAAGAGAACCCGAAATGAATTAAATAAAAGCCACTGCTTTGCGGTTGTTCTTTTGTTATGATTGCTGTTCATAGTGATTATTTTTGCCACAATTTTAAAAGCAATAAAAACATACAAATTGGTGCTCGTGACTGAACTTTATATTCGTTTATCTTGATAAGAACATGGTTGTGCAAGCTTCTCTCTGAAATTGCTCAGCGTACAATAGCAATATCCACGGAGGGTGTGTTTATCTATTTTTCTATTTCATTAAAACCAACAGATGTGTCGTAACAAGGTGCACGGCGTGTTTTATCAACATTTTATTTTCAATTTCAGTACAGTTTAGTGAGCATGAAATGTGTACCCAAATTTTTATGAAATGAAGTGAAGTATTGATAAAAATATATATAATCAGTGTCGTCAAAACTACTCTTCATATTTTGTGAACAACTTGATTGCACTAGTTGAAAAAAGTAAATAGTAAACCATGATATTACGTTCTATAAGCAAAGAAAATTTTTCGTATTTAAAGACCTACGAAAACTGCAACAAGACATCGGTTGGAAATTTAACCGATCTTTTCGAACAGACACGCTACAGTTGGTTGGCTTGTTGATCTAAGCGAGAAAGAATCATAACCATCGGCCGTCGGAAAAGCTAACAATAATACACTGGTGAGTCCGCTTGTGTAACATGAGGCTTGTCAGCATGGTTGAATCGCTTCGCTCTCAGGTCACTTAGCAATCACTCCTATGAGCTGCAGTGCTGTAGGCTTTTGTTTATGGAGCATAAAGATTTGGCTAAAATATCGACCAGAAGATCTTTTCCTCCACAGCTTGTGTTGTTCGTGCAGAGAAGACGAAAAATAACAATATAATGCTTAAATTGGAGATGGAAATGTTCATACTAGACTCGAATGCAATGAACAACTGACGCAAGCTGTTTGCAATTGTAGCTTTTAGCAACACAAATAGTAAAATCCGAAGTCCTTCAGCTGTACTTACCAAACCTCCTAAATGCTGGAAATAAAAGCATTCCCTATTTCCGGCCTGTTGAAATCAAAGCATACCTTTCAAAACCTTAAGAATTACCTCCGCTCTTATCTCATTGCACCTTTGTGTTACCAAAACAAACAACTGTTGTGCACGAGAGGGACGAATTTCCTATCTAAGAGCATTGCTTTGGAGTAAAACTCTACAAAGGCTTTCGAATTAAGCTTCGACGGCTTACGGAAAGGCCGCTAGTGAGGTGTGCTCCTCACACACGATGTTCACCCACCTTCGATGTATGAAATGTTCTCGGGTAACGGATAGTAAAGATATGCTCGTGGAGTCTTTAGGCGTTGTTGTGTTCAGGTGAATGCGAGCAACGAAGCTTCACGGGTTTTGGTGCATTGGAACTGTGGGTAGTTAATATACACCTTATTCGGTCACGAAAGCAGTAAAGTTTGTTTAACTGCCGCAAGTTGAATTTAATGCAGAACCAGCGCTCGTTACTGAAGGGTAAACAAATAGCCGATGAATAATGGAAAAGGTTCTTTGATAGGTAAGGTCGTAATAAGAATAGTTAAGTACAACAATAAAGTCCTATCCTGAAAAAGGAAAACTCAACCAATATATTATTTGTTTCATTAGTCGGTTGAACATTTAAGAGCGAAACTGTTGCGATTTGGACAGATGCTTAATGAAAGGAGGCACATAACTTACATAACACTCGATGCACGTCTCTGCAGGACCCTCAGTGCCCCAATATCCCGGTTTGGGGCGCGCGGAGGTGGCGTGAACAAACTCTGACTACGGTCCCGCACCGGATCCGACTCCCGGTACGTGCGGAAGATGGTCGCAATTTTCAGATTAAAGCACAACATGGTCCCCCTGGGGTTCGAGCTTTTAACCGGGCACACACCGCCACTACCACCACCAGCACCATCACCGACGCGGGGTACATGGAACGGAGACCCACCAGCGGATCACTTCACCAGCGCAAAGGACCACTCATTGCAACTCAGCGGGATTTTCTGTCCGGACTTCGGAGGACAACCGGGGTTTGGGTGCGTGGACGGAACCGTAGTTTGCGTGGATGGGTCGATTTCGGACTGGCTTTTCAGTGGAACCCAGAGCAGATGGCCCAGCGATCGAGATGGAATCGGAAAAGGTCCGGTCGCCTAATGGAATGGACGGGCTGTGGACGTGGGAGGTTGGATGGTTTCTGTGTTTTCTTCGGTCACTTGTAAGCTGGACCGAGGCTATCGTTGTTAATTTTCTAGCGGTTCTGACCGCCTACTACGCGACTCACACACAAACACTCGTTGTTAACGCTCCGTGGGAGATTTTTATGGTCGGAATCACTTGAACATGGTTGTTTACTTACGAAACCAAGTCCTTATCACATGTTGCTTATGTTGGTGTTATTTTGTTATAGATTGCGTCTGTTGCTACCATTGCAGCCTACCACACTGCCCCACGCTATGGCACACTATCCATCACTATGTCTCGGGATTCGATTTGCAACAAACTTGCGGCTGGTGGAAAGTAACGAAAGGTAGAAGTTGTGCTTATTGCTAGTTCACAAGTTCGTTCGAGTGCCGAATGGTAGGAAAACCCGCTAAACGGAATAATCGTTAAGAGAAACTGACAGCTTCAGCCCATGGTTTACTTGTACGCCTTCCATTTCCATCACAGCATGCTGCGATCGGTTCACGTCAAGGTAAAGGGTAGCTTTTGTCGAAGCCTATCGAAACGAGCTTGGTCCACAAAGGAGCAGCTCCGTGGGGGAGGTAAAACTTTGTCTTTCTCATTAACCGGGGCCAGATACCGATAACCAGCGCTGTCACAAACAGATCGGCGGTAATCTGATCGCCGATGTCGCCCGGTAGCGGATCGACAAAACAGGTATGGAGGGGCGTAGGGTGGAAAGTCACGGAACCCATCTGCGTCAAGCTGCAAACGACACGTGCGCGTTTCGGAATTGCATCGGCTCGTGAAACCGTTTACCGCTTTCCCGGCTGACCGAGCGAGTTGAGAAGCCGAGCAATTCGAATCGGTAATTAACTGCAGTAAGATATATCACGCTGCACGGATCCGACCTGGTTTATGCAACTCTCGGTCCCAAACGCGATTAGGGGCACATTAGTCACGGACGCGTGAAGTTTGTGTGCTTCTCCAGGGGAATTCACCCCGCATCGAAGGCAGATGCAATTACATCTCAAACTGGCCCATTTAACGACCGATAAATGAACTGGGATTTACGCAATCGACGTGGTGATTTGTAGTGACAATTTAAATCCGGCTCAAGATTGATTATAACTGTTTCCACTAATTGATTGTTTGCTCACACTGGTGAAAACTAGCAAATACAGATGTTGATTTTATAACTTTGCTAATTTTCCAATTCAAATAAGATAGAAGTGTAACGTACGATTTTTTCCTTTCCTTTTCGTTCTATCTTATAACGGTAAAGAATTTTAAGAATTATTGAGACTCTGCTGAGCTCACATGGTTAGCTTTCCTTACCACTAACCACATTCCTTACTACAAGACAGAACGAAGCCAAAACATGAAATAAGTAGGTTTAGGATCGAGCTGACAATGACATAATGTGTGTTCGAAAGGAAAACTCTTGCGTAGGTGAGTGCATTTTCCACCATCGTAGCTCTCCTGCACACACACATGGGTGCAAAGAAACGTAACTATAAAAGCTTTGAATATTTTGCCGAATAGAATACAGTTGAACTCTGCTTTTAGCTTTCCTTTTTAAAAGGTTCGACAGGCTTTTTCAGAAACAGACAACTTCAGACTGTAGGATGTGGCTTCCTTCAGGAGGATTCTGATGGAAATGTTGTTTACTCTGATAACTACAATGAAAAGCAAACCTTTACTTTGGGGTTTGAATGGTGCTATCTGTGCCTGCTGACCACTCATACTGATACGTTGAAGATATTTAAATTTGTTTAGGCTACGAACATTCAGTTGTGTAGTTTAGTGACTGCTTTTACCTTGGTATTAAAATCTGTTGCTTTCAATTCGCAAAAATTTTGAAATCTACCTTGCTCGAGAAAATGTGACAGTATCTAGTCTTACGGCGAAAAGGGAGTAAACAAACTTATTACACAAGAAATTTCCTCAGAATCTCACATGTTGGAATGTGTTAGGGATAGATAACACATAATATCACCTAATTGGATGACGGATGACACTCCTATACAACATTTTAAAATTCTTCGAAGCTATGCTTATCATATGGCAGGCTAAGACGATTCTAAGCTATCCCTCTTATCGGGTAAGATTACTCGTAGCTCAAATGTAAACCAGCTTTTCTTTCCTTTCCTTCAAGCGTGTGTTAACAGGATGAAGCAATCAAAGCTTGTTTAACCTTCGTATTCGATTATGTTCTATGCGAATCAAACAGGATGGAATATTCATGAACATTTAGAGAAGGCTGATGTGCTCAACAGCAACATCAAACGATCTCGAATAAAGCTTCATCACATTTTGATAAGCAATGTTGGTTGAAAACCAGCCAAACTGGCGCCACAAAATTGTGTCAGTGGAACAGTGAAATAGCATCGTTAAACTACAACTTTCACCGACTCAATGTTAGACATCATATTCCCAAATAAGCAGCATAGTTTTTTGCAGGACTCCACAAGCTACGCAGCAATCGATAGTACGGCACGAGTCTGCTGGAATCGGGCGGTACTAACGCAGGCCCATCTTTGGGTTGTCTGCATTGCCCTCATTATGTGCCATGCTCATATACGGCTCGATGCATTCTCGCACGGACTGGGATCAGCCGTTTCGTATTTGGTTTTTATAGCGTCCCCATATCAGCATTTTCCCCTTTAAATAAAAAAGAACCATCTTTCCGGCAGTAACAAAAGCTTGCTGTCCTCTGACCCCGATAGAAATAGCCCAGTGCAATGACCTGTAAGGCACCCTGCAACGGCTAGCAAGAGTGAATTGTGGAATCATGCGTCATCGCCTTGAAAGTGCAATGAAAGTTTATCAGTAATTTGGCAAGTGTTTTCATGCTGTACGAAGCCTTAACATGAACTAGACACTGTCGAGGGAGATTTTTGTTCTCCCCTTATATCTTAAAGCTTGTGCACTGGGTCTGTTGTTTTTGTTATTTTAACTTGTACAAAAAATGTATTGTAACAGTTATCTCGAAGTGTTATTTAAAAATCGCTTCTTTTATCATAGAATTGTGAGATTAAAGTTCTTTATCGTCTTATCTTTAAAAATCGGTCTATAATTGCAACGAGTAACCCGAAACTGATAAGCCTTTCAAAAAGGAGTTGAGTTTCGATACTAGCATTCTGTGAATATTGAATCGTAAATAAATTGAATTTTCACATCAGGTTATCTAACTGAAACCCAAAAAAACTGATAGAGCGGTCCGTCCAGCTAGTTCAACATATCAATTCGGCTAGGAACATTCATGCCATAACGAAAATATTGATAGCTACCATCCCAATACTTCCCAGGGACAACACGACCAATCCACCAGACTTATTCGGTAGCCTAAAATAAAGAGCACGAAAGTAAAACAGGAAGGTTATTCATCAGTGCTACGCTCAGCACAAAAGTTCGATGCCAGAACAAGGGATTCAATTCCACTCCATCGAACGCCGAACGGTATATCTTTCATGTCCGAGAAGTAGTTGTAGGGGTTTGCTATCGTCGGACCGATTGATTGATGATCTGGAGCGTTGCGAATTGGTGGAAATCCGCTTGAACTCGGGGCAACTACTCGAGTAGACTTAAAGTGGTTCTTTGCGAAGCGATACACAACCTAAACTGGCAAGTAATGATGAGGCAAGATGAGCCTCCGTGCCTTTTGGCGCCCTCTATCGCTCATTCCTTTATATACCGCTTTATCTCCTTGATGGAACTTATGCCTTCTTCAAATTCGTATTCTTCCAATATGATACCCGCGCCAAGTAACCGGTGAACCAACAGTGTGAGTCTATTGCACTTTAACGATTATCTTCTCTTGGTCGCTAGATTATCGAGAAGTTTGTGCAACAGCGTTTTTGTGGTGAATTATACTTCCTCCGTAACTGGTGGAAGTGTTGGACATGTTAAGTTTCGTTTTACGTCGTATACTGCTTTCCATAGAACAGGAGAAGGTAAACTTTCTCGGTTGCGATTTCCCATGTCGGTGCAATTGAAACAAATGGCTCAGTAACAGAAAAACTAAACAGTATTTTTCCTTGTAGACACATAACTTGTGTAACTGAACAAAACTTCAGCCCAAACAATTCTCAACGCAGTAGCGAATGGAAGCTCGAGAGTTTCATTGAGAAATAAATGAAATTGATTCTCCAGGAATTTCATTGGCAATTCCTTTCATGGAGAATTCATAATGCTCGGATGATGTTGATTGCAGATAGTACAAATGATTCATATGGAAACTAATTGCACGATACTTTTTTCATCTTTATTTATACTCAACTGATTAGAGTGAATGAAACTCTACAAACTGCAAAGCTAATTCAATAAAAGTTCTGTATCATGAAAACTGGAAACATGAAACAGTTTGTTCTTTATTTTCTCGTCATTTTTGATTAGCAAACAAATTATCCTTGCTGTCCTATGGTGGGGCTTTAGTCAAACAACAACATGTCCCTTTGAACCTACAGCGTCGTTGATGAGGAAGGTTCGTGTTTGACCCATCTTAGTGGCTGCAACTGACACTAAGCGATTCAAAGATCCTTTTGCGGAAGTTTTATTTGTTCATTGCTCGAAGGCAATTTGATAACAGCGCGCGTGAAATCCCACCGCAAGCCGCACACTGGACATTCATCTCAATTAAAATGTAATGATGATCGTTTCGTTTAATTTAATCGGTTTGGGAAACCAAGAGGAAAATAAAACTCTAGCTGAACGGCACAATGGGAGATGGAAATCATTACTATGAATTAACTTGTGACAGCTGCTTACACAAGCCTTTATTTCTGAAAACATCTTGTTTCGATGTGCTTGACATAATGTTATCAAATATATGAGATAAAACTTTACGAACATCTGATATTTAGTCGAAAGTCAAAGTATTGGGGAAAAATTGTAATCTGCTCTGCACTAAAATTATACGCTTCATACCATGCGTAACATTTAGCAAAAGTTCTTAAACTGCTTCAACAAAAGTTAGCAGTATTTTGCATGAGTAGTTTTGCATTATTGCGTTCCACGCTGCACACAGTTCTCGATTCGGAATACTTAACCATGGAAATAAACTATTTCATAAAGCAACCACCGAGTGGCACAAAGTTACAAACTCTATCTGCACCGTTATAGTCAAAACGTAACATCATAGTAATATTGTCGTTTCCAGCCTTTTGCGTTACATTTACGTTCATGAACAACCGGGCGCCTCCATCGGTCTCGGTTAAAGTGCAGTCGGAGCCTTCCTTTGTACAATAATGCAAACCCATCCTCCGACAGGAGTTGAGTGGTCGGATTTCTTGAAGTTAACCGTTTCATCGCGCCCATGGGTCGGGGTTTGCAATTGGTTCCGTTCGGAGACGCTCTTCTCGGCAAACTTTTGTCTGCGTCTGGGAGGAAAATCGTTTGCCATGAAACGTGAGCCGGCTCTTCTGCTAGCGACAGGTAGTATGATGAGCATTCAAAGATGTCCCGAGCAACCTTCTACAATATAATACGATCAGCACCGCTACAGCTGGGGCAATTGTTGTAAAGCCCACGTGATACACAATAGAGGGATGAACTTACGACGGCAAATAATGGCGCTAGAATCGCATCGCAACCGATGACGTAATGGGGGGGAGGGTGGGTGTCCGTAACATATGGGATCTGGTAGATGCTTTGATATTGCATATCACTTACACACAACGCACGGAGAACAAGCGATCGATATGGTGGGTGAGGTGTTAAATTGAACCACTTGAAAGAGGTTAAACGGATTATGCAATGCATTTATCTGCATTCTGTGCGAGTTTGACAGTTGTTTGATAACAATTATTTGAAATAGTTCTATTGGTTTTCAAAAATATAATACAAAAATATTTTACATACGTTTCTTTCCTTAGGAGTAAAAAGAAGCAACAATACTTTTCATCCCAATTTTCTAAACTTTTCAGCTTCAGCTCATCTCCTGTGTATTAATTTTACTTCCAACATGTCGATCGAGTCCATCTTTTACCTCGCTCAAACGTTTGCTTCATCGTACCATCCAACGTGCATATTGATTAACTTAAACGCCAGCCGTCTGGTGTCGTAACATGCACACTGTGAATAGTGTTTTACATGGACATGCGAAAGATTCTAGACGGTCCGTCTCACGTGCCTTTACCCTAACCCGAAACCCCCTTTGCTCAGCATTGGATATTCGGCAAATGTTTTGCACACACGTAACGAGGGAGGTACTAAAAATAAATCACAAGCTCGGTAGCACACTGTTCGACTGACTGTTCCGGTTTCCTTCGAAAATATCCAAGACTTTTTCCATCGATTGGGAGCCCGCTCCGGTTGGAGCTAAAACTGTGGTAGGAAGCTTTTAAAGTTGCCCAAAAATATCTCCCCCGAGGGTTGGCTCATTTTTCTTGCCATGCTTTTCTTGCTTACACTTTTTCTCGTCACACGACCGACCGGTTTGCTAGCAACATCCGGTGCCGGGGACACCTCTAGAAACTCTCCACGGGCCGTGGTTTTTGTGTGTTGTTTTCCGGCTGTCAAAAAGTGACACAGAGCTGGGAGTATGGCACGACGAGAAGAGTTTCAACAACCGCAGGTTTACGGCTGTTTTTCGGGACGGTTTCGTAAATGTGTTCCCTCTTTAAAAGCACTCAGTGCGGTATTGTGTAGCACCACTTACGCCTGAATGAATGTTGATTAATTTAATATTCATAAAGACATTTCTAAATGGTGTTGCTGCCGGTTTGCCACCGAAAATGCAGCCACTGTTCGGGTAGAAAACTGAATAAACAACCATGACCATTAAAACGGTTTTTACCCCTAACTAATCCTCCCGAGATGTATTGGTAAGCTTCAGTAAAATTTAATCGAATCTGATTTTGACACGTTTAGACAATGCCACCGCTTTCCAGGCAATTTCCCACCATCACCCTTTCGATGTGCCTTTCAAAAGCGTGTCGTTCAGTTCACGCTTGCCCTTTTTTACGTCAACCGACCCGAGCGAATGGTTGACGCCAGAACCGGCAGCCTTTCCCAGAGATGTTTTCTATCTGAAGCGGTGAAGTTAGCTAGCTTGCGGTATTTTTCGTTTTGTATCTTTTTTTGTTTTCTGTTCATCTCGCTTCTATCAAACATCCATTAGCGATCGGGTTTTGGCAGGCACAAAACACGCTTACTCGAACCTGAAGCGACCTTAACGACAAAGTTTGGGGCGAAATTCAATCGTGACCCTAGCACGTAAATGATGGCGAGATCAAAATATAAAACAAGAGGAAAAAAATCCTAAACCCACGTTCATTGGAAAAGCGTGTGTGGAAAAACTCCACCTCAAGCGTTCGCAAGTGGCACCTCCGGTTGAGCAAAAACGCGGCCCAAAGTGCATATTACCCAGGGTACACGCTAGAAGCGCTGAAAAGCATAGTCAAATAAAAGAAAGGAAACGTTCCAAAATCTGGATCGCAAACATGCGAACGCCTAGCCGATGCAATGTAGGAGGTAATTAAAACTTTGACCCATCAAATGCCATCCCAACCCACGCGTGTTCGAAGTGCCCGAACCGGGTACGGGGTTTTTGCGCCAGATCCCGCACAATTGAAAGCCACCGGGGGGAAATGACTGTGGTTTCATCCTCTCACACGGTACATCTAGGCAGTGTTTGTGTTTGTGCAGCAGCAAAAGGTACGGGTCGATCTGGGATACGTTCGTGATCGCGTTCGTGGCGCGGAGCGTTCACTTGGGCATAGTCGTCTTTGATGTAATGTGTATTTGATTTGATGGTGTAATGAGCTTGTGGATGATATTGGGCGCATGCTTCCTTTTAAGGCGTCCTGTGGGATTGTTTCTTGCCGGCAGGATTGAGCAGGCGTTTGTTTGTGGCGTACGAAAACGAACCGCACTAAAAATGTACATCTTGTTTCTTTGATGTTGGATAATTCACCCCTTCCAATATTTAAGATAAAAGAATTTAAAAATTTACTGGAGTATACGTGTGTCACGAGGAAATTGAAAACACATGCATAGCTGTTAAGATACTTCAAGTCAAACGTTCGAACGAAACATCGCCGGATGCCATGGTGACGGTCACGGGTATCGTAATTGTTTCTGCGAAACGAGTGTTATTTATTATTTTTCTTCTCCCACAGTTGAGCCACAATTAGCGAGTGGGCATCAAATTGCTTTTCCCCTACTGTCAACAAAACGTGACAAACAATCACGATCGATCGCGTTTACACGAGACCACACTTTCCCATTAACTTGGCAGTGACAGACATGTTTTTGCTATTTTTTTTTTGCCTTGTCACC
>KE525406.1:211597-225188 GCA_000441895.2 Anopheles sinensis
TCGACACCGGAAGGTGCTGCCTGCCGGAACGGCATTTTAATATGCTTTGCAAACAGTCGCTATCATTTCGCGCTCACGCTCCCAGCGCCCTCGGGTGTGCTAATGGAGAAAAAATGGAACGGAGGCTCGAGAAAAATCAATCTTTGATCCACCAAACTCAACACCGAAGGGTTGCGCGCAGGTGTTAATTAATCCCGTTCGCAAACAACTTGCCACATGCAATGTATCAAAGCGGGTTTGCCTATCGCGGTATCGCGACCACCGAGCAGATCGATGTGAACCGAGTAAGCCTCTTATCGCAAGAGTCATCAGCACGGTGTACAGCAGACTGCGCCTGGCACTGTAATGGGCAGAAACACCGGAACACTAGAAAAGCCCGGAGCATAAAGGGATGAATAATTTCTTGCGCCATCTGCAAATGTCCGATCCGGTCGAACGAAATGCGCCTCGGAATAGCGGCAAGCATAGTTCTTAAATTACACCATACACTCATCATGTACAACTGTTGATTAAATTATGCGCTGGTTAATTGAAATCCGTTCAGCATCCGTCTCGGACTGATTGCTTTGCGCTTCCGCGCAACGGTGACTGGAGTGAATAAATTATACTTCCTCCGTTATAGCGGACCGAAGCTCAGCGTCAGAGAAAAACCCCTTCAACCACGGTAAAATTCCCAAAACGACGTCGCCAGTCGAATCGTTCATAATGTAGCAAAAATTATGTTGCGCAGGTTTGATTATTACTTATTCAATACAGCCGGCCACTGCGGCACCAATGATGGTGCAGTTAGAATGTGGTTTCTTCCGACTAATTTTTCCCGATTTTCTTGGTTCGTCCTTCCGGTAGAAATATATCATGCCCTTAATTGGTGGGAAAATTGGGATAGGGAACTTTCACAATAATTCAGTTATTAGTTTTCTTCACGAGATACCACCATAAATTCGGGATTACTAATCTTTATCCTCATTGAAACATATCGTCATTCCTCTTAATAATTTTATTCATTTTTTTCATCTACTCTTTGCTTTGCGCCGCGTAACGGTCCAAAAACCAAGAAAGATTTCAATTAGACAACAAATTTCAGCAAATTGAAATAGCATAAACACAAACACGAGAAGTTAAACACGATGCAATGGAAAAGTTCCTATCCAACCGCATAAGGCCTACACCCAGCATGTGTACACAACAACAACGGGTGTGTCCCGCTTTGACACCACTCGTGATAAATCCCGCTAACACACGAGCACCCGTTGAAACATATTCGTATACAATGTTTCACTTATTCTTCTTCTAAAGCTATACTAAACTCATTGCAATCATCGATTATACACCGCAATAGTAACGGAATTGGCACGAACCATACGCTAACAATGGGCGAGAAAACACCGCGAAAACAAAACGGATCGCCAAACTGAACCGTACCGGTCGAAAGCTCGCGGGAAACTGGCACGAAAGACGATTTTCCGAAGCAAGCAGCCTGCCCGAAATGTACTCGCTCGAAGCATCCCGCCACGATGCGGCCCTTTGCCCTCTCGCCACGCGCGCACATTTTTCCCTACCCCTCCGTTGCCCCACCGAGGATAAAGCACAACACGTCACGGAAAGACGGTTTGTAACGTCATCGATTACCGTCGGTCTCGGTTTGGGGAAGCCCCGAGCACAAGGGTGGCAGTGGAAAAGCGATGAAAACACTAGTAAAAATACATACACAAAACGATAAACAAACAACAACAACAAGGCAAAACAGAAGGAAACCGAACCAGTGCTGCTGGGTAGGGGAAACGGGGCGGAAAAGCGCATGGTCGTGACGGCGGACAACAAACCGACGGCGTAATACAGCGCGCCTCCACTACATATAAAGCAAAATGAGCGCGCACGACGATCCGATGCGGGGCCTTTGTACCGCAAAGCGGGACGCATTCATTCATGCAGCCTTTCCTGCCAACAACAGCAGTCGAAGCTACCACCGGAAACAAGTAGGGGAAGTGAGGGTTTCGTGACATCGCACCAAGACAGGCGCATCAACTGGTCGCCATGGTAAGCGTCGGTGAAGTGTAAACAAACTTTTCCTTTGCAAGCGTGGCCGCAAGAACCAGCCGGAAAATGGAGGGGGGGGGAGGGGGGGTGGAGAATGCGCGAAAGCAGAGTGGAAAAGCTTAGGACAAAAGCGTTTCGAAGTACAATTTCCACAGGGAGCTTTTTGGTGTAGTTGTGTGCAAGCCTTTGGGTGAAAAGCTTTTTCCTGATTATTGTAGCACATGCAGTTGGAAAAGCGTCGTCCTTGCTACGCCAGAAATATTTCCGGTGTAACAAATATTTTCACGATGATTTATTTCAAATGAAACTGTGATGCTCAAGTAACTGATTAAGGCTTACCAGAATGTCAGGTATATTTTAACACCTTACCTGCAAAGACAACAAATTGCTTATGAATATTATGCAAGTTATAGTAGGGACTAGTTTAACGCAAATGCAGATAATAAATAATTTTTTTCTATGAAAAATAATAATTATTTAATAAAATTTTAATTTACACTGTAAATTATATCAATGTTAAACATATTCTTATTCAAGAATACCTTTTATTTTACTTTTACGAAACATGTAAAGAACAAAAGAATATCAAAAATAAACAAATATGTTCCTTTTTTTCCAAAGTAAACCGATACATAGAGCTGCATTAAAAATTTATAACAATGTACGATTCTTCGAGCGTAAGAATAGTTAAAAATATTTATCATTCATATATCTCTCTTCCTAACGGTTCATTACAGCCAAAAAATAAAATGAATGTGACGTTGAAAAGAAATCGTTTTTCGACTTGTTTGTATTGAAAAACATGTTGACATGAAATAATGGAAGGCCAATTAAAAAAGAGAAATGTTATTGCAATAGATTGGGTTCATTAACTGGACTGATTGGATTGAAGTGACTAATTTAACTTGTAGCTGGCAATTTCGTCATCCAATATTTATATTTCGTTAGTCTAACGATATCAACAACTACCATTTTTCGCGTTTGAAAAGAGATGTGTATTTTGGAGTTTATGTGCGTCCAGAGTAAATATTTCTCGAAAATAAACTTGGCAAACACGGTGGACCAATGCACATCCCAATAATTCCAACTAATAGTCATTTTGATTTTAAAGGGAAGTTTAAATTGGTTCTCGTATTTTTTCTTGCAGGTGATCTCAATTTAACGGCGAACCCAGTTGAACGAAACAAATCTGAACGTTAGTTTAACGTGTTCTCATCAAGATGGTACGGCACTTAATAACGCCTCGGAGAACTTTATACTCCAGTCAGCAGACGTGGCCTACATTCGGTGACAGCCCCCCAGCATTAACATCGCCACCGGACACCCGTCATTACTTCACAGCGACACGCCACGGCCCAAAAGAATGGGCCGCTGGAATGTGGTGTAACACCGGACCAAAAGAAGCGAGCGAAAAACAGCTTCATCGGGTGGGAAAACGGAAAGCGAGTAGATGGGAGGAAACGTTCCGCCCTGCCACTCGCAAATCACACGATTCTGCTTTCCCATTTATCAGCGGCGATGATTAACGGATTCGCTGGTGTCCTTCTTCGAGGCGCATGCTGTCATCCAACACGTCAAGCTCCGGGAGTGGACAAGGACGATGACACGAGGAAACGAAATGAAAAAATAAAATTTGTGTGCGTAAAACCGACACGAAACTTTATCCCGTGTGTTGGAAAAAAGCCTATTCGAATGGAATGCCATTTATCAATCTACGGGCCGCTAGTTGCTTTTTTCTCCCAATGACACTATATCATTCGTCCGAGGAGGAAAATTTCCCAACCCACACGCGATTTTTTTGATTTAACAATTTGAAAATTATGGTATCAGAGGTTCCTGCAGAGAAATTGGAAATAGAGGTTCAACATCGGTGCTCAATTGAGTTTGATGACTAACGGTGGGCAATAAATTTTAGCATTTTGTCACCGATTCCGGAAATCACAAATCGATCCCACCAGCTGGTTCCGTCCCTGCTCAGGACTCGTGTGGGTCATCGAGGCAAGTCATTAAATACACATTTGAAATATGCTTCAGGACCTATCCCTGCCCACTAAATCACGTTTGTGCCTTCATTCTATGCGTTATCATTTGTCACGTTTAGCTCACCTTTGACCGGAAGCGTTTTCATTCCAACGCTCAACGGAAATGCTGCTGCTGCGGGATCGAAAACGTTCCTTCTGAAGCTGCCTCAGCTGCCGCAGTTCGTCCCGGAAGGCAATGAGAGGATCGTGAATGTCCACCGGATCGTTGCTATCGCCATCAGTTGACTGTTTGACTCGGGTTGTAGGCTCCGCAATATGTGCCGGCGGCCGTCCGGTACATCCGTCGACATTTTTCCGGCGCGACCCAAACGAAGACCCACCAGCGGGCGATCCCTTCGTGTTGGTCGCCGGCACTTCCGGCGCAAAGAACAGCGCCGTCGAGGAGGACGATTTCGGTCCGACGGAGAGGAAAATCTTTTTCGACTTTACAAACTTGGGCGACGAGGCGAGCAACCGGTCGCCGAAGCTTTGCGTGCGGAAAAACTTGGGCGAGTGGGGTGACGAGGTGCCACCGGGGGCCGCCAGATGTGCCGACCCTTTGGCACTGGCCGGCGAGGGTTCGCGTTCGGCACGCTGAAGCTGTTGCTCGTCGAAGCTTCCGGTCCGCAGGGCAACACTCTTCCGTCGGGCCGATAAGTTCGCCCCGAAGTTGGCCCCGGACGCGCCCGGATTCGCTCCTTTCGTTGGCTTGGACGGCCGGCTCGCCATACTACTACTGGGAATCGCGGAAGCTTACCGATTTCCGCCGCCGGAACATAGGTGCACTCAAGCGCCCTTTCAGGAGTCAGAAAAGGTTTCGTTTTAATGCGATTATAATCGAGGCACTCGGGAATCGATATTGATTCACCTGTGCGAATGTTGTAGCACTAGCACCGGAAAAAGGGATTTCGTCCCACCGAAAAGCACGGCACACGCGACGACACTTCCGGCCGATGGTTGGCTCGCTAGTGAACCCTCTAGCCCGACCACTCAGCGACCGGGATTTCCCATGCTCGAGCGCCCTACCAGACGAACTGTAAATAATCGCGCACGTACATACGCTGGCACTTTGGGTTCCTAGTACTGGGTGGGACGAATCCAGGGAAGATCCAGTCAACACCAGATGAACGAACTACCTAACCTAACAAACAATCCACTCACACACCCCCTTTCCAGCTCCCTCGACCGAAGCTCGCGTTTGTTTGATAATGAACAACTTTATAGATCCATCAGACACTTCTCGATAAACCATTTTGTCTTCTCTATCTTCGGTGTAATGTTGCATCCATTGTGTCCTCTGTCCCACCACACACTTCCGTCCGGGCTGGAGGAGGATTTTACCACTCCGCAAAGCTGCTTACTTTTCATTATCCTCCACCGTGTGTATGTCGCGCTCGGGAGCTCGGGAGTTTTTGTTACTGTAACTAAGGTTTGCTTCATCACTGAAAGCGATTTATTTTCTCTGCTTCTTCCACCGTTCGGTAGAACAGTGATCGATCCCGCCGGCCGACTGTCTCATAGCACCGACTCGTTTATTGATGGTCTGGTTTATGTGACATACAGAGCGCAGCATCCGAGCCCGCGAGGAGTTTCCCGCAAAGGATGTTGCTGGTGTTCGATGGCGGCGTGAGAGACTTTTCCGAGGAACGAAGAACCAATATGAAACTTTGTCACGATAGGAAGCACCAACTCGGGCCCAAACAGTAGGGTTTTATGACGCCACGAGACTTGGGCCGGTTCATCCCATCGAGAAATGATTATTGTTTCCGTCGTTTCATCAAAATTGATGAGATGCTTAGCGTGTAATAAAACCGCGCAATCATCGTGCTGCTATAAAAATGTGCTCAATCTGAGCCTGACAGTAGTTGGCGGTTTGGCGGAAGTGGCCTTTGTGTCGTTGCCCGAAAAAAAAAAACGGAACAATTGTGACGCTGAGTAAAGTTGGCTGCATTAAAAACCAAAGTGCATTCGACCGATCGTTGTGCATGACGCTCAAAAAGGACAAACTTGTCTAGACGTGACTTGAGAATGTCATAAAAATATAAGTTTATCTATTAAACAGAATCCCGAAAGATAGCCAAACCGTTTGGTTCATGATTCTATATTCTGTCCAAAACAAAGTGTACTACACTTGGTTATTTCGTATTGAGAATGATGGGAGTTTCTGTAAATCGTTCGCCAACTATCTTAATTATATAAAAAAAAGCATAACAAAAATGGAATTTAAAGGAAATATTAATGAGAAAATTTTAAATTAGATTCAATTCGTTTTTTACCTGTCATGTAAAATAGTGAGTATTATATTTATTTTTACAAATTTATCATATTCATTATTTTTGTCAATTCACAACTGAAATTCAGTCACAAATGAAATTAGCATGATTCGGTTATGCTTTTATTTGTGCAATCCGTACTTGTACCAAGAGATGAAATAATGTAAATCAATTGCTTTAAGTATCTCTTTAAGTTTCTCTTTAGTTTACCGACTTCAAGTATCAGTTTGGAAAAATATTTCTCCTTTTTTCTCCTCAAATTTTGTTTGGATAGTTGTAAAGTTTACTCATCCTTGTGCATCGTTAAGCCCTTTTGTTTTCCAGCGGTTGCATAACTCATGAAGAAAACGCACACTCAGAACTGTAAAATCATCGTTTTCCGTTTGACAATCGTTCGCGCCAGCTGGGTAATTATTGATTTAGCCTCAAGTGTGCCACGTTCTGAAAATAAAACCGGAATATCATGCTTCCAGCACAGCTTCTTCGCGCGAATAAACCCTTGCACATAGAATCGATTTCCTCGGAGTGCCTTATTAGTGGTAGGGATTATAGGATTAAGCAAATGCCAATGGACCGAGAGATGGGAAAAAATGGTATAATTGAAAAAATCAACACTCGAAATCACTTTTCGCACACGAAAACCTTGGACGCACACACACACACCAATACACAACAACCGTACACAACGAGAAACGTGGAAACACTTCAGCACCGGATGCTGTTTTCGAGAATCATGTAATACCGGAAGCAAAATCGTTTCACCGTTTGTCAAGATTGACAATGTTGCCGTTAATCCGACCGGAGGTCTCCTTCGAGATAGGGACAAGCGACGCACCAGGATTATGTTTATTTTCCCAGCTTTATTCTTCCACGCTGCTGGCTTCCCGACCGCCAGGTTTGGCCAGGATTTCGTCAAAAATTGCTCCTGTCTGCAGGGCCGACTGCAACCGACTGTGGCATCATCCGGCTTGCGATGGCCACACGACGAGCGACATCGACCACGAGGCAGCACGAGAGCGCTCAGGTTGATCTATTTGCTTTTCCCACGGGACGCCTGGTGGCGGGGTGGTCGGTAGCGAAGTCGGTCCCTCCTCTTTCAACACACGCTCATCTCCTCGAGCCCTTGTGCACCGAGGATGCCACTGTTGCTGTCCTGTTGCTCTCGAAACCGTTCGCACACGTACACAAGGGCAGCGGCGATCGTGGGCAACACGGAACACACAAAACAAAAAAACACAATCCAAATGGGAAAGGATCAAAATCCGGCCACACGATGCCGACCGGGCTGGCCATATCATCCTTTCCCGGAATGGCGACAATGTGTTCTCCATCCACTGGCCGGAACGGTTAGTGGGCGGGTTGGGGATAAATCGGTCGGGCAGGGTATTTCTTGTCTGCTTTGCGTCCTCTCGAACCCTGCTTTCCTTTCGCCGACCCGATTTTTTGCGATGCCTTTTTCTCCGTACGCGGGTGGGTGAATCGAGCCGTGATTTCGTCAGCAGCCCCATGCACACTAACGAGAAATTTTACGATTCGAAGCGAAGCATGAGCAGCGGCCGTTCTCACTAATCGGCCTCCCGACTGCGAAGCCGGGCTCCCGTTTTCAACCCCGTTCGCCGTGGCAATGGTTTGTTTAACTTCCGGTAATTGGTCTCATTTACAAGGGACCCCGTTTTTGCCCGGAGCCCCCGTGCTGTGTCCCGGTTTTGCTTTTCCTTTCACACCGAGGACGAGTTGCTAGCATAAACTAGCTTCATGAAGAGTCTCCTGCAACCGTAATGATTCGACTGTCATTTGCGATAAAGCACACAATGGTGATAGTTTAATGAGATGCTGCGCAAAAAGTAGGTTAATTTGGTTTGGTTAAAATATTTAAAATAAAAATGGGCTTTGTGACGGCATTTTAATTCGTAACTGTAACAGTTGTTGGATAATAAACTCTACTGTTTAAACTTTGCAACGTAATGTTTATGAGCGCGATGAAAATAAATTCCTCGGTAAATTGTCAACCAACCTAGGATTGGCTCATCACAGCTTCCGTCGTGTTTATTTTTCTTCGCGTTTTTCAATTTCTTTCACCCTCTGTCTCTCTCAATCTCTCCTGCTTCCAACTGTAGTCCATTCTTTACTGTCGATTTTCCAAGTCACCGATCCCGCATCCGACCTTGCCGCGCAAATCTGAGCTTAAGCCCTTTTATTTCCCCCCCCTTCCCCCTCCTCAACCGTCCACGTTAGACACCATGACCTCACCACGACGAACGAAGACGACGACCACCACTAACATCCGGCCCGCGATGGCGGATCCGCGCAAAGCATCGCGAAAGGAGCAAGAAACCGAGAGCATATTTTTATCGCCCCATTGCCATATACGAGCTGCCAGCGTTATTATTATGATGCTTGCCTTCGGTCGCGCCACAGGTCCGTTAGTCATGGCATCCGTTAGCGTCCATTTTTTTTCAGGTTTTGTTTCTCTGTTTGCCTGTCTTTCATTCTTCCTTGTTGCTTCTCGAAAGCTATCTTGTGCAGAAGTTTTCTGCGACTCGAGTCCTGGTCAGCCGAGTGATGGGCGGCGGGGATGGAAACCATCATGATGACACCGTTTGTAGCCTTCGGATTACCGGAGCTCGGGGAGGAACAGGGGAACAGGGAACTGATGTCAGTGTGCCCGACATCGACACCGATGGCATTCCGTTGTCAGACGTCGGGGACCGCCTTGACGTGTGTCGTTCTCGTTCGACCGTTTCAACGCAGAGCGGGTTTCAATCGGTGCTCGAATGTCAAGCTGCCCACTGCTCCGCCGCATTGTCCATTAGTAAGGCTAATCTGCATCCCTGAAGCCCGCTGAGACTCTTTAGCGCTTCTTTTCCTTTTTTTCGATTTTGTTGCTACCGACACGACAGGTAGTGGCGGGACAATTATCTTCTTCCCGCATCTTCCGCTTCCATTCATTCCACAGCAGGATGATTGTACGGTCGCTGGATAGAACGAATGTGTCCATCTTCAGGGTTGCACACGGAACCCGGAATCTCTGGCCGGACTAACGATGATCGGCAGGTGGTCTAACGTGTGAGGGAAAAATGTCCTCAATGCTGCCATCGTTCGAGAGGAAAGTCGTGCAATTGTGACAAAGCTGCTCTACTTGGGGAAAAATAGACACACCGTTATCCATGGACGCTGGGAAAAGATCTTAGTGCCACTATCAGCACTTTGTTAGGACGTTTGGATCCTATTGTTGTGCCTGATAGCATAGAGTGTTCCAATGGTGTTTCGTTTATTTACATTTAAGGACATTCTCAAATTGTATGCAAAGTGAACCCTTTTTATGTTTAACGTCCTCGGCAGGTTAAGATTTATAGATTTAAGAAACCAAAGAGCCCTTCAAAAGTAGTATTATTTTTGTGGAAGGATTGTATAGCATTGAACAAGGCTGCATAAAAAATTAATCTAACTAATTTGAGAAAAAATTGTAGCAATTTTTACAGTATCTTTATGGCCAAAGAGTTACTTAAATTGTCAAACACATTATGGTGACATCCCGATACCTCCGAAAGATGCTACAATGTATTCGACATAATGATTGCTGAATATTATTTCAAGAACGATTATAATAATCCTTTCATTTGGAACCTATAGCTCATTTGTGAATTGAATAATTCCCGAAATACAACAAACAACAAGCACTCTTTATCTTCATCAGATAGACTTTCAATTCAGTCGATTATCTTTATATTAAGGTTTGCAAATACAATATCACTTCAAATGGACCGAGTTGGCACTTCTCCATGGTGAGTGAGTTGTGTAAACTAATTAATTATGCCATTTGCCAGCTGGTTCCAATGGCTAGCCCTCTCTACGCTACCTGGCCAAAGGATGCCTCCTGGCCCTAAGACTGTGCGCTCTAACTTTATAAATCATGCAAATCAAAAAGTTTTCGATTCTGCTTGAGTCCACTTTGCCTAATCACTTTCGAGTCAGCTCAACAGCTACGATTTGTGCAAGGGTTTTAGGGGTCAAATCGAGTGAAATTATCCTAATTACTTTGGAAGTTCCGCTCTCAATCTTCCAGGCAGTGCCGCAGCGAGGTTTGACGAATGTCTCTCGCTACAACTGGCAACCCGGGGACAACTTCGCTCGGCGACGTCAAAGGAAACCGATTCAGAACATGCTCGTAAGATCTCCAATTGTTGAGGAGCGAGGATTGATGGTAAAGTTTTACTCACCATAAAACCGAACAGGAATCGCGACATCGGATAACAACGAAGCGAAAAAGAAAAGATCGGTTACAATTCGTACCATTCCTTGGCAAAAACTTCAAAGTTTACCGGCACCGGTAGAGAAATTCCCCAAGGGGCCGGTGTATCGTTTCGCATTCACGATACAGTTCAGCGAACTCACAAGGAGCGCGTATCCAACACGGCAAAACTTGTTGATATATGCCACACTCGTGAATTGTCTCGCTTCCCTTCCTCAGAGCTTTGTGCGATCGAAGAAAGTTTATTCAAGGAAGTGATGGAGGTAAAAGAAGGTGAGCGTACCGTTCGTTGTGTGCCTCCGTGTGGGAATGTGTGTACGTGCAAAGGAGCGAGTGTTAGAAAGAAGAAAAAAAATAATTTACCAACTTCCGACACATGGTTTTCCATCAACGGATTTAGCCTGGATGAGAATGGCGATCCTCCCCGGAGCCATCCGAAAGACGCCAGCGGAGGAGATATCCTTTCGTTTTCCTGTCACAACCGTCACGCCACCAACGCCAAAAGCCTGATTGTAAAACCCGGTCGCTTGAAATGGTATGCTCGAGCGTCGCTGGGTGGATCCCGGCATTTCCCGACACAATGGAGCTTTCACCCAAACGGTATAGAAAACCGTTCGCTTACCCACTTTTTCCCGGCCTAAGGTGTGATGTCGGCCTTGCCTGATGCAGCCCCGATCCGTCCGTCCCTTCCAGCAACCGGTGACCGTGAGCTTTCACTCCGTGACCCTGAGCTTATTTACTTTAATTGTTTCTGTTCACTTTTATCGCCCGGGCTTGCCGGCTCGAGCAACCGGTGCCCGGTTTTGGCTTCCGTTTTGCGCCCGGCTGAGCGTTCAACGTTCGGAAGTCCCTCACAAGTACATAAATCACACCGCTGCTCGGGAGGTATTTTCCATTAGTGTTCGAAACAGAGGATTCCGCTTTAACGGCTCTTTTCTAAATCTCCAGACAAT
The DNA here is from genome assembly GCA_000441895.2 of Anopheles sinensis. Classification (NCBI taxonomy): domain Eukaryota; kingdom Metazoa; phylum Arthropoda; class Insecta; order Diptera; family Culicidae; genus Anopheles; species Anopheles sinensis. The sequence continues at coordinate 223,134 of KE525406.1, forward strand.
ACGGTCGTTCCTCGATTCGATCGTGCGTTCGTTCGTTCGCTCGTTTGGATTGCCATCTTTGGCCATTTCAGTCCGACATCAAAGTTTCGGGAGTGGTGGAATCAATAGAACAAACAACGGTCCCAATCCCCTGTCGGGCCGAATAATTTCACCATTCCATCGCCACCGACCTAGTTTAGAGCTTGACAGGAAATCTAATTTAGCCGTTTTCACAACCAATTTTCGGAAAGCTGCTCCGGAAAAATTTCTAGCCTGGCAGCGGGTCGCTGCTGGTGGTAGGGAACGGTGCTAGAACTGATCTTGTATAGCTTCTGACACCGGACCCAGACGAGGTAAACGGGAATTAAGCTAACGCAGCCTCTGGTAGGAATTTGAACTTTGTTTTCATGGCTAAATCATAGTTTTATTATAAAAACTTGAACATTGAGCATTTCTTCTGTAGCCATATAACTCATACTGGTTTTATTACACAAACATGATTTTTAATTATCCAAACACTTCAGGAGAGAAACTGATCAATTATATTCGATTTTTGATAAAAAAAAACAGAACAAACACTTACTTGTGCCGGTTGTTATGTTTTAACCAAATCCGCTTACCTGAAAAGATATAGAAGAAATGAAGATTGTTTAATAAATTTGCATTACAAAAAGATTAGCATTGCTGAGTAAAAATTGCTCAGCAAGCCGTAAAAACGCTCATTGCTTACCCGCTACCGAATTGCAAAATGACCACTTTTCCAGCCAATAATGCACCCTGTCCCATATTAACAATGTTTGCGGGGAATAAATTCACCCCAATCTACAGCCCCAAACAAATCGAATCAATGACCCCAAACGGTACCTTATTTCCCGGGAGAAAGGTACCGTTTTTTTTACTTTTCACTGTACACCACTTTTTTTCGATCAGCCATCATTTCCCGGGACTTTCCACATCTTTCTTCCTTCGTCGATTTGCACGGGTTCCGTTACGAAGAAAAAATGTAGGTACATATTGGAGTCAAATATCGCGACGGATGCAGACTATCGGGAGGATTGAAACCGTACCGAACCGTTGGCCCGATGGTTTGGTGCGATCGATTCATCGATTCATCACGGATCCTTCCGGTAACTGAAGCGCACGGTTTCCGGTTGGTTAAAACCGATACGAACTCCACCGGAACTCCACCTCCCCGGCCCCATCCCGCGCAACGCTCGAAAACGGAAGGTTCCCGCAAAAGCACCTGAACTTATGATTGGATGGATTCGGTGTTTGGTCGCGAGTAAACAAAATTGTTACAAAAATAAACTAGCAGAAAAAAGGCCCACCGATCCCATCCGATGATGGCGAGCTTCACTTGGAGGATGTATCGTTGGCCAAATTGTAACATCGGATCACCGCACCCGCCGGCAATCGAAGGGGGCTCAGTACGCTCTGGCGGTGAATTGAACGTTGATGATTGATTTATGGGCCCGTAATAGGAAATGAATTAGATTAATCACTTCTTCGCCTGAAGGAATGCTGCCTTCTTTTTTATTTCTCCCACCCGTCGTTTACTGAATGTCACCGAAGCGGCGTGAGCACAGCGTTTGTCGCCGGCTTGATTAATTATGCGCCATTTGTAACGCAGGCGTTACTTACAGAAATGGATTAAGTATCACGTCTTACGGCATGATGGCTTGATTTAAGATGCCCACACTCACGTATGGATCATCTCGCACGATAAACGGAACTTAGTAGCGTATCGTTTAGTTGTCAGTTTCTGTATGGAGGAACACATAATTTTTCTTATATGAGAGTCTGGAAGACCTCACAAGCGACGCGACCACGCACGGGACCTTGAAGTCGCAGCAGATCCGGGTTGCGGCGTGACTCGACGGTGAGCGTGAGCTTGCCACGTGTCAGCAGCCGTAGATCGGCCACCGAGACAGGCGACGAAACTTCCAGTATGTTGATGTCGTGCGATGGCTTCTTCACCCGCTGCACGTCTTCCAGGATCAGCTGGCGCTTCTCGAGCGACTCGAGCCGCACGGCGAGCGGTACGTCGACAATGTCTTCAGGTGCGAACAGCCCGTT
>KE525406.1:258496-275066 GCA_000441895.2 Anopheles sinensis
TTTAAGTAGTGAATGCTACACTTAAGGGAAACGTTCCCCTAGGTAGATCTCTTATCATACTGATTTTCGGCTCACTCATGTATGTGTCTTGTATTAAAAAAAGATGCTCAAACTTATGCTCAAAACGCTTCAGCAACAATTAATGCAAAACAATAATTCTGCATAGGGTAAGTGCTCCAATATTGGTGCTAGTACCAATAGTGGAGGAAGTGGAATAAAATCCTGGCTCTACGAAAAAATAAATACAGTAGCATTATTAGTCCTTGTATGGAATGTTCTTTGTTCTTTTGTGGAGTGTTCAAAAGATAAACCTTGCCACACCGTTATATATTAAGGATCCAAAATCCATATTTTCCAAACAGGTTCTACTAATATGCTGGGTTTTATTGGAGTGCCATGATTTGATCAGGAGTGCCATAATTTCTTTAAGGCAATAAATCTCCACAAAAGGCGTTGGTCTATGAGACCAATGGATTGATCTATGACTAAGACAAGGCATTGGTCTATGAGTACTTTGGCCGTTCTGTTTGAAATATGCTTAATATATAATATAATATATTTAGTGGTTTCCAAGTTTCCCAAGTACTACCACCACTATAGGAACAATAGGCTAGGAAGAAATAAACGCTTTTTTCGGGTATTTTTCATGATAAACGGTGAAAAGAGATATTTTTCAGAAGAATAATGATGTTTCGATCATAATTGGTATAAATGTGTAAAATATTCTGTTATATACACTTAAGAATTGTTTCATGTTGTTAGTAACATGACTAAGTGCGTCGCTATTGGTACAGTTTCTCTATATTTGTTTCTTTCTACCCATTACAAACTATAAAAATTAGTAAAAATTATATGAACTATACAAACGATACAAACCAGAAAGCGTACAACTTATCATTGTCAGTCTCTGCGTGCTGCGTTTGACTTTTATTTAAATTTTCCACCAAACCAAATAGCCACATAAGGGCCACGTGTTAAACGGTCGAAATCCCCATTTGCGCAACACAGCTTACCTTCCATCTGTCCCTGAACGGTGACGAAGGATAAAGAGGATCTCATCTGTTTTAAGAAAAACCCTCTTCATCAAAAACGGCAAACAACTTACATCGGTGCCTCGGAACGGGGGAATTGGGGTCCTGTGGTGAATTCATTTGTAATTTCCCATTAGTTTGCGCCACTGTCGAAATGGCATTATTATTAACGGCGCTCTGGCTCTGCTTTAGCAAACCCCCAACCGAGCGTCAGGGATTAGACATTTTATTTCAACCCATTCTGGTTAATTTTTACCGTACTGGCGTAAAAGAAATCCAACAACCAAATGCCTCCACTGTTGGGCCGAACGAATGTGAAGATTATACTGGTGATTTACCGGTTAAACTGGGTGCCATCGGGCTTTACCACATGGCTAGTCCTTTCGGATGGGACGAGCTACCTATCCCGTGGCAGAGGCGATGGTGGTGGTCCGTTTTCTACGCCGAGCGGAAGTTGCAGTGGTGGTTTTGGGCGATGTTTTAGGTTCTTTTTCTTTCCTCATCTGTTTCCTTTTCTTTAGCTTCTTTTTCGGAGCTGCAGTGGTCGTGGTCGTGGTCGTGGTCGTAGTCGTTGTAGTGGTCGTTGTCGTTCTCCTTCGTTTTATCCGCTTCCTGGTGGTCGTTGAGGTAGCGGCCGATTCGGTTCTTTTCGTCGTCGATACGGTCGGTCCTATCTGCGAGGTGGGCGCTATCGAACCGTCGGTTGCCTTCGGAGAACCTTGCATAGCGTTGTCGGAGGTCGGAACGGGTAGAACAGCAACCGGAGGTAGTCGGTCCGTTTCGCGGGGACCCGCATCAATACTCGGATCTTCTATCGTTACAGGTCCCACCGTCGTGTTGTCTATTACTATAATTTTCTTTGTCACTTTGGTAGGGAAAAAGGGAAACATATTCTACTCAGTTTGGACACTCGTGAAACACTTTCCATGCGATTTACCCATATCGTTTCCTAGATCAACACCATAATCAGGATAACTGAAGTTGGTCATCCAGCTGAAGTTACCGTAGTCATAGTTCCACACATAATCAACCGGCTCTGCGGTACAATTCGTACACTCCGTCACGTTTACATCCGGTTGGTTTACTCCGACACTGTAGGCGAATCCCCCCTGACCGCGTGACCGCGGTTATTTCAACATGTTTTAAAAAGTATCCAACCCACTTTAAGATACTTACCGATTTAGCGATAACCCCACCACCTCCTGCGCCATTGAACGTATTGGGTGACCGTGTCTTTTAATGAGAATATAAATATTGATGAGCTCGCTAACATAATTTTCAAGACAAGTAATAAAATACCTGACCGCTAGTTGTCCGTCTTGTTGTTGCCTGTTGTTATAAAATTTTAAATTACAATTTTTATACATCAAAAATACTCTCCAAAAGAGTGTATTAACTGATTTTCTTTTAAGTACCTGCACTCTTATTGCTGCGTTTGGTTGAGCGATCTTGAAAACGAAGAAAACGATGATTGAGAATTTTCCCCCTTCGAGTGGACGACACGTGGAAGAATACTTACCGCTGTTCCTACTTTTTCATAATCCATGATGATCAATCGATCCGCTTTCTTATACATCGAAGCGCGAGATTAAAAACAAAGTAAAATTTATAACTATCCAATCCATCTAAATATAGCTCCCCTCGCAACATACCTTCTGAACTCTGACCGGAGCAACAGTGGTTTGCCCGTCGATGCCCTAGATTATTTTACATTGATCAACATGAACGACACTCCAAAGCTGTTCGGAATTGCTACTCGAACGATATTCTTACCTGCAGCAGCAAGTTGAGTGTGATCATTTGATATATCCATTGTAACTGCCTCCCGTTGTCCATGATCCTGGTAGAATTGCGCACCTATGGTGCGACGACAAAACTAACCCGAATTTAAGTATTTTTCGCAGACCAACACGCCACCGGCAGCTTTTAAAGGTTCGTAAAAATTGAAACACTCATTATAAATCACTTTGCCGGTAGGCAACGTGTCAATAACAATAATGTCTGTCTATTGGGGTTGGAATTTAATATTAAATAAATCTAATTTACTGGTCGTTAGCGAAATCTCGCTCATACTGGGAACCAAATACTTAAAAACTAATACTAATCTAATACTTAAAAACAAATGTTAAGAGTTATTGTATCTCCAGGTGAAATCCATGTTGCCTCCCGATAATTAACGAAATCATTTCTTCGGATATAATTATTTAGAATGATGTTTTAGCAACTCATTTTCCAAATAATTTAACGAGCGTTTTGATTTTCTATGCGATTTTATTGACCTTCATTCGAACACTACACACATATTTGTAACTCACAATCAGTTTATTTTTCATTTTTTGGTTCATTAACAAGCATCTAAGCGTTTAAAACGTTCGATTCGATTCTGCCTATTGCAACTTAATAACGGATTTTACACGCTTCGTCTAGCATGGTCGGAAGTAGTATACGTAAGCTTTAAAAATATATATATTTTACCCTATACCGCTAGTCACGTCCGGTGGAATATAAGCAGTGGAAACCTCAATCGATAGTGGATATCACAATTCGAGGATGTTATTGTTGGCGCAATACGACATTTAATCGACGGAGAAGATTCTGGTGTAGGAAACATCTATCAAAGGGGGATAGGTATCCGAACCGTGCAGCATTCAGCGCTTTGGTCAACTGTTACCATACCGAATAAGGTTAAGCTCAACTGGACCTATAAATAAATTCTACAATCTGCCATGGATGAACACCTTTGTTCGTCAAAATAGGTTAGCCATTTAAATGCAATTCCTGTCCAACTGCCGTAGGCAATTTTCTTAAGTAAATTTCTGTCCGCCCCACCGCACGGTTAGACGTTGATGCGTGGTTTCGCCGAAACCCCACTACTACCACCGGACGCGGTTTGATGCCGTTGTTTGATTGCCTTCAACCGTTGGTTACAGTACACTCGCAGGAATATGGCAAGGAACACGATCAGTACACCGATCACGCCGAGGAACGAGATCCGATGCTGGTAGATGAGACACGACAGCAGTATGGCGATGGCCTGCCGGAGCGTCATGATGATCGTGAACACAACCGCACCGAACGTCGCGATGGTGTAGAAGATGAACAGCTGGCCGATGGCGGACGAAATCGACAGGATCACGCAGTCGATCACGAACTTCGGATGGTCGACGGCGAACACGAGCGAGCTGTAGAATCCGCCCTGCATGGCGAGCGACGCACCGGTGAACAGCGTACTGAACAGATTCACGCCGCACATCATCTGGATCGAGGACATCGAGTACGACTTGAACAGCTCGCCCTGCCAGTTCGACGTGAAGCTGTCGAAGACCATGTAGAGCGTCAGCAGCAGCACCCCGGTCAGCGTGGTCATGGCGGACGCTTTCGATTCGTCCGCCGACCCGGTGAGAAAGAAGATCATCCCCACGGAGATCATGATCGCCGTCAGGTACTCGTAGAATTCGTACTTATTGCGCGAGATGATCTTGCCCATCATCATGACCGGGATGATTTTGCACGATTTCGCCAACACCTGGGTGGGAAAGTTGACGAACTTGAGCGCCTCGTACTGGAACCAGGCGCTCATGATGTTCGAAAAGGAAGCGTACGAGTACTTGTACAGCGGTGCCCGGTGGCGAAACTGGCGCTTGACCACCAGGTACACGGCGGTTATCATGAACCCGAGCACCCGGTTCGAGAACACCAGGAACTGGGAGTCCTTGAAGTGCGATTTGCGCTTCTCCGGCCCCTCGTACTCCTGCGTCATGATCTTTTCCTGCAGCACGCCCCACGTAAGGTACGATCCCATGAGCCCGAACAAGCAGTAGCACAGGAGGATGCACTCTTGGGCCGTTGTGCGCTTGGCTTTGCCGCCGGATTGGCTTCCACCGTCGAGCGGCCGATCGGTGCCATCGGTACCCGAGAAGCAGAATTTTACCAACGACGAAAGATGCGATCGTTCCGAGCGCTCGAGATATTTGCTGCGTTTCGAGTACTTGTAGATCAGCACGCCCGGTACGAAGATGCACAGGTAGCCAAACACGTTCACCATCAACCGCAGAAGCCACGAGTACTCCTTCGATTTTCTATCGATGAGCTGGCTAAGTGAAAGCTCCACCTGGGGTGCACTTCCTTCCGGTGGGGGCGCAGCGAGATCGGGTCCATCGCTCAGCGATTCGTGTAGGATCTGCGATACTATCCGTACGGTCGTTATCGAAACGATAACGATGAAACTGAAACGACACACAAACGTTCAGTGATCAACCGGGTTTACTAACGCCTTTCTGTGACGGTATAAACACTTACCAAATGATTAAGTCCGGTACATAGTTCCTCATGGTGGTTCACTGACTGTCGCAAAGCTGTTGGCAATAGAATGCTCGGTCGAACGAACGTCACGACCACGGGGATTGTGTGCACGCTCCGCTAGATGGAACAACGCATTCGTTGTTCACGTAGCAGACGCTGTCGAAAGACGAACAGAACGATAGGTGGGGGAGTGGGACTGCTTTTGTTGGTTCCGGTGGTTTGTACGTTCGCCCGGAATGTGAAGCAGAATGTTACAGTTGACGCATTCTGGGCCGGGAAGTTTGCGTCAAAACAGCTATAAACATTCTGTTTACCAGGGGCAGGGAATTTTTACACAGAACAACAAACCATTTCGATTCCGATTGAGGGGTTTTTTGAACATCGACAGAAAACTGATGACATCAAAACAGCTGTTTCGGTTTTTGACGCTTCACTCTATCCTGTGGTGCAGGGTGAACAGACGGTTGGTAACAATTTAAAAACATGTTTATCTCACTTTTAATTCACTTCAAATCGTAATGCAAGGTGTAGTTTTGTTTTAATTTTCAAATAATAAAGACACACACATTGGTTTTTATTGTAGCTAATTTTGTGGTCTCCTCATTTCAAGCATCATCTTTTCAGGAACACCCTGTACCGGTTTTGTTATGATGCAAAACGTCAAACTTCGCTGCATCAAAACAAACAAGTACACACGGAATATTTACGTATCGGAATGAAAGCATAGCTCGCCGAGAAAAAACTAGTTATGGGCGTAATTTCCGGCGCAGTGTGGAAAACTAGTCTTCCAGTGGGATTGCGGACAGTGCTGAGAACATCCTCCCTGGGATGCACCCGACCGTACTGTGACCAATCGTCCCAGGATGAAGGGGAAGTGCGCGTTCGTTTCGCACCGAGCCCGACAGGTAACCGGGTTAGAGGCGGGTTCAACCCTATATCGTTATCTTACATCGTGTCCACCATTTCCTCTTCCGCAGGCTTTATGCATCTCGGTGGCTTACGGACGGCGTTGTATAATTATCTGTTCGCGAAACAGCACGGCGGTAAGTTTGTGCTGCGCATCGAGGACACCGACCGGGAACGGTTCGTCGAGGGTGCGGCAGAGAAGCTGTACACCGATCTGAAGTGGGCCGGCGTCGAACCGGACGAGGACCCGTTCAAGGGGGGCCCGTACGGTCCGTACACGCAGAGCCAACGGTACGACATCTACAAGCAGGAGGTGAAAAAGCTGATGGAAGATGGCCGGGCGTACTACTGCTTCTGCACCGAGCGACGGTTGGAGTTGCTGCGCAAGGAAGCGCTCCGACTGCGCCAGGTGCCCAAGTATGACAACAAATGTCGGCATTTAACACCGGGCCAGATTGCGGAACGGTTGGCGAAGAACGATAAGTTTTGCATCCGCTTTCGGCTCGCCTCGAAAGGGGACGAGTTTAACGATCTGATCTACGGAAAGATCGTGTACTTCATTGCACAGCAGGAAGGTGACCCGGTCATCATTAAATCGGATGGCTACCCGACGTATCACTTTGCGAACGTTGTCGATGATCATTACATGCGTATCACGCACGTGTTGCGTGGAGTCGAATGGCAAATATCCACCCCGAAGCACATCCAGCTGTTCCACGCGTTCGGATGGCGACCACCGCAGTACGCTCACCTGCCCCTCATCATGAACCCGAACGGGTCGAAACTGAGCAAAAGACAGGGTGACGTTCAGCTGGAACACTATCGCAACAATGGAACATTCCCGCAGGCCCTACTTAACTACATCACCCAGAGTGGGGGAGGGTTCGACCGGGAACTGCTCGAAATCGAAGCTCCCCAGCTGACCGATCTGATTAAGCAATTTGATTTGAAGAAAATCAACGCAAACTCTAGTCGACTCAACCCGGAGCTCTTGAAGCACTTTAATCGGGCCGAAATACGGTACCGGTTAGAGAACGATCCGGAGGCAGCCGAAAGGATCGTGAAAGCCGTTACGGAAATGGTACGGAAAGAGTTCGCCAAAGACACCAAACAGTTGCAGCTCGATGCCGGGCACGTTCGGGATGTGTTAAGCTGGTCGCTGCCGAGAATCGATTCGCTGAACGATCTGGTGAAGGGCAAACTGTCCTTCCTCTGGGTGTTACCGCAACCTTCGAAAGAGAAGCTGATCGATTCAGGTGAGCCGAAACAAACACAACCAAAAAGCCTCTCGTTTTAAGATTCATTCGGCAATTATTGTTATTTCAGACATATTGGCACTGCTCGCCAAAAACCTTGCCACCGACGCGGACGTACCGGAGTTCAGCAAGTCCGAGCTCAGCCGCTTCATGAAAGCGTTTGCCGAACGGAACCACCTCGCATTTGAGAAGCTCATGAAGGCGCTCCGGTCGGGACTGAGCGGTCTGCAGGAGGGCCCGTCCGTGCCGGAAATGATGGAAATATTGGGCCGCGAAAAAACGGTCCAACGGATAGAGTTGGCCGCGGGGAGACAAAAATGACAATCCCAAACGCAAGCTATGTAAAGCAAAAGTCGACACAGAGAGGATCAAGGATAGTCGAAGAAAATCAAGACATATGATCGATTCTTTATGGGGATCTTTTTCCACAATAGCTTGCGAAGGTCATGGAAGCTGAATTCTCGCCGAAGAATAAGACACTTCCCTCGTTTGGTGTCCAACGAATTACTCATTTATTTCTGTGGATAATCTTCTTAGATGCTGGACTTTACATTACGGTTATGCATGTGAAATACGCCGGGCTGGCGATAAAGAGTTGAAGAAAAGCGTTGGGGGAGCTAAACGAACCAGGACAAATACAATGTTGATTCTAGTTGCAAGTGATTAGTTCGAGTATTACTATTTAGATGTGAATATTTATCTGCCGTTTATCGTTAGTTCAATCTCGTTCCCGTATTATAGTTCAGTACATCCGTCCTCTCCGGTGCGATAATTTCGCATTCGTTTGGTTAAACAAAATTCAGTTTCCTTTAAACATATACCACATATCACATTAAAAATTATGGGAAAAAACAAAAAAAAACATTAAGATCCAATAACTCGCCACTAGTTTAGTTAGTCGCGAGTAAAATATTCTAGCACACGCCATTTCAATTGAATTCACGATCGGACAGTACTATCGGCGCGACAAGGGTCCACCCGTACAGCGTGACGCACATCCAGCTCGACACGACCTTAACCCACATGGAGGCGGCATTTGCGTTCAGGGTATCGAGTGACGAGTTCGGTCTGGAAAAAAGCACGGAAAATCATTAATTTACTGCGGTGAATTTTTATTTCATTATCCACAATACTTACTGGTACCAGTTGGTCAGCGTCATCATAACGTACAGGGTGGACCGTAATAAACACGACATGGAACAGGGACCAGTTGTAGGCGACCGCTTCCTCTTCGTTATCGCGCAGTTCGTTTCCATTCCGGTCTCCGGCCGAAGCATCGTCGCTAAGGGAAGCTGTAAGATCTTTAATCATTAGATTTCGAGTTGGATATTTGTTGGAACCGGTCCGGTTGAGCGGATAGATTTACGGCCACGACCAGCACGTTGTGCAGAGTTGTGTTAGTACATTTTAGCCCCACACATTAAGCAAGAAAGTGTGTGTGTGTCGAACGCGTGGCGGTTTACCGGTAGTATAAAAGATAGAAAATATTGAAAACCCAATATATTAGTCGCAGACAGTCGGTAAGAAAAATGGACTAATAGTAATGGTATTGAGAGCGACATGCTTTAGAACTTATGAAAGCTGTTTTGAAATGATTCCTAACGGTGATACCCTAAATGGAAGTCTATCTTACCTTGCTTCTCCGGATCTGAGAATCGCGAAACGTTGCTAGCCGAGCGTAAGGACGAGTACAGGATACACAACAACCAGATAACCAATCCAATAATGCTCGTTTTGTCGAAGTGCACCTTATTGGACTTCTCCCCAATGATGCCGAGAAAACCGGGATTGCACTCCGGATCCGGATTGTTGGCGACGGCCGACCAGGTCAGATAGACGGTATACAGCATCACCATCGAGCTTTGCAGCAGGCCCGACTTGGGCTGGGCTTCCTGGACGCGCGGCGTAATCGACAGGATGCTCACGCCAATGCAGAGGATCAAGTTGATCGTGATGAAGAATTTGTTCAGCGAACAATCGTCCGCTTGGGTGAAGTAAACGAACAGCAGTGCCACACCGGTCAGCGACAGGGCGTACTGGACACCGGTGGCACAGCACAGCGCCGCGAACCAGCCACGTGATTCATCCTGCTCGTAGTTGCTCACCCAAGCTTCGGCCCAGTTGTGCGCGAAATCGATAATGTACACGAGCTGCACCAGGATGAACGCAAAGCCACCGATCAGACCAACCCACATCCACGCCACGCCGAATCCCGTCTCGGGGATAAAGAACGCACCGATCGCAATGCCGACCACGATCATGAACTTGATGCCCCAGAACCCGTTCTGTAGGGCCGCCCGAGGATCCTTCGACGAGCGGACACCGAGCATCATCAGAGCCCACAGCGTGAAGAAGCACACCAGGGCGAAGCAGATACGGTACACCGCCAGGTAACCGACGGCCGCATCACAGTCGATCGAAATTATATCCTTAGCGATCGAGGTCGAGTTCGCACAGAACGGTACCTTTCGGAGGGCTTCTTGCAACCCCGGTGTGAGCATTATCGCCCCAACGATCGCTCCGAGTACCAGCATCAGGGCGTACATGAACCGGGTGGCGACCGAGTTGGACTTCATCGAAGAGGGACACAGGGAACAGCACAGGGAACAAGCGGTTCCCGTACAGCAGCACGCCAGCTAAAGATGGTAGAGGGGAAAAAACAAAGCATAAATGAATCATCTTATAATTGGACGGAAGCCGCAGCAGAATCCTTTTTTTCTCAGTGAATCACTTTTGTTCTTTAAGCCATTCAACGAATATAAAAACCAGCAGATAAGCGCCTTTTCCTTGCTTATCAAATTATTGAGACATAAAAGTAAAGCAAACATAGGAATTACTTTTCCTTTTTTTTCACTACGGCCTTGATACGACCACAGAACACGGAAAATCAATACGGGAAACAAGTATGGTGTTCAATGATTTCATTACACATGGTGGACTTACATTGGCCGCTGAAACTAGGCCTAAAACGGCTCCCATTTTACTTTCTTACGTCTCAGCTGTTTATTTCACTGCGAGATGGTTTTCCGTGGGACACTTTGAACAGCGAAAAATGGTAATTACGACTGTTTTCTTCGTTTCGCAAACAAACAAACCAGCAGTCTCGAAGGTTTCGGTACGAATGACAACACAAAGGGAAACCCAAGGGGCTTTTAGTGGCAGGTAGCTACATGTTGTGGGAAGTGACTTTTTTCGATTTGACAGATCGAAGGCAGGTCAGTAAATTAACAAATGACAGCGAATATGTACAGGGGAAAATTATTTAAATTCGTAAAAATTTACTATGAATTTCCGTATTACCCAAAGCAATACATTTGGTTTATTTTTATGATTTTTGTCATGAATTATAATATGTCCTTTTGACATAACTCTCCTTGAGCAATGACGACCAAACATAGTAGTACCTTGCATTACATACGCTGCGGGCGTTTGTCAGTCAACCTTTTTAGCGCTGCCAGTCCCATCGAAGCAGTCGGTCAGTGCAAGGAAGGCGCCTTGTTGCGTCCAAAAATTTGTGATTTTCCTATCTTAATTAAGTTTATTAACCCCCAATTCCGGTTACACTTTGCTGTGTTCCGTTGTAGTGGTAACTGAAAATGACTCGGTAAGTGTACAGCGAACTATTTTGGAGCTACCGTCCTTCGAGCGGGGACGTTCCCCCCAGGACTGCTCTAACCTCAATATTTTGTTTTCAATTCGCTAATTTCTGCTCGCTGCCTTCCCCGCAGATTGATCCGCGAGGCACCCCCGAGGGCCAACATCGAGCTGGGCGACGTGACGCACCATAATCTGAAGCAGCTGAAGAAAATCAACACCGTCGTGCTGCCGGTGTCGTACAACAATAAATTCTACCTGGATGTGCTGCAATCGGGCGAGCTGGCGAAGCTGGCCTACTACAACGACGTGGTGGTCGGGGCGGTCTGCTCCCGCGTCGATACGTCCGAGAACATGCGCCGTCTGTACATCATGACGCTCGGTTGCCTGTATCCGTACCGGCGGCTCGGCATCGGCACGGTCATGGTGCAGCACATACTGAACTGCGTCGAACGGGACGGCAACTTCGACAGCATATTCCTGCACGTGAAGGTGGACAACAAGGGCGCCATCGAGTTCTACAAGCGGTTCGGGTTCGAAATCGTGGAAACCAAACAGCACTACTACAAACGGATCGAACCGGCGGATGCGCACGTGCTACAGAAGACGTTGACGAAGAAGGCCGCTGATGCGGCCGCGTCCAGTGGTGGCAGCTCGACGCACCACCACCATGACGCGGAGCATTGTCTCGAAGCCAACGGTGACGAAATGGGTGAACCGGCGGGCGCCGAACCGAATGCGCCGGTGAACGTGAACAATCACTCAAGCATTCAAAACTCGACCTCGCAACAAACTCCGCCGGCACCGGAGAAAAATCGATAAGATCATCCTCCCGCTTTTTGACACACACTCCAAAATCGATGCACGGATGGAATCAAACCCGGATCAGGAACCGTTCCCGAAGACAGCTGTCGGTTGTGGCCGGAGGGTGGAGGATAACGAGAGAGCTTTTTCTTTTCTACTCAGTTTAGTGGATGGATTGTGTTTGTTAAATTATATATTTTCTATACTACTAGTGTCTTCACCCTTCTCCGCGATATAATAAGACATACTAAGCGTAGAATAGCCACACATCATGTTGATTATGTTTGTTTTGCTGTTTCATTATGCAAAAAGATGGGTGATAATTTTCGGGTCATCCATGTTACACACCGTTTTTCTCGTCGCTCAGTTCTCTTTCCGTACTTTGTACAATACTTATCCTAGCGATCGTCGTGTTGTGTGTTGTCGCCCCCTTTTGGATGGGGACGGCCACGACAAATGCGGTCTGTGTTTTCTGTTGTAGTAATAATGCGCGTCCGATAGTTAAGCGAAACATTTATCCGATACGAACACCGGAAACGGTCACGACGAGCAACTATGCTACCCACACAAAGTGAACAACAAACATCTAACGAATATCTTAGGACGAATAAAGTTTACCAGTATAACGTGTACCCAACCTGGTCGATCCATTGTTTTTGGTTTTTCCCTTCCTCCCGCACGTGTTGAGTGATCGAACAATGAACTTATTTTCGGCCGGTTCTTTCCACCTTTTCCCCCCCTCAAAATAGATCCAAACTGTTTCACAATGCAATAATAGTTTATTTTTAGAATTCTTCGACACAATGGTATTGTAGAAATATACTTTGTTCACTTTTACAGCATCACATACCGCCCGTCAGCGTGAGAAACTCACGTTTGACGTGGAATCTCCGAATCTCTCCCGTTGAGTTGAACAATAAGTCGTTTTCTTTTTTTCTTTTTTGAATATCTTTCCAGTCGAAAAGGGAATAAATAACATCTCGAGTAATTTAGGTACATTTTTTCTGTTTTCTAACCATCGGATTCGAATCAACCTGCGATAGGAAACAATACGACACCACAATAATTCGGTTCGGTTAGCCGTTTATCAATCGTTTTTTGTTTCGAAAAGAAAAAACTTTCATAAGCTGTATATAGTATGAGCCGTTTTAGAAATAGATTAGCTGCGTCGTGTATATTAGTGGAGGAAAAACATTGCACACGTGCACGTTTATAACACACGTGTTTGTTTTTTGTTCAAATCAAATACTTTAATCTTTACTTAGTCTTTCAAGTGTCAAGACGAAAAACTCCTAGTTTTGCACTCTTATGTTAAAAGAAAAACCGATGCTCGGATTTTTAAAACTGCATTAAAAAGAAAGCTGATTGTACAGTTAAATTACCACAAAACTAAGTGGAAGTTAACGGTGGGAAACATAATGCTGGATTTGTCACCGGATATGATTGAATGTCTAATAGACCCTGGTTTGATTATAATACATCTACCCTTCGTTTCCTTTCCGTTTTTGGATGCTTCCCCGTCAGATCGCTAATATCATGTTGTGTATTTTCTGCTTTGTTCGCGATAGTCTTGCTTGAACATATCGTATTGTTAGTATTAGTATGTGTATGTAACGTGTAACAACAAGATAACGGATGAGATTTTTGGTTTTTTTTGTCATACTTTTCCTACACCACTGTTCTA
Source organism: Anopheles sinensis (assembly GCA_000441895.2). Lineage (NCBI taxonomy): Eukaryota > Metazoa > Arthropoda > Insecta > Diptera > Culicidae > Anopheles > Anopheles sinensis. Next base: position 272,074 of record KE525406.1, read on the forward strand.
GCTTATTACTACTTTTTTCCCAATCCCCACATGTTAATTATTTGGCTATTTACGTTTTAGTTTCACCGTCGTGTGCCCTTTTTTTAGCATATTTTAACAATTTGAAGCATAGCTAAACATTCCTAAAAAAAATTCATTTATACTAAAACAAGAAATAAAACAACATCTAACAAGTTTTTTTAGTAATTATTTTCTAAAGAAAACAAAATCAAAAAACAAATTAGACAAACTAACAGATCGAATTGATACGAAGAATGAAAACAAGTTATTATGTTATCTATAAGCAGTATTTGTTTTTTCCTTTTTTGTATGCACAGCTCATGGATTGTTCTTTTCGAGTTGAAATACAGACAAATGTAAGTTGCGCCAATTTCATCTCCACCTCAAAAGCAAAACGAGACGCATTTTATAATGCTTTTGCCTACGCAATGTACGTGTAAATGTGTATAAATGTAGAATAATTATCGCCGCATCGCCGGTAAAAAACAATGCAGAGGAAAAAGGCCAATCGGTTGCGTTTCGGTTGCAAAATGCTCATCATTAGGACGTGTTACGTTTTTCTGGGTTTGTTTCAATTGGTTCCATGCGTGGTCCTTGCTTTTAGCGACCGAGTATCTTTACGGTGTTGGACGAACATTTTGGGTAATTACAGGGCTGTGTAGAAGCCTCGCTTGAGCATGACGGGGACAAAGCGAAGTTATAGTACGTTCATTATTTATCTCCCAATCGTTTTCCTGCATCGCCTACTACTTATAAGCGCATTGTAAAGCTTGTCTACGGCGTTGATGGTCTTTTTTTATTTTTAACTGTCGGTTTGATCCAACATTACCTACGTGTGACCAACCGAAAGCAACAGCCGGTAACGTAACGGTGTGCCGTACGAAGGTGCGAATGGGTCTTCGAGACAGCTTTACCAGCAGGTTCGCTAACAGCAGCCTTGCTGCTGCGTCGTGCCGGCCTCCTGCTCCGGTGTGGCCGGTATATCGAGCAACTCCGATATGCGCTGAACGCAGAGTTTGGAGCCTTCGTGAGCCTCTTTGGAAATCTGAGAGCGGTGGGAATTAACGTTAACTGAATTATAGTTTCACCAGAGACAGTTTTTACTTACGGTTGCAAAGTTCAAAAATCCATGCGGTAACCTCGGTAGAATGTCAAGCGAAACGGACCTGTTTAAAGATTTCAGTCTTTAGGCAAACATCACACAGTCGTCGAGGCAGGGATCCAGAACAACTGTCTGTAAATGGTAATGTTTGTATTAAAATTTAAATCTTATCCATTGATGGCGTGCCTGCATTTCTTTTTCCAATACTCACCAAAATTTTGGTAGGAGGAAATTGACTCAGTACATCATCCGAAGCCCAGTACGGCGACAGGTGGGAATCTTTCGGGACGTGAAAGATAAACTCGTCCGACGGGCTGCGGGCAATCAGCGCATCTAGATTGCTCTGCAGTTCGCTCTGCGATCCTGCGCCGGCGGCGATAGGTTTGGACGCGGTAATGCTGGTGATCGTACTCGATACCTGTGAGTGGGATGTAAAAAATCAGAGTTGGCCTTGATAATCTAAGTACACATGGTGGTAGCGATGTGTATAAAACGGTAATATTTGGCAAATCGATTCATTGCAATTCAGAAAGTGATTGGAAAGAAGTAGTTTAGAGAAGAATTAGGAACCCGAAACAGGAGAGGCCTTTTGAGTAAGTTAAATATAAAAATTTACTAGAAGGTTAGAACAGGTCTTCCGGGCTAGGAGAAAATGACCAGGTGTGGCTCATCAAAGTACACATGGAAGTTGAGACAACAACTCCGAAATCTTACATACCTTACTGACGAAATTACTTGCGGCCGTCGTAACACTGCAGATGAGAAGGTAGATCAATTAGTAACACTTGTTGGTATGTTTTAATTTTACAATCTTACCGTTCCTGAAGGTTCTGTACACTGATCGCTTCCCTTCCGATATCAAGGACTATATTTTCTTCCGACTGCGAGCGTGACACGGGACGGAGGATCGGTTCAATTTCACCCTCAGCATTGGTGGTCGTATCTAGGACGTATCTAACGGACAAACCAATTTGAAAATAGATAGCGATTAAAAGCACACTTGAGCTACACACACACACATTACCTACCTTTCTATGAAATCTGAAACGTACTTATGCGTGGTCCGCTCCGAGCTGATATCGCTCGGCATATCCATATCGAGATCGTCCACGACGGTGACATTACTGCGCTCGGTGTTGAGAGTGACCTGTTGCAGCGTAATGGGCTGGGAGTCTTCCTCCAGCGACGTGATGGTGTTGCTCTCGTCCGGACTGATGATGTCGATCGTGTTCCCGGCCGATTGGCTCTTTAGGGCAAGCGTATCGCTGGCCGTGTCACTCACAGGGCTGAGATGTTGGTTTTGAAGCTTTATGTTTAAAGCAGAGAAAAGAAGGAGTGTGAGCATAAATAAAACACTCGAAGCTTACCTATGTTTTGTAATGTTTCTACAGTGAGTCCAAAAAGTATTTCTTGAAAAACCCTTATTTTGGAGCGTCGTAGGCTCAAGAAATTAATTCAAACGGTCATGTTCGGTAGAGGATTGGTCAATTCTTATGTATCATTCAAGTTTGCGCGTAAAACTTGAAAACATAGGTGACAATGGCCAAATTTTGCAAATCTACATTTACAGCCTTTTTCTATGGATAGAGCAATCCTAAACGCGTTGATCGCCTATATAACTCCGGTCTTCGATCTTGCAACCTGAATATGCTATCCTGAATCCCATTATCGTTCTTTTAAACTTCGTTGCTTATTCTTTCAACTTGAATACACGATCCTTAAACTTCATTAACGTCTTGTCAGATTGGAGGCCGGTTTGTTTTGGTTTACATCGATGTATATTGTGTACACTTCATATATAGTCACCCATTTGAAGAAGACGTTACTGTTCACAAATAACACACGCGCTGTGAAACCAAAGATTAATCAATTCTATTCAATATCTGTAATG
>KE525406.1:301682-313337 GCA_000441895.2 Anopheles sinensis
TTTAGAAAACCCCAATCAAAAAGCATTCATCAGTCCGGGACCTTTCGTTCTTTGTTTCCCGGTTTAGTGGTTTGGATTGACTTTGGGTGCCGACCGAAAGTATGTGCCAGGTGGGCGGCCGAGGCTCGTGTCCCACCGAAGTTTCGGCATAATGGAACCAAATTACTTCGTCCCACAGCTTTAATTACGCTCGACGGCGAGTGGCATATAAATGGGCGTTTAGAGATTTCCTTCCCGTTTCGTTGTGGTAAATGGAGTGTAAGGAGAAACGAGGAAGAAAAACCACAAATAGAAGGTTGTACGATCAAGAATTCGTTCCGTGCTTGTAGGGTTTTTGATACCAAACAAGAAATAGTTTAAGAATTTCTAGAACTCAGACAAAATCAGTACGTGAATCCACACAGCATAGCGTTCCGTCGGCTTTTTAAATTTTCTTTATGCCTAGTTTGTGCCGTCGCACTAAAAGCACAACTGTGTGCCGGTGATTGCGCCATATTTTCCAACATTTATGTGCACGTCCCCGTTCTAACACCAACGTGTTCGCCTGGACAAGGTCTTACGCCGGGTGGAAACTCCTCGGAGAACTTAACGTGTCTCCATCGGGCCGGCCAAAGTTCTACCTTTAATCCACACGTGCGCCGCGATGTGACCGAACACATGGACCACGGTGGCGACCGGTTGTTGTTTGATGGATTCAAATGTTCTTGCCGTCGCCGCTTCATGCAGGGCGCGGGTGCGTTTCAACGTGAGAATGCTCCTGGCCGGGCTGGAAGTGTGTAATTTCGAAGTTTTTACGAAGACCCACCCCACAAACATTACCGGCACGAGGTACCGGTGTGCCGACCGTCGGCTGGACGCAACCAGCATGCTGTTCCGGTAGTGTGCGCCGGGAAAACATATAATCGTACGGTGTGCTATTTTTACGCGCGGCGATTAGGAGTCGTGCACGTTCTCGAGCGAAAGGTAAAGCCAGGAGCCTAACTTAACGCAGCGCGTCACCAGGGATGCCTCGTGTTGGTTCGACTTTGTTTTGGACTTGATTCTAATATGGCTCCCGGAAATGGTGAACCTTGTTGTGGCTACCAAAAGAAGTTGGCGATAAAAATCGAAGTAAACATTCATGCCTCATTTTTCAAAACATACTTTTGCATTATTTGAAGGACGTTCAGGTGGGCTTGGTTTTGCAACAAAATCCTTTTAGTTTTTCCTGGAAAATTGAACCTAGACCCCTCGTGAAGGTGGTGCATCGCATAAACAAGGTCGAGAAAATTGGCCCAATTACTGTCCTACATGGTAGATGTGTTTATAATTCCAAACCCCCTCAACTCCACCCGAGCCGGAACACTAATCGCTGCCGACATCAATAGTTGAACCAACAACCAACGGAAACCAGACCACTCGTTTCGAAGCGGAAGGAATAAAAGAGATAGGTGAGAGTCGAAGTAAGAGAGAGAGAGAGTGAGAATGAAAAACAAAATCACATGTTCAGTTTTAAAACAAAATGGTGTTCTGTATTTGGCAAATAAATAAAATGAGTGCGATGCGTGGCATGATTTCGTATGTGAGTATGAATTACGGTACAAAAAATGGTGCATCCCTATCACGGCCTGCACCTTTTGTCTCCACCGGATGGGCCCTCCAGTTTGGCACCCTTTGCAGTTACGAAAAACCTAAATACACCCTCGCTTACACGCTACTTCCCTTTATCCTCCCCTCGGCCGGCCGTGCCACTTTCCCCCAGCGTTTCCTGCGCCCACCTAGCTAGATTAGCGTCTCCCATTATAGCTACACCTCCGTCTGCTCGTCGTTGCTGGTGCAGGAGTTGGTGGCAAAGTTGCAGCCCCACTTACGCGAACTATCACAGACCCGTTTCAGTATCGATTTCTTCTGTAGGCAGAGACTATTGAGCTCATCGGAAGGATAGCGCTCGAACTCGACTATGTACCCGTTCGCAACGGCCACGGCCGCCGCGTGATTTGGCGTTAGATACTTGCACGAACTATTGCTGCGCGCCAGCCCGCCGGCGGCGATGCGCACCTTGTGCGATTTGTGTGCGACCTCCGAGACCACCTCGTCGAGACCGCTGTCGTTGGCGGCGGCAGCGGCGAGTCCTTCGCTGCCGGCGGCCCCGGCCAGGGTGATGTTGGCCTCGTAGTTTCCCTGTTGATGCGACTGCTGCTGCAGCTGCTGGCCCTGGCCCTGACCCTGGCCCGGTCCCTGGTTGGGATGGTTGTTGAAGTGCGTGTTGCTGCTGGTCAGCTTCTGGAGCCGCTCGTTCGTCTTCTTGTCGATGCCGAGGAGGCGCTTGACGCCCCGCCGGACCCGCTTGTTGCGGTAGGCGAAGATGAACGGCGAGCTGAGGTTGGCGATCACCACGGTGAAGATCGCCAGCAGTGCCTGGTCGGACACGATGATCAGGTCGACGTGACCCTGCATCAGCACCAGTATGCCGTACGGCAGGTACGACACCAGGAACATGATGATCACCAGGATGCTGATGCGGGCGGCCCGCGACTCCTCCCGGTACTTGAACAGCGACGACGCGTTGGACAGCCGGTGCCGGATCGACGTCATATAGCTGAGCGCCTTCGGTGGCACGTGGACGGCCGGCAGGGAGAGGATGTGATGGTTCCCGAGGCTCTCGAACTCGCCCGCGCTGTACTTCTGGAAGTTCGGTGTCGAGTGGACCTGCCGTAGTCCGACCGCCGGCACTTCCGGTTGTTGCTCGTGAAAACTGACGAGACGACCTGCGCTATGGTTCCGTCGGACTCGGCCCAATCCGGAGCCATGCTTGGCCGGGGTACCCTGAAGACTGACCGTACCCTCCGCTGGACCTACCGTCGGGATGGGTCCACTGACAGTGCCCTCTGGTGGCAGTGCCATCAAAATACTGTTGTGATTACGATCGTGCTTGAGCGGAGACTTCAGAACACTGGGTGGCAGCGGAGGGGGAACCGTGCTGCTCGGAGTGGCAATCTGAACCACCTGTGCCCGATCGGGTCGATCCGGTTCGTGGTGAGCGTGCGACGGCTTGTGCGTTGGCGTCGTCCCAGGAGTTGGCTGGAGCAGCGGCTTCAGACACGAGTCCCTATGGTGATGGTGCGGAATACTGCTGATCGTGATCGTCTCGTCCTCGTAGTGAATCTGTTTGTCGATCTTCATCGTCAGACCTTCCCCCTCAGCCGACGCCACCGCCGCCGCCAGCTTCTCACACGGTTTCTCGGGAATGCTCGGCATCGGTTGCACCTTTTGCTGCTGCTCTTGCTGCTCCATAGCCGCCGCCGCATGCTTCTGAGCCGAGGCGAGATTGAGCGCACTCTGCAGCAACGGTGACGACCCATTCTGGCGCATCCGCTGGCCGCTCTCGCGCGCCTCCGAAAAGATGCGCCAGTACATGGCACACACGAGCGCAAACGGGACCAGTATGACGATCACGAAGTACGCGTACGAGAAGATCGTATTGTACAGATCCTCGGAGATGTTCAGCTGATGGATGAACCGCTCGCCGATGGCCGCCGACGCGCCACCACCGCTCTGGTTGTGCGCCCAATGACTAGATTCGATGGCGGCCACCTCCTCCGCCGTCAGCCGGTTCTTGAACAGTGTCACGTTCTTCTGATCGCCCCGGAACCCGGACGCGATGCCGAACGCGATCCCCAGCACCCAGGTCGCGATGATGAAACCCCACGCCTTCAGCTCGGAGATACGCGAGTGGTACCGGAGCGGATCGGTGATGGCACACCAGGTGTCGCCGACGACGAGCAGCACCGAGAGAGCGCCAAGGGCCACCACCAGGTCGAGACCCCAGCAGCGGATCTTGGTCAGCGTGAGCTCGGCATGGAGTGCATCTCCATGGCCACTGCCGATCGGGCTCGTTTGGATGAAGGGCGTCTCTTCGCTTTCACCCTCGCCCACCGACGGTCGCTCACTATCACAATTACTTCCACCGGCACCCTCCATGGTGCCATTCTTTACACACCGCACCACCGTTCGAGTCCGGTTCACCGCGAGTTCGGTGACCGTGGACGCGGATGGAACCGTGTCCTCCGGTGTACCAGCGCGCTGGAACAACACCGTCGTGCCATCGGACACCGCATCGACGTAGTACACGGACGTTGGCGCCGGGATGTCCTGACCTTCTGGCCACCGTACGGTCGAGGTCGGGATCGCCACCGGCGAACCACCGACCGAGGTGGTGGCCTTCGAGGTGAACGCATTCAGGAGCAGCGACGGCCCGAGGATGATGCAGCAGACGAGATTCACTATCAGCAGGTTGATCACGAACCGGTTGGCGGTGGTGCGCAAACTTGGCGTCACCCAGAACGCGCCCAGCGCCAGTATGTTCACACCGATCGAGCTGAGCAGCAGACCACCGACCAGACAGTCTATGGCTAACATTGTGCACCGTCGTTTTCACTTCCGTGGTCTTGCACGCGTTGCAGTATGGCGACAGTAGCACGGCTCAACAACATCTTGGCGCGATTGGTCACATTGGGCGGGTGGTGGACGTAAACTGACCCCGTTTTTTTTACGTTAAACACGTGCGTCCTTTGGCAATGGAGCCAAAGTGGTGAAATCCAACTTTCTATCGAGCTTCACCGAGTAGTGACGACACTTCAGAAGCACCGGATGTCCACTTGTGTCTGCTGGAATGTTACTCCCCAGCCAACAGAAGGCGAAGGGACGTTGAGGACTCAAGAATTTTCACTTAAAAATTCACTTCGACACTTTTCCCTTCCTTTGGAGTTGAATTCTTTCACTGTTTCCTTCCGGGACTTCGACTTCGAACGTGCTGCATACGGTTTCTTTGGTACGTCGTCAACTCAACTGACCCAGGTTTTGCACTTGCTTCTTTTCTTCTCAACTCTGCACTCGATACTTATGTCACGCACTTTCTTTCCCTTGTGGCTGTCTTTTCTTGGTGCGGGAAAGGACTACCGACTCCGGAGTCACAGAAACCTTTTGTTGCAAGTGATTATATCTTCGCAATTTCTTTATTGGCTGCTATATGGATCACAAAACTGTTTCGGTATTTGTTTCGTTTTTTGCACGCAAATCACATCATCCAACGGAAAACCCACGGATCGACTAACGACGAACAGAATGGACAGAACAAGATCTCGAGCCGAGGGGGTGATATAATTTATTCTCAAATGGCCCTCAAAGCCGCCACTCGGCATTCCCACACTGCTATACTGGTTGCGGTACGGCACCCTGGGCATCCGCCGACGTTGTTGCCGTGAAAATGGCCCCTTGTCCCTCACGACACGGACGTGGTGTTCGTGGTGCGATCCACCAGAATAACGATCGAGGAATATTTATCTGCCACTGGGAACTTTTCGTTTTGCACAAATCGGTTTTCGCGTGGAAAATTCACAAGACCCCACTTTCCGACTCGCAGCGGTCGGTTGGCTTCTTCTGGCCGTGCGGTATATTATAGGAATAGGCCGTACACGTACGTTTCCGTTCTTTAGGTGTGTGCGTGCGTGTGTGGTTTTATAAATTTTATTTTATTTTTCAAATTTTCTCTGCTCGATGCTCACACTTTACGCGATTTATTGCACACGGTTTGACATTCCCAGCTAGAGCACCCTGAATTCGTCCGGCGAGGTTCACTTCACTTCCGCTTCTTGACGCTCCAATGCACACTGCTAAACGCACAAACACTGCCGTTGTTGTTATTATTGTTGTTATTGAGCAAGGGACGGTCTCCCCGAAAAAACGAAAAATTAAATCAGCGATCGTCAAACACGTTCCGCGACGGTTCTCCCGATATGTTACGCTACCCTGTGGTGTACGCGCCGCGTTCCGACTTCGAGAACGCGCAAACGTGCTTGGCAGGAATCTCTTTGCGAACCGTCCAACGTGTACCGTACGACTGACGGGCTTCGGTCGAGTGCAGGCAAATTTTGTCTGACTCCCTTGGCCCCCGCCGCCCAACAAACGACCCACCAGACCGGTCTGCGAGACCGTGTGTAGCGTCGTAGCGTTACGCCCCGACAACACAACTGACTATCATCGGCGTTGTTTGTATGCGCGTATCTTTCCCTTTTCGCGTTCTTCTCGCGATGTCGGCTGCTCGGAGCGTTACCGAGCGTTACGCCGGTTCGATGCTGGCAGCACTGGACAACCGTTACTTCGGGCCCGAATGCGCACGGGATGCGCGTGTTCTCGCGGTTCGTGGAACCCGACCGTCGTCCGAAGGGCGTCCAGTGTGTGTGTTAGTGTGGCCGCCGTCGTCGTTCGGGTTCTTCTTGAGCGGCTCCCCACCGAGAGCGCCCACCGACCCTCCGACCCTACCGTCGGACTGTTGCTGTTCTGGTGGATACACGTACCGCGGTACCCTGCGTCGCCGTCGATGTCGTTGTCGCACACAGCATGCGGCGCACCTGTATCAACAACCTTCTCGCGAACCGCGGTCCCCCTCTCTCACAACGTTTTAAAGACTCCCTCCCCCCCACCGCTCTCTAAGACGATCGAGGTCCCTTCTTTGGTTTTAGCGTCTCTCGCGGCGACGGAACGCGGGCTCTTCGGCGTGTCGTTGAGCTTCAGGTTTTCCGCATTCGGTCAGTGTGCAGCAAATTGATTGACTCCTACCTTTGCTACCCTTCCCCGCCGGTTCGCGGTTTTTGCGGCCGGCCGGTTCCCTGTTGGTGATTTTTTTCTTCTCTTCTCTCTCTCTCTCTTCCGCGTCTACTACCACCGGTTATTCGCCGACGAGCTTCGTTAGGTTTTGGTTGGTGTCTCGCGTTACATTTGACCAATTTCAAGATTGTTCCGATTTTATCGTCAACATTTTATAAATCTGCCCCCAACAACTTTTTGCGTGTATAAGTTGGCCCGCGGTTCTGGTTTCATTATCACTGGCGCTCGGTAGGCAGCCGTCGTGCATGTCGTCTTCGGCGGGCCGATTCCGTTGACCTTGTCTATTTTTGAACACGCGCGATGTGAAACTTTGGGGATTTTTTAAATCTTTTTTTCTATTGTTTTCCGTTCGTTCCACTCGGTTGGTCAATTGATATTCAATTACATTTCCCTACATGCGTGCACCCTTCGGTCGGGCAGGGCCATCAGGGCTGTGAAGGGAAAAGAAAAATGGTAGGAAAATGGATTAATATACAATTAAATTTAACAAAAGTTCTAATGGATTACAACCTAACAAGTAAATATGCTCTTTTGGGAGCCTGCTATGATCATAATTCCCATCGTATCCCGTTTTTCATGTCGGGGTTTAATCCATTTCGGTCCGCCCCCGTTAAACAAACCACCCACTGCGACATGTACGGATCAAAATTGTCGTGCGGCACCGAAAAAGTTTTTCGACCATGTCCAGCATGATGTCCCTCGGACCAGTGGCGCTCTTCCGACCGAATTCGGCGACCTATTGATTATTCATCAACTGGCCAACCGTGTGCTACTGAGGCGCCTCCATCACCAGCGGTGGACGGCTTAGTTGGAAGATAAAACAGAGCGGAACACCGGAGCTTACAGTGCTGCCGTCATCGAATGGCCACTTCGGGCACTACTGCCAGAAATGAGAGACGGCCTGCCGAGAGAAATGGTCATCTTTTACTGCCAATAACACACCCTCTCGAGACAACGCTTCTATGCCCTGGTAGGAATCGGTGTCCGTCGCGTACGGTGTCGTTATTTATGTATGTTGTGTTCGGACCTCCCGTCGGTGCGGAATGGTGGGTGGCTTTAAGATGGGTTTTACCGCCAACCGAACCACCCCTTCGCCGTTCGACCCGGTCCTTGGATAGATTCTAATGGGCCGTGTGGATGTCTTCTTCAGCCAGCATTCAAAGGTGACTCACACACGTGCTGACTTCAGGCCCCGGTTGGTGGGTAAGACAGACTTTTGACACCGATTACATGGTGCAAGCGAAGCACGTTGTTAGGGGCGGAGATTGACACCTTGTTAAAGTTTGGCCCGGCGAATCAGAAAGCATTATGTGCTTAGGGAGTAGAACAATGATTTGGTTGTTAGTGAAAATCGATGATGATTCGCATTCCGTTCGACTGGCGTAACTGTAGCTCCAATGTCTCACGAGCGCAGGCAAGGAGAATAGTTTCGTAACGCGTTATAACATCGAACAGTTATTATGACGTAATCGTGCAACTTTTCCAATGAAAATCTATAATTTTCTGCTGAGAAAAATAGCTTCTTTATCTCAGTCTCATCTCAACTTAATCTGAAAACTTTGTTTTGGCTTTTGTTTCATAGGTGATATGAATAGAATAGAATAGATAAAAAAAACTTCTCAAATGTAATATAAAATTCTCATAAAAATTCTCGAAAAATTCCAAAATAACTGATAATTTCTATATTGGACTTGTTGAAACCATTGGTTATTTGCATTGCATCTTTTTGTTTTTTGCACTAATATGAATTTTATCTGTTTTACACAGTCTTATAAGTGTTATGTGAATCTGATTCAGTTTCATGAATCTTTATGAATCTTTGAAAAGAAACAATGAATCTGAATTTTGATGTTGGAGCTTGTGCAGATCCTTTTTTTTTGGTCGCACGATCCAACCCAACGAAAGATTCATGAAGATTCACCAAGTTTTTGAAAGATGCATTAATTTCGAGATTCATGAATCTCACCAATTGTATTCAAGATTCGGTCCATGAATCGTTTCACTCTTTGCAAAAGATTCATATGAATGGATTCATTAAACACAACACTAAATCTATGTTCCACGAATAAATATGACATGAGGAAGGAATACAAAGTTCATCCTTCCTTCTGTTTTTGCCATAGTTAATTGAAAACTGACCTATTCTACATACTAAATCTTCCACATTACACTTAAATTTTGCTGAATAGTTTTATAAATATTCAAGTGTACTGAAGAACATAGTTCAAATTTTCATTACACTGGTGTACGCCACTTCTGTTACTAAAGCCTATGATTGTTATACTCGTCTTATGCAACACAAACTTCTATTGAGTAGCGATTAATAAAAATATAATGTTGTATCTGACACTCGTGCGGAACTACTGAGAAACATAAAGTTCAGATCCATGAGAGATCCTTTCTGCCTTCGTGCCTCCCTTCGTTGGACCACGTCTAGTAAGGATTTGGAATTATAGCAGTTGCGTGATGTTTTCGTTAAAACATAAATTTATTCCTTCCCTGACTTCTGCCCCGGAGACTACAATTCCTTTTGCCATTTCCAAGAAAAGCAGAAAACCGACCGACCACGAGCAGAAGGACGATGAGAAAGTAAAATATTTTATGTAGCAGACTAGAACGGGCAACTGGCTCATTAAATATACATGCGTATTCCTTTTTGGCTCTCCGAACAGACTCCGGCAGAAAAAAGGGCCATCAGCCTTCGAGTCCGAGTGCCTCGTGCCCATCGGGGGTAAGCCCATCCGGAATGGTGTGGACATTCTCCTTCGTTCGTTATCTGTTTCCCTTCCCTTTTTCTCCAAGCAGGCCCCTTTCTTCGCATCCGTGCGCTTCGTCCTGATTAACAATGGGCTGAGGATGCTGGGGCTGATCCGGTTGAAGTGCTGTCGCGTTTCGGATTCGGGGCCCCGGCGACCGGTTTTTGCTGTCGGTGTGGTTGTGCCTTTTTCCGTCCAGTTAACGCTAAACAAACAATGACAGTGAGTGCACGTGGAGTGCGTGGGAGGGCTTGGAATGGGGATTCCAGCAAAGGAAAGTTGCAATTAGTTGCCCGACGGGATTCCCGGGGAATCTTGGGAAAAGTTAGAGCATCCTTGGCATTCTCCATCGGGGAGGGTGAAGAATGCAAAGTTGTACCGGCCAACCTGTAGCACCACCACCTACAACACCGTACTACGGGAATGCGAGTCCGGGAAAATCTTCCCCCCTGGTCGGTCAGATAAAGTCGGTACTAAGATAAACAGAATCGGCCGGAACACAAAAGGGCCCCGTCATGCATATTAGCTGGCGACCGAGTGGTCCGGTAATCTACCCGACTTAGCCGAAGCCGTCTTTGGCTTTAACGGCACTCCTGGCACGTCTCGTCTTGGGCAAACATTTGACCTAACGGGGTAAACTACTAAACGGTACACGTTAGCACATTCCCTCGGTCGTGTTGGAAGAAGAAACTGCCATAAACAGATCGCTGACTCACGGCAAGGTGCGTACGGACTTACCCGGACCCTCCTCGGAGGTAGCCGCGCAAACCGGTTGAAAGTTGCTGAATAATAGCTCCCCGCCGAGTGGCGATTCCTTCCTCGAAACAGCGAGAAACTTGTCGGGTCGAAAGTCATGTCTAAGATTGCGCTACCGAGTGAGCAAGGAAAATCCCCTACGTTGGTTACTATGGCGAATCGAAATCTCGTAAACAGCTGACCGTACCGGAGCAGCGGTCCAACAACATCAAAATCATCATCATTGGCACGTAAGTTCGACACGGTTCACCGGTGGCCGAAAAATCTGACGAAATTGAGGTACAATGTTGTGTACATACTTGCTGCACGGATGTCCGTGGAGCTCACACGCTCGCAGCACGAACCGAGTCAGGGACATCGAAATCCAGTTCCATCCGCCCGCCATCACCCGCTGACCCCGAAAGAGGTCAGTTGCCGTTGCTAGGGCAAGATGGGGGAGGTGGAAGTCTGCAAACGTTCGCGGTTGTTGCGCTTCTTCAGGCTTTGTGTTTTAGGGTGTGACCCAAGTGGGCAAGTGGAACGAACGTTTGGAGGGTGGGGCGGAAAGCGAAAGCTAAACAAAGACAGAAACCCACACACGCGTGCACGCGGTCTGGCTACTGATAACGAGGCCGTGAAACCGCGGAATTGAAAGTTGGCTCCCGTTTCGTTTTTTTTTTTTTTTTTTTTTTTTTTTTTTTTTATCGATGAGACCACGTGATTTCGGGATTAGCGGTAATTAATTGCGCCATTTTTGAGCGGGTTTAGTGCCTTCTAAATCACCTTTGCCTTAATAGCTGATACAGTTTAGGGGAGCAATAATTTAATCGCCGAGTGGGCGATTGTGCAGTGATTGAGGTTTTAGATGTTTAACCAATAAAACCTCAAAAAAGGGAAACAGAGAAGTGCGTACTAAGCTTATCGTCTGGCGCAAATTCACTAGTCATCGATTCACCGATTAAAGGTTCGTCACCAGAGTGATTTGTCACCGAGTTGCAGGATGGTAGTGTTTATACACAGGGACAAGTAAAACAGTCAGTCTCTCAAAGGGAGACTTTAGTGGGTGTTGAGAAATGGTAATTAGGCCCGACTTTGACAGAAGTTTACCGGAAGCTCGTAAGTGAGTCCATTGTTGCAATTAGAAAGACGTTTCGCCCTGTAAGTGATGGTTCTTTGTGTCAGTTGTAATCCCCCCGGCGGGTCTGTTGACGGATGTCGTTTATTTTCCGTATTGTATTGTCATCTGCATAAATAACAGTTCGCCGAGAAGTCAAACCTTTCGCCAGCGGTGTTTACACAACCATTTTGTTCGTTGTTACAATGTTCTGAACGCTAGACAATCGCATCTTGTTCTAGGTTGTAGGTTGACGGTATCAAACAATTGCTGAGAAGGGAACATTATTAATTACCCCCCGGGAGCAAGGAAGACCCACTCCGGGCAGTATTTCGCCAGCCTCATTGGAGCCAACTATTAGGTGGCGGAAAAAGGATATATCCTCTAATCTAAAGCCCTGTCGGA
>KE525406.1:336151-349542 GCA_000441895.2 Anopheles sinensis
GTTAAAGTTTTTTTGACACTTAACATTTGTTTAGGTTTTGGAAACCCGAGAGATATTTCCAATCACATGAAATAATTGAACTTCGACTCATGAGTAACTGTAAATACCAGAATAAGAGAAAATACAATAAATAAATGTAATAGGAATGTAAGTAGCTAAAAATTTCAAAATTGATTGTGTAATGAATGATTATGAAAAGACTTCAATGTTTTAAAAAAGGATTAACAAAACCATATTTGAATAAGATCAATCCTGCTGAACCTATAAGTTTCGCGAAACTTCCCGTATCTTCTCGACCGAAACTGCCAGACCCGACACCGAACCAAGAACAACATGATGAGAAAACATCAACAATCCGATTTGCATCCCCCATGAGACGCGAGCTTATCGGAAACACACTAGCCGGTTTTCCTTCCGCGCTCCGTCGCCATTTATAGGGGAGCTCGGGGCGAAGCAACAATACCCTGTCGTCCGACGTGTGTTGTTGTTTTGCTGTCGTCGTCTGCTTTGCTGGGTTGGCCGATGCAAACGCCAGCATAATGTCAACTCCGCACGCCATCCCCCCTAAATCCTCTCGTCCACCGACGGCCCGATCGGGCAACCGGCTTGAATAAATGTTTATATGCATGTAAATTAATTTGGAATTACACAGCCGCAAGGTGCTATGCTGACGGATCAGGCGGAGCGTTCTGTTTTGACGCAAATCGCGTAAACCACCGCGATGGGGGAGTCTGGGAATATCGTCCAGCCTGGAACTGGAGGTGTCCGGTGGTGTGATTGATTTAGCCACTTCGTTGATCGCCTTTGGCCTTCGCTGCGAGGCGCCACTGTTTCTCGGTGGAAAACTGTGTCGTGACTTCTGCCGGCGTTTGCGTCACCAAACGGTGGATTTTGCGGGGTAGCAGTCAATAAACGAGTGACTATTTTTGTTACCCTTCCGAGACAACGTTCAAAAGTCGATCACAGCACCATTAGGACTCGATACGATTCAATAAATATAATTTCAAGTTTTAGTGTGACTCCCAATTACGAGCTTCTCCCGGTGTAGATGCTTATAAACCAACCATGGCATGATGCTTCCACCTGTATGAGTCAATTTATTGCCACTGGAAAATGTAACGTAGACCTGGATAACATTCCGCTGCTCAATTAAATTATTTATTTACACCTCACTTCAGATCTCGGAAGCTTCGAGCATGTTCCGTCTTCGTATTTGTCTATACTTTAAAAACGGAGAGTGGGTTGATTCCGGAATATTTATAAAACCAAACGGTTACCTTTATCTGGCAATGTATCGGGTTTTCTTCCACTCGCATGCGATTGCGATTAATTATCCGCAAATCCGGTGAGCATTGGCTGATTCTGATGTACTGTGCACCCAGACAGAACGTAATTAACCGGCGAGAAGGGTCTGGAACCGTGCACCTGCGTCTGTTTCTTATCAATCACAGCCCGTTCGGCCATTTAAAAGGCCGGTGAGTAATCATCACGGTTGCAACCAGACGAGGTTTGCCAGGCACGACTAACTCATTTTACATTTTACCCTGCAAAAAGAACCTTCAATAATTTATTTATTTTACATAGTCATAAAAATAACGACATAACAGTTTTATTTCTAATGGTCTGAATTTAAAATTTGTTTCATTCGTTCAAATTTTTTCCTTCAAAAATCATTCTGATTCAAATCACCTATGTTGACAATCAAATTTAGGCGATCCTTATGTACTAGGGGAAGATTGGCAAGTCCATTATTTTATTTCATTTGCAGCAACACGAGCGAAGCTATTGTTATTGAAATAGAATGAAAATACATTAATTACAATCACGTTTTGTTTTTCCACTTTTGGCGTCTAGATTTTAAAATTGTTTCCATTACATTCCACTGCTCCCTAACTTTGAACATATTTCCACTCGACGTTGGTAATTTAATTCATTCAGGTCGACAATGGACAAACTTCAGGGAGTTTACAAATAAACCAGTACAGTTTTACCAGCATTCGTCGTGCTCTGGACGCCGCTAGCGGATGGCGCATAAATACAAATAATTAAATGAAATTGGTTTGAAATCTACCGTTGGCCCTGCGAAAACCCCCTGGTGTAGAAAGGTTTTGTAATTATGTTACACCGGAATGGAGAAAATGGGGCAAACGAAAACGAATGTTTATAACAAACTCCCTTCGCAGTTAACACTTCGCGGGGCCATCGTGGAAAAGCGCGACGTTTGTTGGCAACACCTTCCTTCGTCGTTGATGGATGCTTTTGTTCGACGAGCTGTATAGCAATTACTGGTTTAATTAAATTTCAGCTGCTCCCGGCAAACGCTGCTGGCAGGACTTTGATCGGGTGTACAAGTGGCCATGCATTAATGGGATTGCAATGGGAAAAAAATGAACCCGATCGCTGGCCCAAGTGACGTCGTGGAAACTACTAAACGGTTCACAAACCTCAGAAATTGTTTGAAAACAACCCGGTCCATCCGGTCCCGATTAGAACGTTCCCGAACGGGGTGTAAGTGTGTTGGCAGCGGCAAGTGGTGGTGGTTTTGCATGTTTCACACCGAGCTCCGGCCCCTTTTTCCCTCCCGCCTCGTGGTCGGACTCCCCTGCCACGTGCTAATTGGAATGAAACCGATCATTTACGACAACGTCCCGCAGCAATCCACCGCACGGCATCATAGTTGACAAGTCATCGACAATTAATGCTCGCTAACGCCAACGTTGTTGTGACGCAAGAACATGACCGGTACACAATCTCAAACACCCCAACAGAGCCACAAACCCCGTTTAAACGCTTCGTTCCAGGGTACGTCGCCTGGTCAAAGGTTTTGCGCTCCATCCGGTCGCGGGATTCCGCCGGACGATCGGGCAATACCGGGCATTACGTCGCGGCCGGCCGACTGGAAGCTGAATCCGATTAATTGCCGTCCTCACCACCGCAAGGCAACAGGCAACCGGCTTGTCGGATTCTGCGAATATTAATCTGTGCTGGCAAAAAGTCATCCAACTAACTCTCTCTCGCTCTAATGGCAGCCTGGGATATTGCTCGATTGGTGGTTTTGCATCGATCTTATGTCATCAGCCATCTCTAACGGCAGCGTTGAGCGCGTTCTGATGCGGAAGTGCACCCGGCTTCGACCAGAAGTGCAATAAAGAACTGCCATTCGGCCAGAACTTGGCTTTGGAAGCGAGCATCAAAAGAATCTAAATTGCCGGAGGAGGTAATTTTGGTCGTGTTTGGCAAGGTTGAATGGAATGAAGCAAAACGAGCAAAAACAAAAATCATTTAACATTCAGTACCAATTAATGTTGATTTCAATTTGGATGGCGAACACCATCGGACAGAAGGAACTCACGTACGTCTAATTAAAATAGTTCGGTAATTTACACGTTTCCTTTTTATTTTCAAAGGTTCCGAAGGTGGTGGGTTGCTTCATACAGGTGCAGAATTCTTTGATTTTCAAGTCTGTAACGAACGTGTCTGATCGTCGCCTCCGATCGAGAGTGTGAAAGGTACATTTGCACAGAAACGGAAAGTCACCATGATGTGATGTAAGTCGAAAAAGTGTCGCTTCATCCCATCATGTTAGCTGTCAGTGAGGTGTTGGAGCCGTTGCCAAGTTACGGTTGACATGGTTGCATGGAAAACGAACGCAACGGTGTCTCAGACCCGGACTTCCAAGCAGGGCGCACTAGAGCCGCAAAATTCTTACCCATCGGTGGAGCGTATTACCGGACGGGCGTGGAGTCTTTGCGGAGTATTTAGCGAACGAGGGAAAGAACTACTCAACCGTGGCCCCACACAGCCTTACCATGGACGGTGAGATCGATTGGCTTGGCGTGTTTGTTTTGTGGTCTTGTAGTGTGCCAATAAACCGAGTCGAATTGGGGAGCGCTAAAAATAGGCAAAGCGTGTCCGCCCCACGCCACCGGGACGGGTGGAGAGAATGGATTCCGTATCATGTTCTTCCGGCATTACAAAATTCTAACCACCCTAACGGAACAAACCGCCCCGTCGGGGGTGTCCTCGGAGCCGTGAAAAGCCGATGGATCGTGAACATTCACCCCCACGGGGATCCTTGTTCAGGAGCCGGTGAGACTCCCGTTTCGGTTACGGTACATTAATAATTCATTAAAGGTTATTTATCAAATAATTAGCAACCAATTGATGGCATGCTTTATTGCTACCCAGCGCCGGTGGCATCGTCGTTCCGTCGGGTTCGGAGGGTTGTTACGTGAGTGTTTGCACTTCAGAGGCGCACATTAGCGGCACATTAGTGTTGGCTAGTTGGATTTCAAACGACAGTACCGCGGTGAAGATGGTTCAAATTGATCACCGACCACCCTGGGCACGTACCGTTGGAAGACGGTGGCTCTTTGTGCCGGGCAGACGGGGAAATTGATTTGGAAGGGACCTTCAAGGGATTTTACCTTACCGGTGCGCCTGGAGGTCGAATCGTCGTTGACAGTCTAAGCACATAGTTCCCTCCCATGGGGTGGAGAGGTGGATTATAATGAACCATTAAGGGCCACCGGTGACCTTGACGAAGGGTCGATATGAATTGGAATTATAACCGAACCATGTCGAGGTAGCATTGGAAGTATAAGTGGGTTAGAATTGACCTTATAAAAATTATTGAAACTATGAGGTCGACATAACAATGATGACCGTTGAATGTTAAGCAATTTGTAGAACTCCAAATATCTGTAATTTTTAACCAAATAATATTTTAATGTATATTTTTCTTCGCTACAGTTTACAATTCACAATCCAGAATGTGTGAAAAGGGAAACAAAAATCCAATCAAACAAGATCGCTATTAAAAAACAACTCTTTATTAAGTTCCATCTGATAAACTTCCTTTCACCGTGTGTTCTTTCTTCGTAAACATGGATGAAGAATGAAGTGCCAAAGCGAACGTCTCCGCCCGACGGATTGGATCTAAATTTAGCCACCGCGCCGCCGGGCAACCTTCACCGTGGTCTTGATTCATGGCTCGATCGCGCTATGGTTGCGCTTAATTTGCCGCCACAAACTTAACGTCTCAACGTCTGTGCAACCGATTGATATCGGCTTCGGTTCATCACCTTGCGGCGTTCAGCAAGTGCGCGACCACTACCAGCGAGACCTTTGAGACAGCCGGCCCGATGCGGAAGTGGCCCCCGTCTGGTAGGCCGCTTTCCGGCTCGTTGGATGAGAGCGAAAGACCGCCGGTCGATGAAAAACCCAACGCTCGGCAAAGTGAAGCGATCGAAGTCCATTTTCCGCACGTTTTCGTGCGTGCAGCTGAAAAAAAACAACGACCAGCTGGTCGGGGGAGTCTTGGCACGGACGGGTGACTTGCGATCGCAGCGGCAGCTAGAGTAAGCATGATCATTTAGGCCAAGTTAAGCCGCGAACCGCGATGAATGGGCCTTTACGCAGTTAGTTTTCGCATGTGGAGGCCTAGAGCGTGCGCGAACAAAGGGAGATAAACAAAGAAAGATGATTTTTCCGATCCGCCATCAAAAAGGCACGCTTGTCTGGTACTACTACATGCGGTTTGAGCATGTTTTCATACATCTTTCTGAGGGTGAATCGTTCTTTTGATGTTGGTAGATTCGTTTCATTTAAGCGACAACCATGTGTGTGAATAATGATTTTGATTTGTTTCAAGTGGTTCAATATGCAAAAATATGCAGAAGATAACATCGCTCTTCAAGAATGCATATTTTCCTATGATCGGCTGACTTCAAGCGTCTGTGAAATCTGCACGATGTCAATACTTGCATTTACCCTTTGTAACCCTGAAATATATAGGTTTATATTACATTTTTTTACAATCCTGATTACATCTTTAACTTCTCGAAGCAAAAATTTGCAAATATCCGTCTTTCTGAAAATCTCAAAATGATTAAAGGATTAATCATAAATCAAAAATTTGCTAAGTTTCATCCAGAAAACTTTGTAAAAAAGTCTACGAAAGTGTAATACTTTAAATATTCAATTAACATAACGTATGCATTAAAAAAATAGACAAATTTTCATCGACGATAAGAAAAAAGTGAACCAAGCTAATTGAATGAAGTAAATTTTATTGTAAAGTTACATCACTTAAGTACTTAAAAAAAAATATTTTGACGGCCAGTAAGGCGGCCATATGGTACTTGGTCGAAACTTTAGCCATAGCCGACAAAACCATTCAAGTTGACATGTTTTTCAGTAGTTGTGAGGCCTGCCTGACCACCTGCTGCTCCGCTTGGGCTTTAAGTTGTTGGAATAGATCCTACGTTTAAGAGTTGTCAAGGTTTTATCAGTAACAAGTGGCATGGGGACATAGATAGGGTAATCAGTGCTGGTATTGATAATGATATTTGACCGAATTTTGTGATTTTCCGAAAACATGTATTACAGGAGCTTCGAGCCGGTTTGTTTAAGTGACTGGCTTCGAGCGCGTCATCTGTATAACAAACTCCATCTTTTCTTAGTTTTTCTTAACTATTTGGCCGGTTGAAGCGACATTTTGATCCAAAAAACGGAATGATTAGGCCATTTTTCGTTATGCCTGTCGTAACGGCCTCTGTTGTCATTTGAGGTCTCGCAGCACAGTCAGTGGCCGGACCAAGGCTTCCAAATGATTTTTCAACCTGTCTCCATAAGTGACAAATTGTTAAAATTTCATATCAGCTGAATTCGGTGGACAAGAAATGTCTAACAAAATCAAAAAACTTCATTCCGCTATAATGCTGAAGTTTTTTACACGTTATCAAACGAAGACGGTTTGCTGTTTTGGCCACGGCGGATTCAATTTTAATGATAAAGTTGTTAAACTTGGTTGGAATGTAAAAGAAATGCTACTTTTTATGTTACTTTCAACAGAAAGTTTCTATCGTTTTCGGTTTTTGCAGGAAAAATCGTCAAAATTTGTCTATTTTTTTTAATGCATACGTTATGCATTTAAAAAATAGACAAATTTGTTTCGACGATAAGATAAAAACCAAGCTAACCAAGTAAACCAAGCTAAACGAATAAAATAGATTTTTTTGTAAAGTTACATCACTTAGGTACTTAAAAAAAATATTCTGAATTTCCGAAAACATGTGTTACAGGAACTTCGAGCCGTTTTGTTTGAGTGGCTAGCCTCGATCGACACATCTGTATAACTATCTCCATCTTTTCTAAGTTTTTCTTAACTATTTGGTCAGTTGAAGTGACCCTCTGGTCCAAAAATTGGATTTTTTGAGCCATTTTTCTTCGTTCTGCCGGTCATTACGTCCTCTGATCTTGATATTATTTTATGTCAGTGATACTTGTAGCTTCTGATCATTTTAAAAATACAACTAGACTTTATTATTATGAAATAGAGACATGTTTCTAGATTCCGTCTCTCAAAAAGGGAGGTCGTTAAAGTTTTAAGCGTGTGGTTTCCGTACCGAGCAACCACCGTGTGTGGTGAAATATGAATGAAGTGGCTTCTTTTTTGCTCCAAAGTGATCTCCATTTTAGCTGGCGCACTTTCGAGGCAGACAGACTTCACAAGCGGTTTTCGCCAGTCGTCCATCTTCGCCTGTCAGCTCGTCAGTCAGCCGGTGTCAGTCCAAGAGTCATTCTGCATGATTGCTTCTTCCGGCCACACACACAAACACGCCGGCACCGCTTTTCCCACCAGACGAAAACATTCCCGGTGCCGACTTTCGATGGCACACACCAGGTGTTGATTAATTGTCTTTGTCCTGGTGGGGTTTTTGGCGAGTTGGTGCTGGTACCGCGACGGACGATCTACTCCACGCACCACACGAACGTCATTCCCGGGGACCGGGGCGGAAGATGATCGACCGCCATTGCACAGTGCGCCGGTTGCTATTGTTTGTCAGTGTTACCGTGTGATGTATTACGTCGTGCGTGATGGTGGAAATGAAAATGGCTTTCGACCGGAGAAAGAAACGGTTCCAGCAAGTTGAGTTGTCATCGTCTGACGGCGTTTCCAGACGTTCCAAGATTGACTTTTCTTTGTTCTCAACCGCACAAAATGGACGATACGCTGTGGCAGTTATTTGCAACTAAATTAAATCGTTTAATTTATATACGGTGATATTTGCTATGAACAATTCTTGCTCAAATTTTCGTATAACCATTAGAAATATAATGTATCAAAAGTTTGTGAATAAACAAGGATACTTCAACTTCAAGTAGCATTTAAAGTTCAAACGCACATTTCATATGGTATCAATTCAGAACACTTTGTAAATGAAATCGTAATTACATTGAATGATCCTCGCAACTACGCATATCTTCAGTTTTTATATTGTCAGATGCGCCATTTCACATTCGAAGTCGTCAAGCAAGCTTCGGGGGAGATTTTCCTTCACCAAAAGTCGAAAACAACAGGTGGTCATGTCCACTGGCGGTTAAAGTAAACTCACTCTTGTGGTTTAGTTTGTTCGAAAAAGTTCACAGAGCGATTGGGGGAAAGCAATAAACCTCATAGAGAAACCCTTTAGTAGACATCAGTTGGCGTAATTTTCATTTCCCCTCCATGATAACGTTGATGGAAGAGAGCAGATACGGCTAACCGGCACTATAAGCTGTTGTGACAGCAAAGGCTATGTGCATCAACGTCGTATTAAGTAGGAGGTTATTTATAAAAATAATTTCACGTAATACCCTTCAGTAGCTGGACGGTGGCCGGTCGTTTCGATGTTCCTTGTGCGGGTTCGGTTTCGTCCGAAGCAGCAACCAGGGCTCACAGGGCAAGAGTTCGTTTCATTTCGCCGTGCTGTCAGAGACGTCATTGGATTCGTCCGCGCTTCGGTACGCACTGGTCGTATTTGGGCCATCAACATCATCATCATCATCCCCATCACCATCGTCATCAGCGTCGCAGCGAGTTCGTTGTGTCTATAGGGGTGGAAAATGGCACACGGTCGGGGAAAACGCAAGACCCGCAGCGACCGTCGAGCAAGATAAAGTAAGATAGAGAGGAAAATCACGGCTCGCGTGTATCTTTTCACTTGTATCGCCAGGGTTTCGGAGGGACGATGCGGACACGTTGTGGAGGTGCTACAAGTGACCCAAATTGTGCGGACAAGTACGGCCGATATTGGGTTCGTACCGTTTCCGTGCACACAAACCGTACGGCCATCCAGCCGAACAGTTGATCCGGATCGGATTTAATATCGACCCTACGGCGCTACTGGTCATGACCCGATGTAGTGATCCTCCTGTTTTCCTACCGAATGTCAGCTCGCCGGCAAGCGTGAACCTTGAGTCGGTACGACTAAGTCGCTAGAATTGACCCCGCTTTTCAAGATTAAACATTTACCAAACATGTACCGTTTGGTGGGCCGGAGTTGGTTGTTTCTTTTTTACACGAAAAGTCTACAACTTCATTGGGCTTCAAAATGGTTGGCTTCGTTACATATTCGGCGAATCTCATTAGTATCGGATGATGGTAAAAACTCTTATTTTACGTTGAGTAAATCCTTGAAGTAATAATGAATAAACGAAATACGGCTGATGCTGCAGAAAGTTCTAAGCTCGCAACGCAACTTCATTTGCAAACCTTGCTGTGTTACATTTTGTACTGATGGTTATGTGTAAAGGCGTTACGATGAAGCTGGCTTCGAGGCTTGGAACGATGCACGTCGAGGTACAATACAATTTCTACCTCCATAATGAAGCACAAGAATTCGGTAGCCGTGCTCGGAAATATAAGTCTACCGTTCCATCGTTTCGTTCCTGCCGACGTCATCGTCGTACATATTTCTTGCTCCTGGCAGCAACTAATGACGAAGGCAATGTTAATGGTTTGCCAGAAGAAAAACGAATTCCCGTTTCTTGGCACTTTTGATGTTCTGCTGACGTGATACCTTGTAGCGCATTTTTCAACTGTAATCGATATGTGATGGTACTTTATTCATAATAAAAGAGGTTCCTAAAGAGTTTGCAGGAGCACAAGTCGGAGCTCGGATGTGAGTTGTGAAGGAAGGAACAAATCGGTGTGTTCCATAAATAGCGGTTCTTGATGGAAATAAGGTGTCACTTTAGTACGTGCGTACGTCGGAAGCGTTTGATGACGTATGAACTAATGGACTAGGTAAGTATGTTAGAACGTATATGAAAAGAAGAGTAAATTAGGCATATTTTATTGTGAAGTAAACAAGATCAACAAACTACATTAGACAATTTAAATATACACAATGTTGCAACGTTGAGCGAAATCGATTTACGATTAAAAACAATCCAAAACGCAACCCACGCATCGTGCCGGGAAATTGTTTGATATCCTACCGACGATCTGTGTATCGATAACATGCGGTAAATTATATTTTCCCAGCGCCAAAATATTGACACAAATGCTGACCGATCTATTTTCCTGCGCCCGCGTGCGATGAAATATTGCCCCAAGGACTCGTTACACGGATCATCGAGCCGTGCACGCGTGACGAACGATCATAAGTAAACAATCTGCTTAAATAAACAGCGCGTACGGCAAAAATGACACACTGGAATAACATACTTCGGCGGGAATCAAATTTCACGGCCGATAAACGATGGTTCTACCGGCAAATCGGTGCAGGTGGATGTCATTGGTGTCCAATCAATCCTCACCGCTCTAAATCCTATTAGACCAAAAACCGAAACGAAACCGCTGCTCGATTTCGTTCTCGTCCTTACGATTTATGTTTTGTGCCTTCGCGGTCTCCTCCCATCGAAGTATGAACAGGGGGTGTGGGGGGCAAGGGTAGGTGTGTTTTTTGTACGCCCAACATAAAGGGTACCAGAAGCAAGCAATTCACGAAGCACGGAAACGATCTGATCATTCGTCTTTTCGACGCTCGTCAACAACCGGCGGGTGGATGGAAATGCGAAAATGTGCGCGGAAAAGTGGACGGGGAAATCCGGTGGAAATACTTATGTCACCGACCTCGCACCAATACAGGCAACCGTTACCGGTGGGTGCTCACATAAATAAAAACAAGAAAAAATAATCCCAAACGCACACACACACACACTTTTTCTTCAGCCGCTTGAAGCGAAATTTTCTGCCTATTTTTAGCACGCGCAAAACGGACGATGCCAAAACAATCATATTTTATCGTCACCGATTTTCCCACCTTCGAGCCGTCGTTTTCCCACGGACCGACAGGCAAGTGTCTCACGACCGAGGGGTCACCGTTTCGCGAAGGAAGCGCATTTATTTTTCTCTTCGTGCGAAAAACGTTGGCGTCTAAGTAGCATAAGTTGAGTCCGGCGAAAAACGGAAAACGGTTTTCCCGGTGCGGCGAGAAGCGAACCGAGCCAAAGGAAACCGGCGGTAATAATATATGTCCCGAATCACGACGACGGGCCGGGAAAGCGAGGAAAAACACACAACATAATAACAAAATTAATACCAATAGTCAAGTGGCCCGGCCTTATGATGGACGGACGGAACACAACGCGCCAGTGGACGGTTTCGGTGGACGGTTTTCTAGATTGGCTTCGGGCGATCCTATCGTGGCAAACGGTAAGCCTACGAGCTGACCGAAACGAAGTCGAGCTGTGTTTTTCTTTCCCTACCAGAAACAGTTGGGACACTTTCGGTTGCATGAAAATTCGAGTATTGGTGTGGAATTTGTTTGGTTTGTTTGGTTTGTTAGCGATACGGAACAAGTTCACGATACATTATGGTGGGTAAGGATGGTTGCGCTTTTTTATTTACGATAAGTAGCACAGAAAAATGGGAAGAATTAACCCGCGGTAGGGTTGGGTCGACAGAATGGAGGAAGGAGGCCGTTTCAGAATAAATCACTGGAAGAAAAAACTAAGCCTGTTGCTAGAAAGACGGTTTAGTGTGATGGTTTTCGCTGATGGTTAGGGATGTGTTTTTGTTTCATTCAGATTATTTCTCATAATACACCAGGGTTTTCAGGGCCAGGTCGTCCGTATCGAACTGTTCTTTGCCGGTATGAGGCATTGAATTGCACGTGCAAGGCTCTTGTTTGCTATTATTAGGGAGCACTTTGAGTTTGTTAAGTTCTACTTTGCCGTTTTCTGTAGCAACATTGACGAGTTGAAAATAGGTCTCGTTCACATCTGTCAAACGTTGCGGGGTGAAACAAATATGAAACAAAACATTTTAGAAGCTCTCTTTTGAGTGGTAAATTATATCGTATGTATTGTCAATGACAATTATACATGTTGTAAAACTAAGTAAAACTCCCGGTATGATGAGTATTTCAAGTTTTATTTATTTGCAAATCAACGACTCACAAAACAGTTTATTTTCGCAATCTCTATGAATCATAATTTGTGAACAACAATAATATAAAATAAAAAAAGATTTCCTAAAATCATGGTCAAGCAGAATTGTTTAAGCATTTTATCAATTGAAAATTGTACAACTGCACAATAATCCTGTTCGAGAAGACCATTGTAATGCAATGGAGCGACTACGGCACATGTTTCGCTGTCGACAATTAGTTCACCACCAACATCTCACTGTGGCTCCTGTTTGTTGCCAGTGTGATCCAACACACATCCGAGCCCGTCTCGTCCGGAAATGCAGTATGCCTGCGCTGCGGTAGCATACAAATTACCCACTAACTATGAGTAACGACCATTGGTTCAATTAGTGGTGACCTGTCGTTTTTCAAGCTCACGACAAAACGTTGAATGGAACCTGCAGCGGCGCAACAACACTGGGGAGTTTCAACCGCAGCTGAAAATGGAATGGAAATGCTCAAGAAAGTGGAAAACAGTTCACTCACGCCGTGCAGAGAGTGGAAGTGGATTAGGTGCTAGAAGAAGGACACAGAAGGAGCAAAGGAGAGAAAAAAGCGGAAGAATCGTGGCATGGCAGTGATGGGTTTTTACGATGGATGCTGTTCCGAAGTGAGCTGGAGATTTTTTTTCTCACCCTTCCGCCCGGTGACCGACTTCAGGTTTGTGTCCGTCGCTCGTATCAAGATTCTGCGTCCTAATGAGACCGTCTGCCAGGGCATAAATCATTCTGATAAAACAGCTTGATTTTCCCGGGCGATGCCACCAGTTGTCTGCTCGTGGCGAAGGGGGGAATACACTAGAGAGAAGGCCGGGAAAACCGGGGGCGATACTCTCCGGGACGGAAGTGGCGAATAATTATCAGAAAATCTAATAAGCACCATTTTGTGATGTCGCTTGTCCTAGGGTGAGTGTTGATGAATGGTTTACCCTTTTTGCCGGTTCACACGTTCGCACAACAGGGCACCAACTGGTGGTGGCACTTACAATGAAGAAAACCTCAAGCAGTGACCTTTTAGTGATGAATCTCTGCAAAAGTGGAATATTTAGCGTTGCAAAAATAGTAGGATTATAATTTAAAAATCAGGAAATTCATTGTTATTCTTAGAACTTACTATACTCTGCTTGGTAGTTCATAAATACTTTTGATA
>KE525406.1:365584-382491 GCA_000441895.2 Anopheles sinensis
TGGAGTCACTTAAGATAAGTAGCAAAGACCGAAGAAAACGACGGATTGCGAAGTGCGAAACGAGTACGGTTGAGTCGGTTGATGGACAATCATTCCCGTTTGAGCAGGTTTACGAAAACAGTAAGAGTACTCTGTTCGACATCTGCGCGAGCGGGTGAATGGTACGCGCGTGCCACCCCACGAATCAACATCACACCACTCCGCGGGGAGATGTGTCAATCATTTGGCGAATGACTTGTGATTTGTTTAACGTTGTGCTCACATTTGTTTTCGAATCAGCCCAGAGGTTCATGTCGTTCTATTAGGGATCAAAATTAGAATGTTCGGGCCGCAAATGAGGTGACTAAATCGATCGGTTTCCCGATATGATACTTTAAGTATGATTTGGTTTAGACAAAACCGAGAACATAATGCACCGGAGCGATGAGTCCAGTGTATTATTACTATTCAACATTTTATCAGAAGCGAACCATGAATCCTTCTGTTTCTTCTCTTTGCATTTACTCTAGCAAACTGTTTAGCAAAACTATGAGAATTTACTTTCAATTGCTTAAACTACCAATGATCTTGAAGATATGGTTGAACATGGCTTTAGAACATTATGTTTTAGCTGCTTATACAAATAAATAATTGTCTTTAACTTTAATCTTTTAAGAGCCATCCGAACTCAATTTTTTTTTCAAAATATTGTTCTTGCTAAAAAGCGATAGAACAATATGTGGAACAGTTAAAATAACAAGTTACCCGTAAGGTTTAATTTCTATTATATTCGTGAATTGCTTTTTTCAGTTCGTATTTATACATGAGATTAATAATTGATATCGATTGACTATTGGTATTAACAAATTGATCAATATTTGCACTATTACCATCGACGTATAGCTTAGTAATTAAGGAAGCGATTCGATTGCTCGAGTATGATCACTGTTCAAATTGTTACAAATTGCTACAAATTCGCATCTTTCCCCAGTATCCTGTTCAAAAACCTGGTACGCGTTGCTTATGCCTGGGCGTATTCCTGACATTCCCGGGGGAACCATTAATCTACTTACCGAATTTCACATCCGTCATCAATTTGAGCGCATGTGGATGCGTATACGATCCTAGGGCAACCACTGCATCGCCATCTCTAAAATGCATCACGAGCAATAAAAGCGCCCAGCAACAACGTTTCAGCTTGCACTGCCAGCCTTGGGGAAAATTCTACATGGACATATCTCCGATATCAGGTCCTGTGCACACGGCACGTGATTGAATTATGCGAATTGGGCTACCGTCCGTCGAGTCGAACGAGTTCGTTAAAAGCATCCACGTGGGTACCAAAATACTGGCCAAAGGTTTGTTTTTGCTGCAGCACTCTTAATAAAGCAAAACAAAGCAAAATTTATACTCCCTGCCGTAGGGTACAGGTACGGTACCGTACGGGGTATCCTGGGACTAGCTTTACACAGTTCATAAGGTGCCCTGCAGCATCACGAAATTTTCGCTGAATGAACTTAATTGCGCCGAGCTCGACGATGTGCTGATAGCACCGAGTTTCGGTCAGTTCAATGGGGCGCGAAAAACGTGCCGGACGGAACAAACACGGTCGCCGCATGAATTATGTGCCAAATTGTTCCCGCTATTGCGTCGAAATATTCATGTTAAAATGTGCTCTACTAGGGCGTGGTTTAAAATGTTTAAACATATGCTGAAAAAATAGCGTAAGCATGGATATTTCACGCCAGCCACGTTACACTATGTTAATAAGAAAGCTGTTTACTCACTCACAAAGACGAGCTGGGCGTAGTTTTGTTTTTTGAAATACATTTTCTGACTCACTTCCAGCAAAACCTGTTGCCCAGATGGCGATTGGGTGCTTACTTCTGTGCCGAATCATTTGGGGCGCTCAAGTTCATTCATTCTTAATCAAACCATTTTTACCAACGCGTCGTGTGAGCAAAAGTAAAGTAAAATTTTATTTTTAGCCCCATAAACCATTCGAAACCGAGCGTTTGGAAACGTTCCGAGGGTGGGCCAGCACAACATTTGATTGGGAGCGGAGTCAACCTTCGTGCGTCAAATACGGTGCATTATTCCTTGCGGCCACCAATCGACGAAACATCTCCAAGTGGGTGAATCCGATGGCCGCCATCGACTTGGCCGCATCCGGCGTGGGCGAAAAGGGTTCATGCGGGTCAAGGATAATGCACTGCGTTTTAGTGGAATCGGTTTTTGCCGATAGCTCATGCCCACTTCCGGCAGGCCAGTGGAATGCGATCTGAGTGGTTGTTCGGATGAATGGCCGTTGCGGTTAGTCGCCAGCCTAATTGCCTTTCACCGATGGTTTGTGGTAAAATTAGAATGTAGTTTTCAATCACGGCTCTCATACCGACGGTTCTGGGAATCGTTTCCATGTGCGATAAAATTCCTTTACCGATGATATATTTATTGGTATGATTGGAAAATTATCAATTTGATTGAATCATATTGGAAATGATTCGAGGAATTGACAAGCATAACTTGATAATATGAAATTTATCGAATCTATCTATTTATCTATTTTTAATATAAACTGACTGGTATAAATTATCTTTGTTTACGCCTCAAAGTAAAAGGTGTGCTTTTTCAACGTTAAATATTTTGGGTTCTTCCACAAAATTCCGAACGATTTTCTACTGAAGCAAATTCTTATTCAGATTTTCATTTCTATGAAAGTCTCAGTAAGGGTGAACTTTCCGAAAGAAAACAACTTTAACCTAAATTTTAGGATAAATTGCTCAACATTATTGTCTATTCAAAACCATCCGATTCAGTTAGCAAACCATCGAAACTTTATGCTTTATTAAAAAAACGTAGTACGAAAGCACATTTGAATGTTTCTCGTTGTTAACTGAACAAAGTACCGTTCACGCCGCGAGATCAATCTGGTTTCTGTTACGTAAAAGTGTTTTTTCTACCAAATCTTCTGAAGTACTTACCCAGTGCTAGCTGAACAAATCCTGGCCGCGTTGCGAGACAAAAACCGCCGACTAACGAAGGATGTGAAGCTGGGCATGCGAGCGTGCTTATGCGTTGAACTTCCGTCGACCGGAAGCAGCCGAGTGCAGCAGTGGTACGGGAAAGTTTTGTCCAAATGTTTGCCAGCAAAAAAAAAAAAAAACCCTAGCCTAAATCCTCTCCGGCACGATGGATCGTACTTTGGTGATGACTTTTTTTTCTTCTGTTTGTGACTAAATGGTTTCAACGTTCTACGCTTTCAATGTTGTCCCGAGCACAAATTGTAATACACAAAACTTGCTGGAATTTTCGGAATCCACCACCGTACTGTAACATGCACAAGAAAAATAAGGAGGAAAACTCGTCGTCAAACGCTCCTTTCTTGTCAGGATCACACAACGTTTCTTGGAAATTCAGTTGGAAACCACTTAACGCTTCACTTCCCACTTTGTGTGCGAGATCGCACCGTATCGCACTTGGTTGACTTATTCACAGAAAAGTGCACCGCAATTCTGCGCTGGAATTGTCTGAAATTATGATACTAAGATAGGATAAATTTAGCTATGTGGGATGCTACCCGTCGAATTCACAGACCACCCCTCACTGTGGTTCACTTCTTGACGCGCCTTCGGATGATGAATGTTACAAGTCTGGATCTGAATTCCGGTACTACCGCGAACTGCATCAACCGAAAGAACGCAACGAAATGGGCAAACGGCTGCGTGGGGAACAAAAGAAACCGGTGAACATTCTGAGCAAATTTAACACCTTTTCACGCGCTTCGCGAAGCGCTAACGCTATAACTCTCTGTCAGCGATCGGTTGGCGGACACAGTTTTCCACAGGATCGTTGATTGCTGTTGATTTTTCCACTTTTTCGCCAAACGAGTTTTCGCAACGAATCGACTACAGTCTCCCACGCACGGCGTGCTGCCGGGTTGTTTCTTGGACTCGGCAGCATAACACCACCACCGATGCTTGCAAGATGTTTCACGTCCTGCATCGACCGAGAACCGCCACAAGACACTTGCCACCCCGGTCGGCACCGTTTTGATACGTTCAACATTTAATTTCCTTTCCGTCGAGTGACATATTTCGGTTCGGAGCTGGCCGGAACGGTGACACAAGTGGCCACCGGAACGGTCTGGTGTGGACCGGCCAGGCGCTCGGTTCTATTATTAGCGATGCAACGCTTTCTGGCCACTGACTATCAACTGACCGGTGTGTTTGGTACGCGTGGAAAATCCACCCCCTCCTGTGAATGTGGTGTCAAACTCAAGGAAAACTGTCGCCGGTACAACTTCGTTCATTGCGTCCAGAATGTGAACACCGACTGGATGGAGCATTTTATTTGACACCTTTGCGCGGGCCGAAGTTATATTTATTCTTTTGCTTACGTTTTCGAATGATAGTTATGTTTATGTATTTTTTGGCTTTTTCGAGGGAACCTGCTATCCTTATTCATCGTCACTGGCAATTGGTTTTTTTTTATTAATACTATCTATTTTTCTACTCTAGTTTGTCAAGAATTGAAATAATAGTATCAACAAACTAACACTTTTTACTGTTATTCAAAATAATTTACCCTCAAGTTTAGTTTGGGTACAGTTCGTAGGTAATTTTTTTTCACGCACGTTTTCACGTAATTGTTTCACTCGATTCAGTTCAAAATAAATACAATATAAAATCTGAAAAGAAAGTACTTGCTGTCCTTTTATTTGGCCTGCGAGTAGGTCCTTTGATGGCTTTGGCTGCCTTTTGTTCTACCATCATAAACAAACATCAATTAGTTTATCTGTTGGGGCTTACCTTAATGAGTAAATGTATCAGAAAACGTGAAAATATCTAGCCATCGGACATTAACTTTCGACATTCTTTAGAACTTTTAGTACTTGCGAAGTGCTATTCAGAAACTGAAGATTTGGTATTTGCTATGTTTTAAAAATTGAACATTCTTTATTACTTGCAGTACAATATGTACAATGGATAAAATTAGCTTGCTTCAATGGGATCAAATACGAATAATTTGAATTTCCAATGTGACGCAAACTAAGTGGAACATCTGGAAACGTTTGAGGTTATTGGTGACCGATCGTTCGAGATTTTTCAACAAAATCGTTGTTATCAACACTTACTGCTATAATATTGACACAAAGTCTGGTGTTCTTTTTGAGGCGTTCTATTAACCGTTTGGCCCAGTACCTGTCCTCCGTCAGACTTATGCCTTACAACTGCTAGGAACACCTGACCTTGTTTCGATTTGTGTATTTTTTGTTCTTTTTTTTCTTAAAACATACACAGCTTTCATGAATCCAGAAGCGGAAAACCCTACAAAATTGTTCCACATCAGACGTGAAAGTCAACAAAGATTAAAGAACAACTTTCAACATGATCGTGCAAACGCATCAAACGACATGACTTGCAATCTGAGCATGTAGCGCATGATTGCAAACACATACGCATAAAGGTTGCGTAGGGACATTATTTCTCATACTCACACTTTCATTCTACGGCTGCTGCAGCATTCGAGCGGTGTACCATTTTTTTTTTTTCTAAAATTTATTACCAGCAAAACACAACCCCCTGCACGGTAAAAAAAATCCTACTCAGTCAAACTACACCAACACACACATCTAATTCGGCCGGTCCCGTTTTTGGCCCCGAATTCGTAGTTAGATGTTTGTTGTTTATTTTTGGCACACACTCACTTCTCTCTCGCCTCCACCTTACTGCAACGGTTTCCAAGCAACGGCGCTGCAGCGCAGAGTGCACCGTGTTGTGTGCATCATCTGGAAGCTGCTGATGCAACAGTTTCACTAGCTAAACGTGGCTGTCGTGTTCACGGACGAATTTTCTTTAGCACTCTCAACAATCAACCACATACTACCAGCGGGTAGGGTATGCAGCGGACACGTTTGCTGGCACACTTTAGCGCGGAAAATCGTTAGACACACGCGGATGGGGGGAAATTATCACCCCGGACAGAAATACATTTCCCCAACCGGTTCGGTTCTCCCTTTACGAAGCATTAAACAAACCAACTTTTCACTCACTTTTGAATGGTAGAATTTCACAACAGAAATATTTCCACCACACTTTTCCACTTCCCGTGAAGCACCGAAAGTTACGAAAGATTTTTGGTTTTGAGATTTGTCGTGCAGCTTGCCACCGATCGATCGCGACCACCGCAAGGCCTCTTCCCCGGTTGCGACGAAAACACTGACTGAACGTTATGGAGTTTTTCTCTGCGTTGACCCACGCCACCGTCGCCATTGATCGTCGGCTGTTGTGGTCGTCGTGGTCGGACCGGATCCCGCGTGGACCGTCTTGCAGGCGAGTGAAAAGTCCGCCACCGCCGCCGCAAAACCGATCGCCGTCGGGCGCACGTGTGAAAAACAACTATTTTCCCTTTCTCCTCGCTGCGCGTCGCGCTCGATCTCTCTTTCCTTCAACTGTGGCATACTCAAACACACACGTACACACACTCAAAGACACTGGAGTGGTAGGGAAAGGCAGCGGAATGCACCCCCAAGAGTGAGAGCAAGAGAGTGTGAAAGAGACGCTTGAGATAGTTTTGGTTCGAAGTGACTGAAGAAGGAAAAAACTGTAAAAAAAATTACATATACCTTCCTCAGCTCGATCACCTGATGCAAAACTGCTGTCTGGGAGAAAGGGAGGCCTTACCAACGCGATCAACAAGAGACAGAGATGCGGGCCGAGATAGACAGAGAGAAAATGGCACCCCCAGCGGAAAGCATCCCCACCGCGCCATCCCGATCGATACACGAAAGGGGTGGCAAGTGACGAGTGACAGAGAAAGAGAGAGAGTACCCACGAAGAAACCCAACGGCTCGCGGGAGGTGATCCGTCCGAAAAGTGTGCGGCGGGTTCGGTGGAAATACGGCAAGACACCGCGAGGTCGCCTTTCGCTTGGCAAACTCGCAGACAAGCGATAAAGTGCGGGGTGGGGTTGCTGCTAAGGGTGGGGGAACCCGTGGCTCGTGGTTACTAAAAACCATATACGAACACGCACACAGTAAAGCGAAAATGCAAAATAAACCAGAAAAAACTAG
Organism: Anopheles sinensis; assembly: GCA_000441895.2. Classification (NCBI taxonomy): domain Eukaryota; kingdom Metazoa; phylum Arthropoda; class Insecta; order Diptera; family Culicidae; genus Anopheles; species Anopheles sinensis. Next base: position 372,636 of record KE525406.1, read on the forward strand.
GACAGCCACAGCGGGGTAAGTGCATCCGAAATTCGGAGAACATTGAAGATCACGTCCACACGGGGTTGGTGGAGGCAGATGGAGGACGTTGGCCAAACGGGATGACACTCTACCGGTTCACGTACGTGTGTGACGCCTCTGCAGGGATGGGGGTTTTTCCTGTCACTTTCGATATGTCACTTCGCACGACATCCATCCGGGCTGGGTTCGGATGCGATCCGTCCGCTGCACGCCATCGCCAATGGCACACATTTTCCACCCGCTGGCCTCGGGAGATGGCACCGGGTAGCGGGGAGGGGCTGCAGAAATGAAACGTGCATGATGTGGCAATCAACTGCCACCGGGTTACAAGAGCCAACCGGTCCGACGCCGGGTCCGATGGCTTATGTTTGGCAACAAAATTGGGGAAGCGAGCAATCGAACCGTGCAAGCCGTGAAGCTGAAGAGACGTACGCCGGTGAGCCGAGGGTGGCCCAAATCGAAATAGGTCACACACACCGCTGTTGACCCACTTGGAACTTTCTTGGCGCACTCGATAGCCGCTGATTACGGCTTGAAAACATGCTGCGTTTTTGCTAATGCAAGATGATGAAGCGAAAGATGTTTATGATCGGAGGAAAAACTGAAACTCCACGGGAAATAATATCAAAACAAGACTATAAATTACTGATCATCTTTATGCTGCGAGCCACTCTTAGGCACCGTCTATTGTAGGAGAAATGGATAAAGATCAAATTGTGTTACCTTGTCTTAGCTGTTCCAGTTGGGAAATTCCTTTTTGTTAAATTATTGCCAACAATTATTTGAAATTCAATCCTTACATCAAACCTTACATGAAAATATTTTAATAAAAATTAAAAATTCAGTACGTACGATTGAAATTCAAAGATACTCACAAGCGTAGTACATTAAAATATCATAGTTTACAATATTCGCAAGACAGAATTCATACTGTACACCACTGAGTTATCCTTAATAATTTCGATAAACATCTCTGACTTACAGATTGTAAAGAAATACAAGAAAAAGAAAGGGAAACGATTTCCAAACATATTATAATATCCTTCACGGAAATTCTCTAAATTGTCTGAAAAATAGTGTAATGTTTCCTATATCTTCACTAAATCCTCAGCTAAATTAAAATATTAAAACTTTCATAAACTCCGCAGTTGATTTTCAATCTATACAAATAAAAAGAAATACAAACTGTTAAGAGAATCGTTGTGAAAGCAAAATAAAGTAGCACCCGTAATATAGGAACAATAAAACCTATATATGTTCTAATATTTATAAATAATGCCGGTAACAATAAAACTCATGTACATGAAATGAATTGCAACCCAAAGTAAATAAATACTACAACTCATACCACTTAACTGCTTCGTCATCTTTTCTATTTTAGTGTCATGTGAACAGGATTTGTTTCTGGATCATGTTCAACTATCGGTTTATTTTCCACTTGCATACCGTGTTCTACCGATGATGGTTCAAACCCAGACCTAGACAGCTTTCCACGCCAGACCGTGGCGCTCACACCCGCCAGAGATCGTCTTGACAGGCGCAATTACGTCCTACCCAACGCTGTCACGATGCATTCGGTTTGCATCGTATCCGATGCACGCTGTTTACATTAATTCTCATCAGCTCAAAGTCGCCCCCGGACAGGTTCGCCCTTAGGACGCGCCACGTTGCGGAAACAGGTCCTTCCGCTGGAGCAAAACAGCAGGAAAGGGGATGAAGGAACGGAAGTAAAGAAGCAACAAAAATCATTGCGATGATTTTACACTTTTTCACCCACCTCAGGAGAGTTTGTATGTGTGTGCGTGTGTGTGAGTGTGTGTCCGTTGCAGATCCTGGTGAATCGTGACTTATGCTTTTATGGCAATCGCTTGTGTCTCTTCCGCCTGCGCCCTCCGGCTTCGCTGCAACCGGATGTGCCAGACGCCTCGAGTCCTTCGACGACAGGCGGTGACCATGGCATCGCTCGGGTTCGCCACGACACGTGGCACGTGCAGTGTTTAAAGCGTCCTAGCTCGGGACTTCGGTGGAGTGCGGTTTGCCAACCAACGTTTTCCGGGGTGGCACCAAAGCACGGGGAAAGACGACGACCCACGTACCGAACACATACGCCGTTGGTGATCACGCTGCGATTGCCATTTGTAGGCAACCCGCCCCGGAAAGACGCTGGAAGCCCGATGGTTGGCCGGTTCGTTCGTTCGGTGCCGTTTTTTTCTGGGTCAAGTTCAACCGCTTTCTCGCTGGAGTTGCACGCGGAGCACGGGAGAGTCATGCAGTTCATGCTTGCCGAAGCTTTTTTTTATGCTGCGTCTATGTTTCGCGTCCAGTTTCTCGGTGTTGGTAGAAAACGAGCGGTCAATTCGTACGTTATGTCGTTCCAAATGTTTCATTCTCAAAAGTATCTTATGGCTTAGAAGGTTAAGATCATATCATGAGACGATTTTAATAAAACATTACTTAACCTTCATTACTTAACATTAGCTTCCTTTGACCTCTTTGGTGTAACACAAACTCCCTATATTGGCCAGTATTTAAGCTGCCCACCACCCAATGTTGTTCGGTCGAATTGAACCCTGCCTGCCCACGAAACCCCACGAACCGTGACAACCACTTCTGCTGCCGCCTTCGATTGTCTCCCGGCTCGAAACGGGGCGGAAAAGAAATTCCACGCCGTTTACATCATCCACGCCGGCTGATCGATATCGGAAGCCGCGCGGACTGATTACGCCGCGGCCAAGCAAACCGTTGCGAAAGGTCCAATCTAACTGGAACAGACACAAGAGCCACATTGCACATTGTCATTGCGTCGAACAGCACCACGGCTGGGAAAGTGTGTGGTCCAGTCCAGTGGCAGATTGAATCGGACATGCTGTGAGAGAGACTGGTGGGCGATCGGATTGTTACGTTCACGATCAACCGCTTCGAGTGTTGGTTCCAATTCGATTAACATTTAATTGGAAAGCTATTTAGAACGGTTGAGGCGAGCACATGATGTCGCGTTAAGCGATGCGTGTAGGGATTTAAAATTCGAACGATTAACTCCACACCGGATGACATACAGCCTCCGTCAGCGGCATTGGAATGTATGTTAGTAGTTCAGGAACTCCCAGAGGCCACTTATTACGGGGCAGAATGTGTTTGCCTTCTAACGCTGGCATTCAATTGAGACAATACATGCTCTTCCTTTCTATTTCCTTCACTTTTCTGTGCTATTTGTTACGCGAAACGAAAACTCATCCAGGGAGCGAAACAATTATCCACACGTCTCAAATGACTAATTAAATATTAATGTACCTCTGGGGCGAAATTGGTTAAACGATCGGTGAATCGGGTAAGAAAAAGGAGTCTCACGCTGAACACTTGTACCTCATTAGAATGGGTGAGATAATATTAAATTAAATTACACATCCCCGGGCACGGAAATGGCACCATAACGATAAACATTAGCTGACACTTAACGCCGCACCTGAGTAGGGTGATTAGCGAATGAAAGGCAAACCATTCAACCCCGCGTGAAACCATCGATGATGATCATGATGATGAGCACAAAAGCTTCAAGTGCGAGATGGGGTGCTCATTCGCTTGCTTCCGGTGGTAGTACGGAAAGAAGACCAAATCCGGAAATTTCGCTTCGAGTGTGACTTATGTAGCGTTGGAAAAGTGGTGGCAAAAACAAGAACCACACCAACCCAGGCTCCTTCACGATTGACCATGGTGCCGATACTCGAAGAGGCAAAATCCTACACACACACACACACCCTACATCGTGTCCAACACTTGGTCGACACTTGGTCGGTAACTTGCCCGCAAATGGCTCTCAGGCTACGTCGTCGAGTCAAAAGTGGGAAAAGCAATCAATGTTGATGCTGTTTTTCTTTCATAACTTTGAAGAAAACACCGGCTTCGGTTGCACTTCACAGCAACAAAACCCCCACTTTCGTCTAGCCCGGAAAAAGTGGCACCGATGCGTGTCAATGTCCAGGGTTAACCCGCGGGGAACGAAAGAAGAAATACTACGGTACCACCATCGTATCGATATGTTCAATTACTTACGCAGCCAGTTGGGTAAACTAACCCACCGACCCACGGACTCTGACCGCACCGCCCACCCTGTAGGCGTCGGCCTTCGGGACGGCGGTTTGCAGTGAGGTGAGGAATAAAAACATTGCGGGTGGTGCACAAACAATATCGGGCTCTTGGTGGGTTTGTTGATGCACTGGTAAAGCACAAAACCACCGAGTGCAAAGTGTGGCACACAACATTGTCGAGATCGTGGCGCTTCGAGATTGTTTTTCGATATTTCGAAAACTTTTCATCGACCATGTTGACACCTCGTAAAGGATTTGGATTTCGTGATTGGATTTATTCCATTACACACTATTATGATTTTTGGATCAATCATTTGTGGAACATTTTGACTGCTGATGGACATTTTAAAAATTTCTAACATTTTGAAAAACATTCATTTTGAAACATTTGAAACAAACATTTTGAAAAACATTATATGATTCCTGGAATTTACAACAAATTTAATCACTAATTGACCCCTCTGCAATGCTTCAACAGTCTTCGTGGTAGAGCTATTTTGAGACGAGGGAGCAACATTTTCTAGCATTATTTTTTATTTATATTCTTTGACAGATAAATTTAAAAATGAAGAAATTACTTGAAAAAACATTCAAAGCTTTACAATCATGATGAAAATAAGAAAATTTGCTGTTAAAACATTTTATATGTTTGTTCATTACATAGACTTAACATAACTTGACCATGGGTTTTTGGGGGCTTAAGATTAAGATTTAAAAAACTGACATAAAAATACCTTACATTTGGTTTAATTTTTTCCATGTAACATATTTTGTTTTTCATTTTAGACAAATTCAACCATTATTTGAGTCATATCATGTTTTTTTAATACATAATAATTTTAAATGGTGTTGTACGCAAAACGAAAAAATCTACTTGAACAAAGTAAAAATAAACAAATAAACTGTATTTTGTGATGCAAGACTGCAAACTTTCGATACGACAGAGAAAAACAAGATATAATGAAAAAAAAATTCCAAAAATATTCAATCCCTCAAAAGGAATTTACAGTTAGCATCCCATAATACATCGCACTAACGTGACCTTACTGTTCGACGGTAATACCATGATGAGAAAATATTAACCACTCTCCATGCAAATCGCACGTGCGTCCGTGTAGCATTAACTTGATTTAGCTGTTGACCTTGCCTGATCCCGAAGGACCACTTTTTTGACCCTGAGGTGAAGTCTTCGCGTCGTTGCCACCTTGCGCACCCTGCCCTCACCTGGGACCGCTGCGAGAGTGTACCGTTTCCGTCACGGAAAACAAAACATAAACCACACCGTGTTTGTGTTTACATTCCATCGTGCGGCGAGTGCACTTCCAGCAACGTGTGACGGATTTGAATGTTTGTCATCGCTCTGTGCCTCGGATATTTTCTTGACGCTTTTTTACCATCGTCTTGGTTTGTTAAATTTGTCCATGTGAAGGTTCGCTTGGTTATTGTTTTTTTTTCCTTTACCTTAAATATTGTATGACATGATCACCGTGAACTGCTCAAAGACAACAACTTCGAACCGGTAACATCCTCGACCGGCCACCGGGTCGTTCCCTTTGTATCCCCGATTTACCGGCATACGGTTACCGGCAAGGTCTTACATTCACAAGTCGAATCGGAAAAAACAACTCTCGCCCCTCGAGACGCCGGCCATCCGACGTTGGTGCCAAACATTCTGGCACCGGCCGGATTCTGCGCACCACTAGCGCCCGAAACTATCGAAAAATCGAAACACTGGCCGTCGTCTGTCCACGTTGGCCACCAAGTAAACACCAAGCCCCAACCGATGGCCCCAAAAGCCCCCTTCTCTTTCTATCTTTTCCACCGCTGTATGTTTTCTTATTTCCTTCTCTTCACCGGCTTTTGGATGCCGATCGATCTCGCCGGATAACTTTTGGTGCTGCCGTTACGAAGATGCCACGTTGGGACGCGATGGAGCGGGCGAGCGGCAATTTATTAATTTGCCGTTACATAAAACCGCTTCACCTTGGTGGTGGCCGCTTCCGCTTCGTACTCGTTCGTTCGTTCGCACAAACACTCTTCCGGCCCATAATTCCGCACCGGTGTGGAGGCGATTCATCCGAGCCAACACCGTTGGGCTTCTTCTCCCAGCACCGTTGGGCTCGCATTCAAACGTCGCTCCAAATTTTCCTCCATCTCCGATGCACCGTTCGCTAGACGTGTTATGTAACGCGGAATAGGTTTTCGGTTACTTCGGGCCACCGACATCGGCGTGGAAGATGGTGTCAAGCACCTGCCGTCGGAGATGCTTCCCATTGGAAGTTTGGTTTGTTTGGAACCGTTTGGATCCGCACCGCATCAGCTCACTTCCGACAGGCCACCCGCACCCGGAAACGCTTCCAGTACGTTCGGAAGAAGCTGTTACGGTGCCGAAATCGTTACCACCACCGATTACCAACCTCGGTCGGCATGCGGTTGACATTCAAACGGTGGGTCGTCGCGGGCATCCCTTCCAAACCGGTCCTCAACGCGCAGCACAACATGCGGGGATGTTTTGGAGACCACGCACTTCGGGGGCTCCGATCGGTATCGATGGTATTACAAAATAGACCGCACAGCACTCTGCCCCATGCCGTTCTCGCCTCCTGGTGCGTCTCCACACTCGAGGTTCCCTGTGGCTTACGGTTGCTGCGACGGTCTCTTGGAAGGAACCGCGTAATAAAATGTTTATTATGTGAATAACGATGGGTTTGTGGTTTGGTTTTTATTTCGGAACATGTATCGTATCATCGAACCACCACTAGCTTCCGTTTCCACCTCCTTTAAGCACCGAAAGGGGGCCTGCTTTAAATGCGGACGACTTTAACCTCGTTTTCGAGCCGGAGTGGTGAAATCGGATGCACGATGCAGTTAAGCTATCGATGTCTATATTCATCGGCGAAGAAGACAACCTCAACTTGGCAACAATTTAGTTCGTGCCCAGTTTTTCAGCCTTGCATAATTTTAAAAGTATCTTTCACTGGAAAGAATACTAAAATAATTTTTTGACTGAATTATTTTTAGTTTCGTCTTTAGATTAAAATGATCTGGTATGTCAAAATAGATATTTTATGAAAGAATGCTACCAAACTTATCAAAAATAATTACGTACAGTGTTGCAAATAAATTCAATGAATAACTCTTTATACACCAAGTAAAGCAAATTGGATTTGTACGGGTGTTTCGCCGAAGCAAACACATAATTTGCAAATGAACTTTAATATATTTGCTATCGGAGGAGTTCCTCTTTGATAAAGATTCACAAACATTAATTGACATTCGAATCTTCACAATTTATTAATCACTTTTCGACCACGGTAGATCACGGGAAATGTCGAGCTCCGATACAAAAAGCTATGAAAAATAACTCGTACAATTTTAACTTCTACTAGGTAATCAAAGTATTGGAAATATAAAATGAATATAATTCATCTACTTTATGATGGAAAGTAAACAGAATAAGCTTACGATATAAACATTGAAAATATATTAGTAGACAATACCCAGTACTCTTTATGGCGATCGGATGTTTTGCAAAACTTTTCTCACATTGATACATTTACTGATGGGTTTTACCATTTTTCAACTACGAATTGTGGTGCATTGTGAGATAAAATTAAAGATATGGTAAAGAAAACTATCCTTTATCCCGTATTGATGAAGCCATTTTACTTATTTTCAATTATGCCTACCTTCGAGCCAGCGCTATTTTATGCTACATAGCTGCAAAAATATTATTTTTCAATTATGCATTGTAACGTGAAGCTGTGTTGGTTTTTCATTACCTGATTTTGCCCCCTTTGTGTAAAAAAATGCAATGTAATGGAAATACAGCTCATGGCTGAAGCATCTGCAATATATGATATCCTTCAAGTAGTGTTGGTTGGTTATTCCATGCTCGAAATGGATGTGCTGAGCACGTAGCGAAACCCCAACTTGGTATTCGTCTATTTCGAAACATTATTTCTGCAATCCATCGAACTCGTCGTAATCTTGCAGCCCATTTAATCCCGCATGTAATTTTTCATCAATTTGGCGTCCGTCTTATCACTAATCGCACCATTAGCTGAGCTAATGGATATCATAATGGAATGTCAAGTAGCGACAGATCGTAAGTAGCTGCGCTACGCTGGGCTCACATTTTGCGATACTTCGAACCGTAATCCGCTTGCTGGTGTCCTTCATGTGCTCGAGATGCTACAACGGATGAATAAATGTGTCACTTTCCGGCACGAAAATGGCGAACCATTCCGGGCCAAATCGTGGAAGATTATGTCCTTTGCGGAAGGCACGTGAAAGCATCGGTTCGATTGCCGATCGTTTTACCCGTTAAGATGGCTGATTTTTCGCGGAATTGCACAATTTCTGGACGGTAAACGCCTTTTTCTACCCTCTTCTTTAATGACCGAAAATTGTGTAAATTCAACGAGTGAAAATTGTTGAAATAAATGTCCTGGAATGCTCATAAAACGGCTATTCCAGCTCGTTAAGGTGGAAGAAAGATAAAACATGATGATTCATGCGGTCGGCAATAATTTATTGGCCGCGTAAGTAAATACCATTACCGAAAAACAGTTGAATCGTATCTCTTTTTATAGACTCCCGAACCGAAACTTAGCGCCACGGTAGAAACAGGTGAGATGGTTGTTGTTGGCTAAAAATAAAGTTTAACGCAGGAGAGCTGTGGGTGATTTGTTTGCTGTGGACCAAGCAAAATGCCGATTTAGATTAATACACCGTTGTAAGCGGTTTGGTAGGTTAATAATGAAGATAATTTATAAGCTGCAAAATCCAGAAAAGAATTCCAAACCTCTGAAGGAGGATAAAGCAACGATGATGTTAGAGTTCATCCAATAAATAGCTGTGTGGTATTTTGGAGAACAATTATTGTTTTAATGTGTTATTTTAGTGCATAAGTTTTGAGTTACAAATACAGAAATAAAGAATTCCCCGAAGCTTGTATGCATTTAATGTTTTGTTTAAAAAAAATTATGAGATCATAGAAAAGTTCGTATAACATGTGGGATTGTAGGCAAAATTGGTTTCCACCGCTATTTTGAATTGTGGTCCAACTTAAATAAGTTGTTGCGTTATTTAAAACATTTACGACCAATTAAGTAAATAAATAGTAAATGCTAAAATATAAATAGTAAATGCTCAAAAATAAATAGGAAATAGTCAACAAAATGTAAATATCAAATGGGTTTTTGTGTTCTTACATAATCAGATTTTACATTTGGCTAGCAGGGTACTCACAGTTTTATGACGAAAAACGAAACGAAAAATTGAATACAAGTCAAGAATAACATTTCAAGAAACTAAATGTATCGATATTGTGTCATTTGTGAAAACATTTCTGGGATTTTCATACAAGATGTGTCATTTGAAATAACAGTATATATAGCATATTTACAACCAGGCTCAATATTACATCAATAAGAGCCACCGTCGTATTGATTTCAAACCCAATCAATTTTGGTTGCCTCGGTTCATGGTCACAAATGGCACGTGCACTTCCCGTCCACTTGACACCATCTCGTTAATCTTATCCTTCCGAACAGTGCTGTTTAATTGCCCCGGACGGCGTGACTAACCTAGTTCTCCAGATTGTCTTTATCCCCCATCGCAAGCGCCGGCCTTGTGTTAGCGCCCTGCAACCCATCGTAAGGCAACGTGGAAGCTGGAAGGGAGCACGCAATTTAATTACGTCCCATGCCTTTAAACAGCGTCCTGGATTCGTAGCAGCATTTCGT
>KE525406.1:403146-415676 GCA_000441895.2 Anopheles sinensis
AAAATTATCATTTTAATAATCAAATAACATGTTTCAAGTCCTAAGATAAATCTACTTTTTATGGGCATTCATAAAAATAAACTTTTTACGATTTGTAGGATTGTTTTTATTAAGTTTTGTACGATGTTTTTCCCAAAATAATGCTGCTTGTAAACAACAATATCGTCTTTGATATCAGCCTTTAAATGTCGTCTATTCTAGTGTTGTGCTTTATGAATCTTTCGCTGAGATTCATTTATAGGAATCTTTCGCAAAGAGTAATTCGATTTATGAACCGAATCTTGAATTCGATTCGCGAGACTCATGAATCTCCAAATTAATGAATCTTTCGGAAGACATCAAAAACAAAAAAGGACCCTCGCTTCCACTCTCATCTTGTGGGTTTTGCGGACTTAACCTTCTTTAATCTTTGAAGATTCGTTAAACTCCATTAAAATCTTCAATGATTCATGAATCTCCAACATCAAGATTCAAATTCATCGATTTTTTTTATTATTGATTCGAATTTAGATTCATCGATTTCATTAAGATTCATGAATCTGAATCAGATTCACACAAAAGTAACTTCTAAGTAAGTCTATTAACACTTTATCTCTTGAATGAAATTCTGTTTTATTACTTTCTGAAGGTAAATTATGTCCCGCTTTCCGTTGTTCCTTTGCGTATCCATACTAAATTCAGGACAAACTACATTCTTCCCTGAACGAACGATGAACGACTTGCAGTTGGTCTTTTTCTATCTCCTCAGCAAAGGAAAGGAAGCAAATCCCTGCGAAGAAAGTGCTGAGCTTTCCAATCCAATCCCATTTACCAGGAAAGTTGCACAACAATCCGCTTTGGTTGTGGCGCTAAGCGTAGGACTGAATGCAATAAACGGTATGAAAATAAATCAATCCTGGCCACACAAGCAGCGCGAACGCAGCTCTGGTGGATAAAAAAGCGCATATCGGTAGGTAGGGCATGTCAACAACAACAACAACGGGCCCAGAAGAGCTACCGCTTCTCTTGCCGAACGGTGTCGACATCGTAATCGTTTGAAGATGACTCAAACACACACACACACACACAAAGAGGATTCGAGGATTGCTGGAGATGAAGTCATACAAAAGGGGCGAACAAAGGCGAAAGAAAGCCACTATCATAAGCAAAGTCAAGTTCATGGAAATGGAAGCGAGAATGCATCGGCGCATCCTTCATATCGGTCGGCGAGAGATTGCAGGGAAAGTACGAGTGCCGTCTTTTTGGTAAGTTTTTCCCAACAGTTTATGTTTGAGTTGCTTGCATTGGAATGAGACGATAAAAAGAATTATCCTTCCGGGAAACGACGACTCGACGGGATGGTTGGCAGTAGATAAGATTCGTTGTAATGAAGATCTACCTCTTTTCACCGAGCACTTGGCCACGTGGAGGGCACCACGCCATAAGTGTTGCATTGACCCAGTTAAGAGTGCATTCAGTGTGCAAGTTATCCACAAGTCGTCTGATGGAATTAATTGTTTCTCGTCGGGAGAAAAAGCCAGAGCCAGAAACAATCCTAACAGTTTCGCGGGGACGCAAGAGACGTTGTAAAAAGACGGCACGCAGAATGCGTCCAAGGGCTGGGTGGAATCGCAATAAAGGAAAGTAGATTGTTCAGTAACCATCCGTGCTGCGCTAGCACTTCCGGGCTTCCCCCATCCACCGGTTGCCTCCACCGGTAGACTTTCCCGTACCATTTTAATTGAAATTTCGTCAAACACTTCTTCGCTCACGAGAGCGCAAGTGGTACGAAAAGACAAAAAGCAACGGCGAACGCCCTTAGCTTTGCGCCCAATCCTTTGCTCTGCGAAGCAATTTCTTTAAGTCACAAACCCACAAGAACCACTCGTCACTCGGTGCAAGTGCAACGGGCCGGATTTAACGTCATAAGCACACAAAACACTGCACACCGAGGCACTGTTTAACCGTTTGCCTCGAGACCCCAGCAAGACCTTAACCAGCTCCAGTGTCTTCTGAGTGGAGCAACGAAAGAAAATTAGCTCGCTGCAAGTGTGTGTACCCCGAGTCTTTGTTGCAGTAACGCTTGAAAACGCAATTTTCCAGCGCGCTGCGTTGCACTGGAGCACAAGAAAACTCTCCTTCAATTAACCCACTTGTATAGCTTCATTTTCGAGACGTGCAAAAACACTTCTACACCCGTACTTTATCCATGGCGCATGGTTCGGGAAGGGTGATGAACACATTTTCCTACCATCCCACGGGGAGGATTTGCTGTTTGCTGACCTAAATAATAAGCTTGATTTCCTGTTTCATCCAATACAGCGTGGAAACATGCGCCTTAAGCCCGTCTTCAAGTTTGTGTCACTTCCCGCCGACCTGTGACTGGTCAGTGGACCGAAGAAAAAAACACATTGTCCTATTGAGTAAAGAGCTGGAAAATGATCCCATCCTTTGCGCAGTGCTTCAACGTGAAGATGGGAAGGATGTAGCCTTATTTACTCACTCGAGGAGTGTTTAGTTACTCCAGAACTTGACGCCTGGGTGGAAGGGTATGCTACGGGTGTTTAACATGCTCGGAGTGGTCACGCAAACATGGACCCGGCCAACCCCTCAGCCTTAATTAAATACATCTACGGACGCAGTCCTGAGAAAGGTTTTATTTACTAACAACGCAACTTGCTGAGCCGTTCAATCCTGAGTGCACAGCGTGTCCACCACTAATACCAAGTGAGTAGTAAAGGATACTTTAATTGAATAATACCACGCTCGTGCGACGATGGTACCGGAGGCTAACTGATTACCACGAAAACACTCGCCTACCGATTACTACGGAACGCAGCGCGATTCTACCCACCCGAGCCGGACAAATTAACGCCAATCATCTAGCGCTAACGAACTTACCCTGAGTGGTGCATTCGCCTTCCGAGCCCATCAGATCGACGACACCCTTGTCGACCTTGATGCCGGCCAGAATGCCCTTGTTGGCGAGCAGCTTGACCAGTGGGGTTCCATCGTCGCCCTTCTGGTACAGGGTCTCGTGGAACAGAATCACACCGGAAACGTGCTCCTGCAGGCGCTGGTCAGCGGTGAACAGCAGCTGACGGTACTGGCGACGGTTGTCTTCGTTGTTCTCAACACCGATGTCCTACGGGCAGGGAAAGGAATCAATCAAATGTCAGAACATCATGCCATCAAATGGGGAAAGTTGGTTTTGCATTGGAGCACTTACAGCGAAACGCTTGCCACAGGTGGCCGTGGACTCGTCGGCGGCCAAAATACCCTTACCGGGGGCAACAATCTGCTTGGCAATGCGGGCCAGCTCCTCCTGCAGCTCCTTCGATGGGTAGTTGAAGTAGGTGGTCATGATGCTTGAGGTAAGTGTTGTGTTGGTCAAGCTGCAAATAAAAATAAAGGGAAGAAGAGATTTAAGTTGCAATGGTTTTGATGCATAATGTTTTTTTAATGATGCTAATAAACATCGCCTACAGCAATCAAAAGGTATGTTTAGCTATAATTTCATAATTTAAGAACCGCTTCAACTGTTGATTTGAATGTTTAGTGATATGTAGTATTTTCAGCGCCATCTAGTGGTTTACCAAGATATCTAATGCCAAGGTAACTACTGCGACCAACAACCGAATTTTGAATTTTCAACTCGATTTTGTCCGTTTATCGCGAACGGTTTCCTCCGCTCCGCATCGTTTTGCAGTTCCAGTGCGTTTTTTGGTCTTCTATAGATTCAAATATGTGAATGAAATAGAATTGGCTGTGGTAAGCTGTGTCGCGTATATTAAAGGATATTTTAGTCTCCTTTTAAAGCACCGAATTGTCTGGTGAACTTTTGCGTAGCACCTTTACGTTGGCTTTGTGTATCTTTTCTCTTCTCTGCTGCAAAGTCTTGTAGAATTCTACAAATGGTACAACTCAGAACAGAAGAGACCGTGCCTATACAAAGTTCTTGAGGACAAATATTTCTCAAAAGTGGTAGGAATAAACCGCTTTGAGGAATGAATATACAAAACGTTTGAAAGAAATAAGGCACAAATCCAAACAAGAAAAAATCTAACAAGGTTTTTGGATGCCTCCAGTAGTTTCATGTAACAACAAATGCACGCTGACTGAGCATACACTTTCCATTTAATCTTTTCCGTATCACATCTAAACGGGCTCGAATAAGACAAGACTCTTCCGATAAGCCTGGTTATATAAATATTGGCCGCTCATTGAACATATTCCTCGGTTTCCGTACCGACTGTGACTGTGCTGCGAAAGCTTGATAAGATGACGAAAATATAGACGCGTTCTTCTGTTGCCAACGGTAACAAGCAAGCACACCACATTTGGTGGGTCTGTCTCGATCCTCCAGCAGCCAATACTAAACGGTTGCTAGACGAGCCCCCATTCCACTTCGAACACGTAGTATTGGAGTTCCATGCCACTGATAATCATTACGAGCACACATTAGCTATCTACGACGGAAAGTTTGTGTCAGGGACGTTATCAACGCCACAAAATAAACTTGTACTTGAGTCCCTGTCGAGTGCAGTAAGTTGAGCATATTAATTTTATACAGCATAACCGACGATTTAAAATGTTGTTAGCATGTGAATATGGTTGACCATTGACGTAAACGGGTGTTGATGGAAATAATATTCCAATTAAAAATTAAAAGTAGCAATGATCGGACAATATAATAATAAGACTGATTCAGTTGTTGGTTATTTCGAACTTAGTTAACAAAATGTTTTGTCTGACAAAAAAATTATTCGAGACAAACGACATTAACAAAATGGCCATTGAAACGTGTAGCTAAATTAAAATGCCATCGCAAGATCGTGCGAATTGTATGAATGGGACATTATTGAAGTCTATTTTTGCATTTCACGCACCGACGATGGCAGAAAAAGCAGCACTAGCTGAACCTCTAAGCACCATTACGTAAGAGTAAATTGTAAACAATAAAAAAGTGAAAGTCGTCCTTGAACTTGTGCCAAGGATGGAAGAGCGCGTTCGTGAGATGACCCGAAGGATTGCGTGGCTAGTCAGCAGAAAGTGAATTGCCCGGTCAACGTAAACGAACTCGGAATAGATAAGGCGGATGTCGGGGCGCCATGAAAACATTCAAGTAAGAGGATGTTTCATAATTACATTATTAGCCATCAAACCAGTTATATTGTTGTCACGAAAATGGCACCTACTCTGTGTTGCTTCGTTCAATTAAACCTTCCGCTCACTGCGCAATTGCGGGCATCGCAGCAAGGGTGTGTGAGGCAAGCAGTTGAGAAATAAAAACCGCGGTAGAGCTACTTGCGATCGACATCTTCGTCGGATGCCTTCCTTGACACGTGAATGACCTTCACAGGCAAATTCCGAGCGCCACCTCAACGGCACAAGATCGCGATCGTATGGCGGGTCAATCGAAGCAGCCCGAAAGGACGTGCTCCCATTCCTGCTCATTCCGATCGTAGCAATCCGTTGGGGGAAAGAGCAAGTGCACGTGCTCATTTCTTCTGCCATTGATTTGTCTTTAAATTTAGCAAATCGATCGCTAGGCCACCTCAACTCGTCGATCTCGGTGGCGTTGCGGTCGAGGTCGGCACATGTACACCTTTTTGAGTACAAGTGCAGGTGGACATGCAATCGACCGGGGTGTTTTGCAATGATGATGCCATCCTTGATGATAAGACAGGAGAACTTCAAATTGCATTGGAAGTCCCCCGTCATGCGCAGCACAACGCCTTGGACATGTGGGGGTCTTTTCGACACAGAGGTCGAAAGGGTTTCGGCAAACTCCACGCGATTTGAAATTCCAAACTACTTTCAACCAAGGAAGTGGTCCCATCGAAAACATTCACCACCAAATTACCAAAGCAAAACAGGTTGGAATGGAATCGAAGAACTGGTTATGAAACGAAGCTTAAGCATTGTCGCTTCGTCGGAGATGATGGAGCCTCAACATCCCCCCACATTTTCCTTTGAGGTCATTTCAAAGGTGCAAGGGCAATGACACTTTCACTCGATTACAGAACGGGAAATATGTGGACTTATGTAAAATCTGGCTTAACTATGTGGGTTTTATCCTGGAGGCACAATCGCAAGAAATGTACAGGATAAAATCTATCCTGTATCCGACCCGCGAAAGAAAATCTTCCCACGAAGGTTATTTCAATGTCGTTCTAGGTCGTTGTGCAACTATCAAAAGTTGCCTCCAACTTGGCACTTTTCGGGCAATTTTTGAACATAAAGCGCCATAAACACGTACCACAATTGCCTGATTTACTGCCGATCACAATATCGCGTTTTCACTATCAATCGAGTGGCGAAGTGGTGCGAATTTCATCACCCGAGCAGAAACTTTGCTACGTGAATTTATCGCCGTCCAAAGCGCCACAGGAAACCATTTAACCACTAATCACGGAACACTGCTACTTCCTGTACGCCGCAAAATGTTGATTTTCCGGTTTAGTTGGCCTCAGCCAAGCACAGGGCAAAGTTGAAAGGAAGAAAATACTCACTAGAAACTGTGAACCGGCTTTGGTTGAAAACTTCGTCGACCTTTACTGGAAGGCTTGCAAACACACTTTAAGCGAGTCGAGCGCAAGAGACCTGTATTTTGACCAGACGTCAAAAGGTTGAATGAAGGTCGTACACGTCTAAATCAAGGCAATTGCATATGCAGGTGAAATAAAGAGCGACAAGCTGACGTTATGTTTCGAATTACCGATTTAATGACCTTCACCGAAGCAAAATCGCTGTAGCAGAGGTCAAAACTTCCGATTAAAATCGCGAATCGGCAATTACCGGTTCAATTGACAATCGCGATTTAAATTTTCATTTGGTAACGCAAGTAACGCTTCATTCACAGCACTTTTTATTACCTTTTCAAATATGAATTTACGGTTCGGTAAAGAGTTATAAAAAAAGTATAAATAGTTTGCGAAAAAACACGATGAAGATAAATATTCACATACGATCGTATTCATAAATCTGTTTGTGAATTCATCTGATATGAGGTCATAATTGCGTTGAGTATAGGCATGTTCAAGACTGATGCAATAATTGCAAGCTGTACGGTGAGAGTTGAAGGGGTTGCAAAATAATGATGAAATTTCTCTCGCCTAAATAAGAATGATTCACACAGAAACAGTTGACGTGAGTCTAAAGGCTACATGAATGTTCACCTTAAAACTCTGAATTGTGTACCATTCCAACAAAATCATAGATCATTCGGCAAATTTAAAACATACCGTATTTTTCCGTGCATAACCCCTCTGAGAAATTATTCTATGTTTATGAAAAAAAAAGATTCTACCATACGAAAAGTTACTACTCGTCTATAACGACCCCCTAAATCTGACTTTGGCCATTTTTTGTCAAAAAAGGGGTCGTTATGAACAGAAAAATACAGTATTTTAGATTTTCATTCGAACTGTAATAGGTAATGATCTTTCCATATTTTGACTGGTTAATTATTTTATTTTCAAACTAACATTGCTTGCTTGATTAACCGGTAATAGTGTATTACGCTACCCCAAATCACCTTTTGTTTGCTTCAGCGGAACTTAAATACTAATATGCACTTTTGGTTTTTGCAAATCCCTTGAACATAGGTCTAGTTGCTTTAATTATATGTAATTGTTCATAGCGCTAAGCCCATAACATAAACATAACAACATAACGTTCCTTTTTAAAACATGTCGTAGAATTCATAGCATAAGCACAATTCCAGCACTTCGCATGGAAGTACAGACGATCCTATCTTTTGTTGGTTGGCTGTTTCAATGCTACTATTTTCATGTCCGATCATTTTCATCAAAACTTCTTATCACATTGGAGTGCTTTAAACATT
The DNA here is from genome assembly GCA_000441895.2 of Anopheles sinensis. NCBI lineage: Eukaryota > Metazoa > Arthropoda > Insecta > Diptera > Culicidae > Anopheles > Anopheles sinensis. Next base: position 410,975 of record KE525406.1, read on the forward strand.
AAAACATACTCTTATGTCCCACTGAAACACATTTGTATATGTAGTAGGATTACACTACGCGGAAATCGTTGAAAATTTATTTTAAAATTGCTGAATTAAATTTAAAAAATGTATGTTTAATTAAATTTGTAAAAAATTATGCATAGATATTAGCAAATAAAGGCCCTGCAATGCTTCACGGGATGTACATTTGCGTTAATTAAAACAAAATGCGCTAGGCTACATTTCCTTCCCCTAAACTACCTTAGTGTAAGCTAACTAATTGTATCAAGTAAAAACTAAGCATACTAACTCACGCTACATCATCAACACTACGAATCTACCAATCAGCTAACGGTCCGATTCAATTCATTGGAACATAACTACAACAACTGGCAAAGTCTAACTCGTTTAACAACATGTTCGCAACACTCCTTGCCGCCACAGGACACCCTGCACCGTTTCGTATGCACGCAAAATACGCTAAAACACAATAGAAGCATCCAATCTTGCACTTTGCAACTTCAATTTTAAGTGTACTGTGAACACACAAACACACACACATACATATTTATGCCTAGACGATTGGACATCCTACTCGCCATCAATATCGAGGTGCTAAACTACGTACTTTGTGTATAATGTTACTGTTATTGTCTATCGCTCATTAAATCACGTAAAATCGTGGGTCCTTTGTACAACGGTAAAATACGTCTTTACATCGATGTGATGCGGTTTCGATTACGCTTCGGTTACGGCTACTTTCATTTGCAACACATTGAGGTTAGGTACGGGGATCTTACCACACCGGATGGTAAATGTTATCTCCTACGTTCTCGTTGAGACTTTGTTTTTTATATTATTTTATATTCAATAACTTACAGCGTCAACTCCCCTTTCACACCCTGAACCTGTTGCAAAGGTTGTGGCTACCTTTTGAAACACGATGAATTGATGAAGATTCAATAAAATCTTCACACGTGACTTCCCACGTGGCTGCCCACACGTGGTTTTCAAAATGGCATGATGTGGCAACTAAAGAAAAACAAATGAAAGAACTTTTACTTCACATGATCGAGTACTGCCCAGGCAGCAAACCTTCTACCACGGGATGAAGCTTCACAGAGTAACAAAGCCTGTAGAATGAGTAGTCACATTGACAGATGGCTGGACGTTTGCGGACGAAACTTGCTCGGTTGATTGAACTGCCCCGGGGATGTTGCCGCTACACCGTGTTCCGCCTCCGGATGTACGATCCCAGCGCTTGGATCGGTTTGGTTCCGTTAATTTTTGCGATGATCTCGATGATGCCAGCCGTCAGCAGCTTTGGAGGGATCCTCCGGGGCAGCTACTACTAGAGTATCGTGCAGCGATTTTTCGACCCAATCGATTGCGTAAACTCGAGCTTCGGCGCCGTGCCACCGACCGGGTAGCCCATCAATTCTTTGAAAATATCACCAATTTTGTAATTATGTCTGCGATGGAAGAAGAGATTCGCAACGATTAGTTTTGGGTGAGAAAAAACGATGAGTCGCACGTCCACTCACTTTGCCGAGCACTCCACGTATCCACAGCGCCAGTGTTTACGAACCAGTGTGGAAATGTCCTTCAGTTCCTGGAGGAAAACACATGTAAGGCATTAATCATGGGCTTGACCCTCACTTGCTGTTGACTCACCTGAGTGTGAGGATTGGTTACCATGTCAAATTTATTGCCCACAACCATTATTTTAAAATCACGATGGTTGAAACTTTCTAGAATCTGATCACGCATATTGCGACAATACTGGAATGGAAGGAAGAAAACATTTAATTTAATTCTCACCATCATCGGGAAACGATTCGGATCCAGGCACTGGCACTCGAGCAGACCGCAGATTGATTACCTGGAAGGTTTCCAGATTCCCCATGTCGTACACCAGCACGTACGTGTGAACGGTACGGAGCCCCAGCGGGTGGCCGTTATTCCATTCGGCCAGATTATCGATCGGGAAGTACTTCTGCGGTGGCACATCCAGTACCATCAGCTCGCGGATGCAGGTATCACAGACCAGGCAGCTCCGATAGACGGTTCGCTTTGCGGTACGAATGTGTTCCTTCGGGAAGTCGTGCTTAAAAATTGCTGCAAGTACAAAAAAAAACAGACTCTAAAAAACTTCCCTCTACTATAGCCAACGCAATATGGCTGTTACCTGTAAGATACTGGTACGACCAACGCCGGAGGCCCCCAGAAACGCAACCTTGAGGGGGCCTTGCATCCAGGGGGGATCCGGGCCTTCCAGAGTGATACGCTAGGCTGAAATACACTTATTCTGTATTCTAATTTCCATGTCGATGGACAGAATCTTATTGAGCTTATTGCTAGCGGTGGCTGTGATGGAGGAAGGTTTTGCTTTGATGGAGGTGAAGGTGGCGGTGGTGTTGGTATTGGTATTGGTGGTGAAGGAAGAGTAAGAAGAGAAAGATGAAGTTCTAGCAGCGCCGGAAGTGATAGTAGCCGCACCGAGCGTAGTAGAAGTAGTAGTAGTAGTAGTAGTGGTATTAGAAGTAGTAGTACCAGTAGTTGCAAAGTAGGAAGTAGAAGCTGAAGTAGAGGTGGTGTTGATGTTGATAGAGGTTGGTTTGGTGTTACTAGTTTGGGGGGAGCTTCTGGAGGTTGTTGGATGGGAACGGGCCGGCTGCGCGGTCGCTTTGGCCGGTTTGGGCATTCTGCCCTTATCCGAGGACTTACTGTTATGACTGATTTTGAGGGGGTTATTGCAATGATCATTACCATTATCGTGCAACAGTCTATTGGAATTGGTCGGCGAAAGACGGTTCCACATTTTTACGACTAGCTTGAGCAGGCTAATGGCAAACACTTTTCGCGCCGTTCGCTCCAACTATGCAATTGGTACCGGATTAGTGCGGTTACGCTTGTGCCGGGTATTGGCGTCTACGAACTACTACGGGTTCTACCCGTTTGTCTATTGCTGCAATATTTCCCTTTAGGAGCTTGTATTGAGTTATGGTAACGCTTTTATTCCGATTTACTGCTTTACGATGCTCCGGAGACGTACGGTTGGTAGTGAACGATGGTGTTGGCACTCGATTACCCTCCCGACAGAGTGGATACATTCACCGGATACATTCTCCTTAGGCGGGCCGGATCGGTAGTAAACAAGCTTACGCTTGTTGTGCTGCTAGTGGCACTCTATTACTGAATTAGTTTTTGAATAAATGCCGTCCTTACTGAAACTCGATGCTCGATGAGTTGGTGTTGCTACTTTTTCGAGCTGCAAATGGAGTTTCAATGTTGTCCACCTCCTGAGCACCCACAAGGACAAGGATACACACACCCAAGGTACCCTACTCTAATTATCGCTAGTCCACTTCGAACACGTTATTGTCGGCTAAAACCATTATTGGAGAAGGGTACTACGATGCTTTCGAGTTGGGCGCGTCCGACGGCGACTGCTTATCGCACGGTTTACGGGCCAGGTAGTTCCTTGCGGCAACATCCTGCTGTACGACTGTCCCGTCCGGTGGTTCCGAGCGACACGGCGTGAGGCATGAAACGAAAGACAAAACGCGATAAAAAGGAAATGGAAAATTTGAAATACGAGACAAGCACAATTTTTCTAATGGCCGCTGGCCAACAGTGTAGGTATGAGCCGGTTCGGTTACGGTGGGTGGTTTGTAAATTGGAACGGTTTTCCACCTCGACACTTTTCCAGCAAGGTACAGCGGTACGAGTCATAATGGAAAACGGTTTCCCTTTCCCGGTGCCTTCATCTAGGACACTTTATAAATGCCTACCAGAAGATTAAAAGAACGATCACAAGGATAAATGGATACCAGTGGGGGGTGTCTCTCGTGCTATCATCTGCAAAAGTTATGGTAATCCTCTGATCCTTGTTTTGTGCTTGAGAGCGACATTGCAGATGGTAAGCACCGGGTCGTGTTTTGATACTTCTATGTAGCTTATTGCTGTGTTTATTTGCTTAAAAATATCAAACATTGAAGAAATTCTCAAACTTATACATGAGTAAGTTAGGTTGGAAGAAAATACAGTTGTTCTGATTCGAACCATCCGGCCAGAATGTTTGATTGCCCCAATGCACATAAGTCGACATGGCGTGAAGGCAAAATGCTAAACGTCCTTTCGTCAACAGCATAAGATGAGAAAGCACACACCCGTATTTCTTCCCGCACGTGGAAAACACTTGCCCGCGCATTGGTAGCCGAATCAAACTCACTTCAACATGCACCACGTCCCGGTTTGTTTGCATCATGGTTTCTCCTCCTTGCCATCTCGACGGCGTCTTTCGGCTACGATTTATCCGGCCCAACATCTTAAGTGCCGCCGCTCGACAGCAACGAGCATAAATATGTTTACGTGCCTGAACGAGTCGGTTCGCTTGCCGGTACGAGCCGGAAAGCTTTCACCCCACCCTCGGCTCGTTATGCACAAGAGGTGCATGTGTTGCACGGTGAGGCCTAAAAATATACACCCCGTTCGTACGAAGGGAAGGTCCGTCGTGTGCTTCCGAGCGGGTGATGTCTTTATGGAGTTGTTGCGGTTCGACCATTAGGATCCAACAGTCCTCTTCTGTTGGTTTGCATGGTGGAACCACTCATGAATGATAAAATGGTCTAGTTATAGTTCCAGTGGCCTACGCTGCGGCTAATGGTGGTGGTAGGGTCGCCTTGATAGGCCTTTTCGGAAAGTGAAAGGAGGCCAG
>KE525406.1:415696-428078 GCA_000441895.2 Anopheles sinensis
ATTTTTGGATGCAATCGGAAAACTGATCTCTAAGCACTGTAAAAAAGCATAAGCAATAGAGTTGTGTTATTCGGATTCAGATTCATTAATCTGAATGATTCTTTGCTTCGGTTTAGGGATTCATGAATCTTTAAATGAGAGATTCATGAAGACCGAAGATTCATTAATGATATACGAACAGAATAGTTAGGCCCCTTTTTTGTCGCATGATCCACGGCAAGCAACGAATCGTCAAGATCCGTGAAAGATTCATGGAGATTCATTAAAGTTTCGAAAGATTCAAACATGGTTTTAGATTCGAATCCCTAAAGATTCAAGAATCAATCTGAATGAATCTTAGGTGAAAGATTCAAATGAATGAATCTCGCTAGATTGATTAGGAACAACACTAATAAGCATCCTTTGGTCGACGGTTGATAGTGGTATTTGTCGAGAATGGTTGATCCTGATAGTTAAAGGGTTTTGAATCATATAAAGGACAGAAACATTTGAATCAGTTGGTGTAAGGTGCAAATCGGTACTGGAAGAGTACATGCCAGCTATGTAAGTTTGCAATCAAATAATGGAATGTTGCATAGATTGCCTGAAGGGGTACAATTCTTCTCTAATATAAGGGGTTCTATTCTTCCGATTGCATCCAAAAATACTGGAGATGCCGGGTATCGATCCCGGTACCTCTCACATGCTAAGCGAGCGCTCTACCATTTGAGCTACACCCCCGTGGTACGTGTCATACGTTGGCCAGAGTACGGCTCCTTCAAAACATCCGTGCCCACACTGGCCTCCTTTCACTTTCCGAATTTATTTCGGATAGTGTCAATTTTCTTAGGTAATATTTTCCTCTCATAAATCTATCCACAATATCTCTAAAGTATAAATACGGAATGGTAATAAAGAAAATGTGGTTAATGGCGATTAATTCATAAGAAAGGAGCTCTTATATGACACATATGATGTGACTTCAAATGAACAAAAAAAAACATTTGGAGTACAAATATTTCTACACTGTTTGTTTTTTCAAATTTCCTTTTACTTTAAACAAATTTGGTCAGATTTAAGGATGATGTCATACTGACGGAAAATTTGTGAAGCAAAAAAAAATTTTTAACAATTTAGTTTTTAGTTTTCTCTTACTTAAGAAACTTTCATTCCTTTTCGTTAAGATAGGGTTTTTGATTCTTTGCTTGACTTCTTAAAAAACCCATAAAGTATCACGTTTAGTCTGAATACGGTTACCGCATGTCTTCGTTACTAAGCTTTTTATTTATTAATCAACTGACCATCTGACACATCTTGATTCTTGTCACGAATGCATTGTTTAGCCTTCCTTTGTAACAAGCAAGACATACCATTATCTTCCACGAATCAGACACAAACACGCCAGAAAGATTGGTAACAGACCCTGGTTGCTCCCTGCCGGACACGGACGGCAAAAAAGGCCTCCAAAATGCCGATGTCAACGAGCCGTTTAAGCTAATTAATCTTCCCGGTTTTCCTGTACCTATTTACAGCGAAACGCCCAGCTCCGGCTAGCGATTAGAAGATTATGATTTATCACCATTCGAACCGAATTGTGAAGGAGGGAAACAAGCAAAAAATAATAAAAATCTTCCTAGTACACTCGTTGGACAAAAAAGGCTCTTTCTCGGAACAACTTCGTTTCGGTTGGTGTTAACTTAATTAAAATACCATCCAACATTTGGGAGCTCTTTTTCTTAATCGGTACTTCGCAAGGGAACGGTGAGTACATCGTTCGACGCGGGGTTTTTGTTATTTGTTACCGTCCTGTGTTAGGTATCCTGTAAGATGTCAACAAAGTGGAAAGGTCCTTTACCGGGATGCTTGAAGAGTCCTTGAGAGGTGTTTGAGAAACAATAAGTCGAGTGGCGCTGGGGCCGGGTAACTGGAGAAATGGGTTCCGTGTGAAAGGAGTTTATGAAACGCAACAACAATAACAGCCCGACCGTCCAGAACATGGCCTACGGCTTTCCCGGATCTTATCAGTTTCGGTACGCGTGAGTGATGGCACTGTGTATAGGATCGAAAACAAATAAATTCTCATCACAGCACCATGGCGTAAGTTCGAAGTGTATGTGCATTTTATGTACCGAATAAAATGGGTCGCAAAATGGAGCACTGTCTGTGCTGGCGATTGGATAAAATTTCATGTGAAGGGGAAAGAACAGAGAATCAGATTAATAGAAAGCAAGTATTAAACAAAACTTTTGTACTAAAATTTCAATGGGTTTCGATTTTAACGAGAAGACCTTTATATTCCAAATAATATGAGCTTGATTTCAGCTACTATTTAATAAAATTATGGATATAAAATATTTACGAGCAAAGGTAAGAACACAAGATAAGCAAATTGCAAAACTTCAAACGTAAACCAAAATCCATTTCTATTACCCCTTAGTAGTGTGCTAAAAAATTAAAGCTTCCTGCTAATATGAGGCCGTTTAGTCTCATTATTGATTTTTCAATAAAGCTAAGGCAATACCGTTCCGATATGCGGGAAGCGTCGATAGCTCGAGCCCCGCATTCAGTGTTCTCCATCAAACGATTATGAATATTGTTCGGTAAACATTGGCGATAGGCGATCAATCGGGACGATACCATCGCCAGGATATACAACCCCCATCGGCAGACGCTCAATGAAAAACGAGTCATTTCAAATAGAAGCGAATGCGATGAAATTCTACATCGCAACGCAAGATGGGCGGTCAACATGACCTTCTTCCTGTGGCAGGCAGAAGACGGATCGTAGGGATGAAAGCCCAACGGCGGACGAAGGTCGGCTGTGAGACCGGACCGGTTTTGTCAAGTAATCAGTACGGTACACAGCGCTGATTGCAAAATCCATCCCAACGATGATTAGATGAAAGGATTTCCGGCGCTTCGGCTTCGGTCCGGCTGCCCGGGCTTGGGTTCTCGAGCGTAAGAAGGGCCTTCATTGCATCGCCCGCGTCAAACTGTGGCCAAACGTCAGAGCCACAGACACGTCCGAGACGCCTCCGGACAACAATGTCGGACCGCATCGTTTGGAACCGGGATCCTCCACCAGGGGTAAGTAAGCAGATCACAAGAATCTCATTGCGTTGGGCTACTTAGAGCCTTCTGATAGACATATGCGTGTATGTGTGAGTATGAGGTCGTGTACACGGTCATCGTCGCATTGCCATTCACATGTTGCCACGGAGTGGAGAAGGAAAATGGAAAAACATCCAGGGAAAAAGGAAATTGAAGCTGCGCATCAAGTGGGATCCCCTTTGAAGCTATTTGTGCTGCTCTTCATTCTAAAATAGGCCACCAGAAGCGGTTGATGAATGTACCTGAAGCCGTGCCGGTAGCCTTTATGCATTTCCTGGGGCACTAGCGACCGCTGTTCGTCACTCTATCGGTTCTTTGCAGCAGAGCAACGTCCATTAAGGTGATGAGAATGTTTATTAGATGGAATCCAAACCGGTTCTACTGGCTATGTGTATGGTGCAATTCACCGGCAGCATGGACGATGTAGCCATTGATATGTGCCATGAAATATCAGTGTTTGTGTCTGCAGTACAACTCAATCCCTAATGTAACCTACTTTTATGGCTATGCGATGAGAAATAGTCCTCCGTTTTGTACATCCTTTCGGATCCGGAATGTTTGTTAATTCTCGAACCATTTAATGGAATCCATTGTCCACATTTCCGTCCGTCCTCAATTGGATGCGGCACGAGGGAATAGCACTCCTGCTCTGTTCGGTGTTTGTGTTTTTAGTGTTTCGATATTTTTGGCAACAAATTTATCCCTAACGGCTTTCGAGCGGCTTCCGATGGCTTTCCAAAGCTTCAACCCATTGTCTGGACGTCTGGTTCCATTATGCCTTTTATTTTAAATATCCCACTAAAAACCTGACCCTTGCACCGATGGCACGAGCATGGAAATTCGATTATGCCGTTAAGCGAACATCAATTATTGAGCGTTGTTTATGCGAGGGAATGCGAACGACAGATGATAAAATGTGCTCCGATACCGAAGCACAATGGTTTGGTGCGAGGAAAGCGGGTTAGAATGGTATCATCGTGCACACTTGTGCCATTCTGTTCGATTGGTACAGACTATCAATAAATTTCCGGTGTATTGATACATCGGAACGCCATCGGTATTGTGCTTTGAACGAAGATTAAAATTGAAATATTTTAAGGGGGGTTTCAGTTTGGTTAGCATTTGAAAAATAAATAGAATAATACGTTCATCAACAAAGGACAAATGAAGAACAGTGACAAATTAGGTTGCCGGCTTTTCGGTAACAGAATTAATCTGGTGGCTTTCGTTGGTGACAGCATGTCGGCTTAAAGGTTAACCTTGGTAAACTGCGGCTAGACTTAACAAAGTAGTCTTTCGAAAATACTCCCTCACTTAAAGATAACACTTGATCAAAAGTAGACCAAAAATCATTTATGGTTCAACCGTGACGTAGACGCCTAGACACGTAGGAAATCGGAAAATCTATCACACGCGCAGGGACGCCACGATAGAACGGAACGGTCGAGGTGGTTCCCCTTTCCATGTACAAAAGAGGAAAAATAAAACTCCGTCTCGTCCCGTGTCGGTTCGATTGCATAACAGCCCTAACACAGGGCTCGGCGTGCGGGACACAGCAAAGCGAGATGGTGTGTCTATACTTCCTTGAAAGTTCTTCCCCAACCTCTCCCATTAAGCTCGGTGAGTGACTCGGGGAGGCCCTTTCTGGGTTCGGGCGTCTGAGCGACCGTTTCGGGATTCGTTTATTTCTTTTCATAAATTTCCCCACCATCCTCCAAACGGGGTGCGCGGGTGGCCAGGAGGGTTCGGAAAAGATCGCTCCGTTCGTTCGTTCCAACGTTCTCCTCTTTGTAAATTATGAGGAGAAAAGCCACCCCCGTCCGTAGGTTTTCTTAGATTCCCAGCGGCCCTTAATGCCACATTGGTCTTGCGTTTATCCGCACGCACGGCCATAATCTTCCCACGAGCGGCAAGAAAGAGCAGGGGGCGGATGGCAGCCGAAGGCAAACCGTAATAAAAACGGTGCTGAAAGCGTAGCATAAAAGAACCACCGCCGATCATGCATTACAGCATAGGAATCTACCACGTGCTCAAACATCCGTGCACGGTTCGGTGGGTGACATAAGCGGATTACCACAAAGTGCCATATTCCGAACACGATGTAATGCCGCACAGAAAAGCATTGGCCGCACGGTACGATTAATTAGTTTGTTATTTTCTCCACCCTCGATTGGTTCTGCTTTGTTGGGCGATTTTTTCTCCCCTCTTTCGCCCCTGTTCGCCTAAGCACATTGTGTTCGGTCGCACAATATTCCTCATGCTGCTCAAATTAGCATCGTCGACGTTGGAGACACTTACGGTTGAAATAACAAGTCAAGAATGGCGCTGGGTTTTTGTTTGCTTTGACTGTGGCTTTCTCGTTCGGCGAAGAATGGAAACACTGGAACTACGATTCTGGCTTATCTTAGGTCACATTTCTACGGTCGATGTCATTTAACATTTATATCCACACTTATTTTGGGGTCGGCCTTATCCACGATGAACTCTTCTTGCTGCTTTTGACCGAGACTAACACGTGCTATTCACTTGTTTTTTTATTATTATTTTTATTACGGGACCACACTTTGCACACACCGCCGAAAAATCACAACGAAACACTCAACGAAACCGTGAACCACCATGCGTCTCCATCGATATGGTGTGTTGTGATTTGCTTCCCTCAAGCGACACTCTAAACAGCACGCCCTGCCGCTGCCAATAGCAACGGGTCCGCGCTGCTACTACCAAACGTTCTGCTATCCCGAACCACTGCCTTCTGCTGATTGAAAGCGGAAAAACGGAAAAGTATTGAATCGCTCGCCTAGCTGTGCGAGTCGGGAAAACTGTCGGTTGCGAACAAAAAACCGGGACGCTCAGCACAACGGATGCGGACGACGTGTGCGCGTGTAGGTGTGTTGCTCGACCGCGACCACCGGTGTGTGAAGCCGACGAGAGACGGGTTTTCGCAAAAATTCGCGTCCTATCGAACCGTGGAACCGTGGAAAATCCGCATCCGCTCGAAGGGACCGTTCATTTTCGACTGAACGCAGACGAACGGCGCTGCCAAGAGCCAACTTTGGCAAACTCTTTCGGGCACTGTCATCCGGCAAAGGTACAGCATCCGCCAGACGGCCGAGCCGTGGAGGGTGGCTCGCTCCCGAAGCCCTATTGTGATCGAGTCTCACGTTTCCCGGTCACTCAGCATTTCCCGGTTCCGCGTGGTGTCTATATTTTCCCGGTGGATCCCGGAGAGTGAGTTCCCGGTAGTTGTGTGCGGCGCGAGTTCGGTTCGAGTTTCCGCTCGGAAAATCCGATGTTGGCGTCCAGTCTCTCACAGTCGATGTTGGCGGCAGGGGAAAACAATTTTCGGTGAGTCACAGCAATTTCGCTCGCACCGAGCTGTATATAAACAACTGAAATGAAAAAGAAGTACTCAAACAATTTCCCGGAAAACAGCTGAGGACAACGGTTGCTCGCCCGTAGGGTCCATATCCTGCATGGGTTTATGTTGTATTTTTGCATGCCATTAGTTTGCGAGTGTAGCACGCAATGTGTGACAGTTAATTGATTTTTGATCGTTGGTACTTTTCGCCATGTTTTATGTTTCCTATTACATCCTCCACTCGAGATTTTTCTCAAAGCAAGGAAATTAATTTATTCCAGCGTTTTAACACAAGAGTTCTTTTACCACTCCTACAGTTCGGAAAAGAATGATATATTGCATAATGTATTCCCACACACCGGTTTCTGGTAGGAAAATATGAAATGATGTGCCCATGATTCATAGGGAAAACAAAACAAACAGAAAGCCTTTCAGCTTATCGATAAGCCACACTCAGCACGGATGGCAACGCACCCGTCACGGATGAACTCCCTTCATTGAGTGACATTTATCCTTCGCCCGCGCGATGTTCACGCAAAATAGCAAACGACGGATTCCGGTGGACTTCTATTCTTCTTCTTGAAAGACTGGTGCATTTCTTTTCCATTTCCTTTTGTGGTGAAAATTGATATGTCTTTCTTATGTTTTGCTGTTCTTCTTGGAGCTCTGGTATTCTGCTTTAATTAAAACCCCATTACAAATGCCCTCGATGCAGACAATCAAACGTGATGGGATAGTACGCGCATAGAACACGACCGGCTCGTCATTAATTTTCTTCGCTTCTGTGCGAACCTCCGTCTTGCTGATCCAGAGCGATTATGAACGAAGGGAACAATTTTCGCCTCCATCATACACCGATCTGAGGCTGGGTGGTAAAATTACTTCCGGATCCGTTTCGCACTCATCCTTACGGGGTCGGTTCCAAGCGATGAAAGAATAATCTGTCCCTTTTCTCGTGCTCGGCGATCTTCGGTGTGTAGTGTTGCGGTGAGGAACCGAGATTCCCACACGTCAGCAACACATCCTGGCAAAACGGCAGGCCCATCATCGGAATGTGCCGTTTTGTGTCTGCTTGCGCGCGCGCGTGTGTGTGTGTGTGTGTGTGTGTGTGTGTGTGCGATGATAGTTACGGTTGGCTTCAAGTGTCTCGTAAAACTAACGCCCTCCCCCGGGTGCCATTTATCGGACCATTCACACGAAGGATGGCGAAGCATGAAGCCGGTGGAAAACCGGTTTGATAAAGCCGGAAAAAGTGAAAGTTGCAGGGAAACACCCCGAACCCGCCCTTTCGAGGAAGCGAGAAGAGTCTCGCAGGGAGAGTTTGACAGAATGAAATAGGTCGAACAACATCCTTCCCTCCTGCCTCACCTTCCCTAGCCCTTCCTTCGAGTTCCCTGCTGGCCGTCCAGGTGGTGTATAAAATATGCTTATTTAAGCTCAACAGACGATCGTCCCGAGGCGTAGCCAAGCGTGAAGGTCCTAAATTGTCGCCCGGGTTCTCCTTCTCACCCATCGAGGATGAAAAGTGTTGGCAGAAAATGATAATTTGGTGATTGTGATACGGGGAGCGTTTACGGCTGGTTAGATATCCCGGGATAGATACTCTTTCGAACAATGTATGGTTTTTTAGATGACATTTTAAAGAGATGCTTTAGCACCATTAGACATTGTTTATGTCATGCCCGAGAATATTTTCAACCATTATCTCTTAGTACCTTTCGTCAAGTGATGAGATTTTCAGGCACGTATATAACTTATTTATTCACGCATTTATGATTATGCATCGACAAACGTAATTAGATTAGATAAATGTTGAACAATTTTTATTGACTCATACCATGAACATTGATTGAAAATTCTACATCCATTTCAAGGTTAATTTCATTTCATTTCAAGGTCACTCCGCGGACTTTCCCATTTACCAAATTGTACCAAAATAAAAGTAAAGGTCACATTGAAAAATTCAAACTAAAATTATATTTTCCAACCATGCATCTTGTACAACTTTACAAAACAACCATTTTGATGAACAAGCTAAGCGCACACACTCCCACGGGGCATAATATTTACACAACTACGCGGACCACAATGGATCCCTTTTCGCTCCATATACCCACAAACCATCATTTCACACGTCGTTCAGCGCCATATACTTATCCCTTTCGTTACGCTTTCAGTAGCACACGTCCTTCGTTTGGGAAGCGGTTTGATTAATAATTAAACGTGAGATCGTCACCCGGTGACATCGTGCCGGGGTTTGGTCTTTAAGCAGAACGCAAATAATCGAGCGAAAGTGTCATGTGCTACTGGTGGCGATAACTTTACATCGCTGCTAGAGTTTGTCGTTTGTTTTCTCCTTAATTTTTACGATCGAATGTCCTTATTTCGGTTGAATATATTTAAAAAATACAATTTTATGTTTCATGTTGCTGCTTTTAAAAGTTCTTCTGCATTTCGAATGCAAGTAAGCTTGTGCATTTGGCAACGGAGTATATGCTTCTTGAGACGTAAAGAGTGCTTTCTAAACAAACCGACATCATTCTTAATCAATAAAATAGATTTACTAATCATTTTGTCCTTCATCATGGTCTTAGTGTCAATGGCAGCCACGTCAAATCAGGGTTCTTTAAGACATGGTGAATGATACGGTGGAAATTTATCGTACACAGTTTAGATTGTCTATGTGTCTTATGTATAAAGAGAGCGTATCGTTTCACCGTTTGGTTGTTAGCATTAAAGATTAACGCACTTAAAAACCCCTTCGTTGTCCTATCGTCACGAATCATACGCATAAACCTACAAAGATACATACATTTGTACCACAAGTTCATACCGCGGCTGTTGGTGGGAACTGTAGCTATAAGTTCTAGCGGCGGAACAGATGTTGCACGTGGGTTGGCGCTTCCGAAGATGATACACGCTTTCCATAAGCTAGACGTCCAATCAAGAAGCACCGCGGTCGGTGCAGCTGTACCGAAAGTTCTAACCGTTTGCTTGGCCGGAAACGGGCTGTGACTGGGACAACGAATTCCCGGCAGCCACGTACACCCCAAGGCCGTCGAGACAAACGACCGGTCGCGCCGGAGACTCGAACAATTTTCTTAAACCCGATTGATGCGTCGAGTGGGAAAGACGTATCAGTGTTTCGTCCGAAAAAGTTTCAACCGGTATTGCAAACCCTTGTGCAATAGAATATTGTGTTTTGCGCTCGCTCTCGAACCATTCATAAATCGATCAAGTTTGTGATAGTTAAAGTTTTGCCACGTACACGAAAGAAGAGGGAAAAAGTTCTGCACCATTTCGAAAGAAAAAGGAACCGCCGGGAAGTCAAGCGATAGAAATCGAAAGACTTGTTGGGGCATCCTTTCACAAACGGAAGTTCTCGCCATGTTGCCACTCTTATTGCCAGAGCAGCGCATCAAATAGTAAACAAGGAATGTGCAAAGTTTTCGCAAACTAAATCGATCTTCGCACCGGTGGAGTATTCTTTCACCAAGTTGAAGTTTGTGGGAATCGTTTTTAAATCGAAATCGAATACCCCTCTCCGGGTGAAAGTTGTGAGAGCAGTGTTGCTAAGGATACATACTAAAAACAAACTATTTCAAAGTAAGTATAGATGGCAAAAACACGAGAAACAAATAGTTGGAGTTTAAACAGGAAAAAAGTCATTCATAGTGTAGTAAAACAAAGAAAATTTCATCAAAATTGTATCAAATTACACAAAAAGTGAAAAAGATAAGTGAATTGTTGCTAGGAGTATAAATAAGATGAAACAACTCATCAAACCATTATTATATATAAATAAAAGTCGTGTACAAGTGTTTTGCATGTCTGTACAATTTGACAAATTCAAGTTGAAAATAATAAACAAAGAATAGCATTGTCACACACGATAGAATGAATTATTCTTATAAATTTTATTTTTTAATTTAAATGAAATTCCTCTTTCAAATTTTAAAAGATTGATTTCTTTGACTAAAACAGGCGTAATAATTCTATTTGAAATAGAGAACTATATTTTTTTATGCTGAAAAGTATCTTTTAAAGTGTTCAAAACCCTTTGGTGTGCACAAACAAAAGGCTAAACTCTAATCCTTCATATAGGCGATTCTTGAATGAAGGAATCAAAAAGGATTGGCACACACGTTGTAGAGCAACTAAACTAAGCTCTTTAGAGGTTTGTTTGATTTGTAGATCGTTGATAGTTTTTCGAATTATCAGATACCGAGGCACGATAAAGCCTCTAGCAAGTTTTTCTGTTCTCTTTTCGGCGCTAGTCGTTCCAAAAAGCTCGGTACTGTTTGTTTGCCAAATTCGATAAATCACTCGATCGAAACGCGCCGTTCCGGGGCAAACATTGGCACCAATTTCGAACAAATCCTCTTATGACCGGTTTCTTTTCTCTCTCCACTTCCAACACACACACACACACGCAGATGCAAGTCCAACCGACCAAATACGTCGGGCTGGTGGCGGACCTGATGCCGAACATTCGGCTCATGCAGGCCAGCGGCCACTTCCTGTTCCGCTACGTCACCGGCCCGATACTGATCCGCAAGGTGTACTCCTGGTGGACGCTCGCCATGGTGCTGCTGCAGTTCTTCGCCATCCTCGGCAACCTGGCCACCAACGCGGACGACGTGAACGAGCTGACGGCGAACACCATCACGACGCTGTTCTTCACGCACTCGGTCACGAAGTTCATCTACTTTGCGGTCAACTCGGAGAACTTCTACCGGACGCTCGGCATCTGGAACCAGACCAACTCCCATCCGCTGTTCGCCGAGTCCGACGCGCGCTATCACTCGATTGCGCTCGCCAAGATGCGGAAGCTGCTCGTGCTGGTGATGGCCACCACCGTGCTGTCGGTCGTTGGTGAGTATCGTGAGCGTGTCCTTCCGCGAAAGTCGATGCCGTACGTGCCGAAATGTGGTTCCGTGAAGGTTAGCACCGTTTTCGGGGCTTCCTGCTGTGCCGCCGGGAACACGAGCCCGAAAATCCGTGGCTTCCAACTTGCGGTTGATTAATCGTTCTTTCGGCTCGCTTTTCGACAAACTCCCGCGTGGAAGTGCGAAGCTAATTCGGTACCGAACGCCATTGTTATTTCTCCTCCTGCTTACCTCCATCCCGGTCGCCGACTGGCCAGCCTGGGTAACGATAACGTTTTTCGGCGAAAGCGTGAAAAATGTGCTCGATAAGGAAACCAACGAGACGTACACGGTGGAAATCCCCCGGCTGCCCATCAAGTCCTGGTATCCCTGGAATGCCATGAGCGGACCGGCGTACATCTTCTCCTTCATCTACCAGGTACGTACGTAGAAAGTGTCCAGCAGCTTCATCATCATCGTCCTGGTCGTTGTCCGCTCCGTGCATCAAGGTCACCGCAAGGTATCCAAGAAGCGGTGGCTAAATTATGACTGCGATGGTGCGCGATTTTTCCCGCGACCAGCCCAGTGGAAAGATAACGTGGTAGACTCGAATGGAATGGCATTAAATGGGAGGAAAAAGACGATTATGGAAATGTCCGACCATTTCTTTTCCGAAGTATTATCCGTGGTCGGTTGGTGTGTGTGGTAGCCTTCGACCATGGTGGGTCCTTTCGAAGGAGATCCGGAGGGAGTTTTCGGTGAAGAGGGTAGACATCCTTTTTGCCAGGTTCCATTACTAATAGACAACGGTTGATTGGAGGTAAGCCGAAGCAATTACGATCAATATGGCGTAGTCGGAACCATCCACGCGATTGAATATTGATGTTGAACACTCGGTGAATCTTATGATGCGCCATTAAATATCACCGAACAATCGGTAACAAAATTGAATTATATGAGAGTCATGAGAACGATTCATATAATATTTATTGAATAAAAGGGTACGTTTAATTATTGTGCCCAGAGGCCGATCAATCCGCTCCGGGGCCCCAACGCGGTGGGA
>KE525407.1:18141-29562 GCA_000441895.2 Anopheles sinensis
ACCGTTGCCGACCGACAAGGGTGGAGTAGGAGTAGGAGGAGGGGGAGGGTGGGGGCCACCACCAGCAGCAATCTGTGATGTTGATCATTTAGCTTTTTACCATCAATTTCCCTCATGATATCATTGCCATCGTCCATTACCCTTCCCGAGCGGCTGTTGGATGGGTGCGGGCGGATGGGTGGAAGCGGGGCGGTGGCAGGAAAACCCTGTGGGGCCACCGCTTGGAAAAACCAATTCATTTGACCCTTCTTTTTTTCTCTGGTCTGGTCCCTTTTATTCTCTACGCCGCCGGAAAGGGCTGTTCACTTATTCATTTCCTCGTTTGGCGTTGTCCACATGCCTTCGCTGTTTTCCTCCGGATCTTTTCCACCTTTTTTTTGCCTTCTGTCCCACACCCGTTCACGCGCCGGTGTATGCCGGACCGAAGGAATTTTCTCGGAAGCAGCCGAGTGGCGTCATTCAGTGTCAACTCGATTCATTGGAAGTGAATGGCTTGGTGGTGGCCGAGATTTGCTCCATTCTCGATTATAGTCTCCGGGAAAAAAGAAAACCCCCGTTGTACGTCGAAAGGGAAAACCAAACAATGAAAAAAAGGTTTTACATATAGAGGGAATGTCCTTTCATCGTCTAACGCACCCGAGTACAAACGTGGAGGACTCAAAAGTTCTGGAAAATTAAAATATTTTCTCGGCGGGGGGAGAAAGGAGAGAAAAGTGTAATAACTGCACGAGTGGACAAATGCCGAAACCATATTAATAAAACACATTTGGAGACCAAGCTTGCGGACTAGCGTGTACTTCATTTTCGTCCTTTTCTGACCTCCGTTGACCCCGGTCAACTCCCATAGGCTTCATCTTTTGAGTTCTTGACGCATTACTGTTTGGTTGGTGGATGTTTTATCATATTCGTTTCAGAATTCAATGCTTCCAAAATTCGCTGAACTCTCGGGTCAATCTCTTAGAGTTTGTTTGATTTAAAATAAAAAAGAAAAAAAGCTTGTATGCACCACGCGGCCTAAGACCAGCATTTCCCGACGGGACACAAACCGTCCGGTGATGCGGCGGAAACGTTACGAACCAGGACCTCTAATGGACGAGGCCTTTCGGTTTTCCGCTTTTTTCTGCGCTATGCTGCGACGAGCGGAAAGCGAAACACGTGGAGGCCAGCCGGGGCGACCGGAAAACTTTCAAATTGAATTTCCGGATCATCCACCGACTTCCCGGATGGGTCGGTCTGTCTTGGTGCATTCGCCCGCGTTGAGATGCATGCGGCAAACGTTTGCTCGGTCCAGCTTTTCACCAGCTTCTCAATTTTCCTCCTTTCACGTGCGTCCATTTTGTCCATCCTCCACTCCAAGGACGGAATGGACCGGAAGGCTCGAGCTTGAGGACTGCTACTCACTGCCGGGGTCTGCGTTGGGCAGTTTCTATTTATTGTACATGTTACTTTATCACTTGTTTTGCTTCCTGCTGCAATCGAAGTGAACGATTGTGCCAAAGGAAAACAGTTTTACGACAGCCTGCAGTAGTTTCCGGAGTTGAGTTTACAGAATCGAACGAAAAATGGACACGGGATGCGTCAATATCCATTAGAAAATGATAAACCGTTTGCTAACCGTCTCCTGCAGATATTCATGTATAGTGATATACTTTTTCTTTCATCGAAGATATGAAAATAGATCCTCTGACCTTCTGGTTAAATACAAGATATGCTCTCGTATACGAGTTTTGTTCGCACTGCATCCATACTTTTCCATTCGTGCTCGAAAGGAAATTCATTCGGACGATAGAAGCTTTTTCCATTGCATTTCAAATTGCAATTGACACCTTCAGAGTTCTTCGTATTTCACGGGCAAACTATTCTGCCCAGGCGCAAATTGAATGCAAAGTCCTCCTTTGTGTGCATGTTGTTGGGCCAGAAATAGAACCATCTGAAGGACGAGTCACTTGTAAACACCCGGGCAACGGGCAACCGATTAGTTGCACATTGTTTGCGCAGGCAAATAAATCCTAGCAGCCTTGATAAAATATTCAATACGTATGCTTTTAACCGGACCACCTCCACACATAATACTCCACCTCGCCTTTCCAAGTGGCTGTTTTCCATAGGAAAACTTTCTCCCTCCTAGCGCTGGCTAATGTGAAACTGGGGGCTTTTCATCGCAAAAGCTTCCACGAGTACCTGGGGAATCATTTGTAAAGCGTGTGCTCTGTTTATTTTGATCGCTTTTCACTTTCCCCCTGCCTCCTTTCTACCGTTCGTCGGTTGATAAACAAACATACTCACACACTTACTCTCAGTCCCAGGAGAGGGTGAAGATGACTGCCTCGAATAACCCTTGGGTGAATTCGAATGTGGTAGCCTTTGGCCTGCCCGATGATGTTGCCTTGAATCAAATCTATTTGCTTTGCAGTTGTGCGCTGGACACCACTTACAAACTATTACGAATCGATTATGCTACCAAGTGGGTCTCCAAAAACAAAAACACATGAAAGAGAACAATATTTGCAGTAGCAGTAACATTAACACTTGCAATCAAGGGTTGGACATCCTCGGGCTTGCAGATTCTGGGAGCCACTGATTTTTGTTTACTTGCTACATCCTCGCACAACTACTAGAAACTGCAGTACAGTTGCCGTTCGCTTTCACAGGGATAAGCAACAAGGTATCCTTGGTGACCCTTTGAATGACCAACCTGTTGTGTTGACTATCCTTACCGGCTTGAAAACCCTTTCTGGATGTCACTTACATGCGAGAGGTTCTCGTGTTTTGTTCGTTTCTGATCAGTGTGTTCATTTGTGCATCGATATGTTTGTGTGCCTTTGCCGTAGGAACATCAAAGGATAGGAAACTCCAACACTGTGGCAAAACTGCTGGTGTGCAAGTGTGTAATTCAACGTGGCGAGTGTGCTATAGCCTGGAGAGTCCTTGGCGGCTGTAAATATAATCTGTTCCTGAGAACGGAAATCCGCACTGTTGGCATGCAAGACCTAACGTTCTTCTTCTGCAAACAAATAGACCATTCCTGCTCACTCACGGCTTTACAATTCCGAGAATGCCGTGAAAGTATTATCCGTACGTGAGATTCAGCGGGGCCTTAAATTTCTCTGTCGGTTGTATATGCAATGGAAATAGTTAAAGACTTCATACAAGTTTACCACTACAGTCTAGTTATTCGTTTCATCAATGGCTTCTTCACCTGAGTTCTGAAAGGAATAATTGAAATGAAAATTACGCATCTAATCTACATTGTACTAGTACTTTGTTTATTAAGCCTCACGGATTGATCGTATCATGATGGTATTGTGGTTGTTTTGATACAAATTCCATAGGTAAAGCACTTGTCATAGTAATTTTCCCGGCACATTAAGTACTTAGCATTGCAGAGCTTGTTTTTCATCCATCTGCTTTCCGCAAAAATTTAAATAGGAAATTTCCAGTTGATTAACCTCGAAGAGGACTTTGAATAAAGTGTGCTTGGCTGGTCTGTAAATGGAACAAATGAATATGGCTGGATAGTTTTCTCCACCAAGTGGGCGAAAATTATTCTTTTAGTATTATAAATAGTGTTCAAACCCTTTGTTTTCTTCACATGTTGCAAGTGCATAAACTCCGCTGAAGCTATTATTATTTATTAAGCTCGTGTATATTCATCGTGTTGCCTAAGCCTGAAATGTTTTACATTAGCACCCAACCCAAAACCTTTCCCTCCATAAATCGAATCTACTCATAGGCACGAATGGTCCTCCAACGGAGTCCTTAAAAAATCGCAACCCGTAGCTTCGGTTAACTCGTTTTTGGTTAGATGCATAATGGGATCGTTCCATTTTTTCCTCCATTTATTCGCCGAGCAAATGGCTACGATCATTCTGAAGCACCTGGTACACTAGTACCATTCACACAAACAAACACACACACACACACACCCTCAGCAGGGGTCGAGTGGGTGAAAATTTTTATTTGCATTTTTAATTAAGTTTCTTGCACACAACCTGCCAACGTCGACACCACCACCGCCCGCGCCACTAGTTCGGAAGCGGTAAAATGTTTTTCAACCGTGAACCGATTATTGGGTGGCCATGCTGAAAGCACGACTCTCCGCCGCGCACGTGGTTAAAAAGAACGACGTGATCGTGATGTACGGTGGTTGTTCCTCGCTTTTGCATTGGCTCTGTTATTTTCCGTTCGCTCTTTTCCCTCCCCTCTCTCTCCCTCCATAGTTTTGTTTTATTCCTTCCGTGAATGCACACCCCTTCGGTTCAATCTCGTTTCACCGCGGCCAGATTTGTTTATTCACCTGAAAAGTGCAATTTAAGCGATTTGTTTTAATTTCATTATCCCATCTATCCAGCCAACCAGCGAAAACCGCCGGCGAAATGGGGCAACCGTTACGAAAATTACGAAACGTTGTAGCGAGAAGAGGAACAAAAACCACCCCCTGCATCGATGCAACCAATTGGTACAGTGTCGGTTTTCGCTACATGCAGTGGAAACCCTTTTTTACGGAGCGGTTTGTAATAAGTTCAGCCTCCTCTCTAATGGAGGCGCCTGGTGCGCCGTACTTTTCGGCATAATAATGATGATAAATATCCATCGGAGCAGCATGTGACGAAAGTTTCCTTACACTTTAGTGGGCAAACATATATACACACACACACACAGCATTAAAGTCACTAGTTGCGAACCCGCAGCAAGCAAGTTGGCACATTTATCAAAAGCAATCCATTTTGGCTTGGCATGACGATTTAATTTCACTCAGGGTTTTTCACCGGCACCCTGCAAAACGTTTTCGGTAGCAAACAAATCAATTTAAACTTTCCTCTACCCTACTCTCTCACTTTCTCTTTATGTTTCTCTTGGTTTGTATAAATCAACGGTGTAAATGTTTGCCCCTGGTGTGGCTTTGGTAAAGTTTCGTAGGAAACATATTTTATTCGATAGAGCAAAAAATGGAACGAAACAGAAACTGCACGTGGTGAAAACCAAAGGTATTTTTCCAGGCTTTTTTTAGCTATAAACACTGCTACTGTAATGCACCTTGGAAAAACGTTGGTGCTCAGCGACCCAAAAGAAAACCACGCGGTAGAAGGTGATGCAAACCAAATTTGTAACTTCTTTGTTTCTTTTGGTCGAAGCGCTCCGATCTTTGATGGTCGATGTGGGTATGTGTGTTGAAAAAAATGCACAAACCTCAAACAGCTCTGGATAAGGCAAACACAACCAAGCCCCAGCTACAGTTTCCTTCACATCAACGAAAAACAAACACAAGTTGAACAAAAGTACGCTACCAAAGATGAAGCTCGAATAAAAAAAAAACTTCTCCAATACACTGACACACCGTCTGCCACAGTGTTCATGTGGTGAGCGGCTACTTGCCATTACTTCTTTCTGTCCCCCGTCCCCAACACTGGGCGGAAGTTTGCTCCGGTGAGGCCAAAACACTTCCGCCCGCAAACCGATTGTTTTGCAGCGTGTAGCCTTACATCCTAATTTTCAACCTCGTTAGGACGCATCCGGGCCTCATCGTGCAGAACGACCGCAAAACTGCATACAAACACACACATACAAACGTACCATTTCGATTCGTTCCATCCGGGACTCACTCGTTACCCAGTTTCCGCTTGTGGGTATGGGTTATCGTTCCTCTTTCCAGTTAGAGGACGGTAAGTTTTCCTTTAAATGGAACCAAACCGAAGCGCTGAAGACGGCGTTATATTGCACACATACGTTTATATTTTTTTGTTCCAGTAAAAAATAAAATCGGTGCATCCAAAACCGGAGAATCTCGCAGTTGGCACATTACATTTCCTCCCCAGGCAGGTGCAACCGCGTGGTGCACTCCAGGTACCAAAGGGCACGTAAAAAATGGAAAATGCTTCGAACAAACAAATAACACACAAAAAAAAATGCATCCCGTTACTACCTCAAATATGCCATTTTACCCTCACTGGAAGCAAGTAAAAATTGTGCTTGAACGTGCACACATTTAAGATGGCAGGACTTGCGGCAGAAAGGTAGAAGTAAAAGCAAAAAAAAAACATTGTAACCTTTGAGCAAATGGGCAAAATGCAAGAATCTCATTAACAGCAGCGCACGGCTTCGGCACGGGAACGTTTTCATTAGCTAGTTTTTCCCTCCCCGCTGTGTGCAATTATGTGCCGGCTTTTCCCAGGAAAAAAACTGCACCCCAGGTGCAAATCTGGTGCCGCTGCATTTGCTCCATTTTCTTCCATTTCGGGTGTCACTTGGGACTGTTTTATGTTCGTTTCGGTTTTCCTCTTAACATTCCACCCGGAAGCTCACTAGCTCACGGTTAGGTCATGCACGAAGATGTATTTCCGGTACGTGTCCGGGTCCAGGAAGCTTTTAAACTGGGGTGAAGGCGAACCAGAAAAACAGGAGCTAATTCCTTTGGAAACGTTTTTTTTCCTGCCTCACTTCTTTAGGTTCGAACTAACTTTTCTCGTCCCTTCCATCGTGAGCAAAGTTTGAGAATTAGTATTCCACTTTCCCGCTTCCCGAAAGCGAACCTTATCCAATTTTATCTATAAATCCTTTTAGGACCCGAACTGGAACTTTTATTGATGAGCACCAAACTGGTTGGTTCTACAAAAAAGACACACACACACAGTTGCAGCTGGCGAAACCCTTCCGGAGGTTCAACGTTTCGCCACAAAGTCAACGGTTCGGAGAGAGTTTTCGATGAGTTTCATAGCTCTTCGGCAAAAACTGCTTCGAGCATCATCATCATCATCATCCCTGCCAACGGAGTTTACGAGGGGACGGTTTTTCCACCAGCCACCGATGCACATTTACATGAACCCTTTCACCCTTGCAACGCACCCAGACTGGTTTCCACTTTTGTCGAGTGGTTTTGTGGAAAATTGGATCTTTGGATGAGTAAAAAATACGAGGCAGGGGTTTTTCACCCGGGAACTCGGGTTCTAGGTTGGTGAACTTTTGCCAAAAGTCAAACTTTGCCCACAGTTTCCCTTCCCCAAACCGCCCCGGGGGTGGATCCGGATCCGGTTTTCGTTTGACCAAACCGAGGGAGCACGCTTGCGGATCCTGCTTGGGCTGCGGCTGTTACTGGAAAATTGGATCACCATCGAACAATCCGATTATAGTAATTGTTCCGTCGTTACATCCCTCCGGTTGCTTTCCGTAGCCGGCCGTATCATTATTTGTGGTTAATTAAGTTGATTGAATACTTCAAATCTGATCATCATCCCGCGGAATGGGTGGAACTGGCCGGGGAAGCGGAAGTCAGATCCAAATTGCAACAATACAACTGTGCTTGGAAACTTCCGCTCAAACTTCACCCTTCGGCACGACGACGGTGTGCTGGCCTGGAAACACGCTTTTCCCTTTCGGCAGAAGCGGGAAAGCCAGCGTTGCCCGGTTTGTCGGTTATTTCTCTTAATTACGAACATAATTTGATACTTGGCAGCTCGTGTTTCTGCAGTGAAATGTTTATTTTACACCAGAGACCCGCTCGGTAAAGTGAGCCTCCGCCTCTTCACATTGTTTGGATGAGCCACTCGCGTATACGCATCCCTTGGCGTAAGATGAGCTGGCAGCATCAACATTTACCTCGAAACGTCTCTCTTTCCCACGCTTTGGATGGAACAGAAGCCAGAAGCGCCGGAACCCGAAGCGAGACGTGCGTAATATTATTTGTTTGTGTCAGCCGGAGGCTTACTGACGATTAAGTTTCTCGCAAGTAAAGCTCACCTGCTTTCGTCAGACGAAACATACTTGGTAAATGGGAAGCTTTTGCTGAGCGTAGGGTAGGCGAGGGTAGTATACACAATTTCCAAAAACGTGTAAACGCGTGTTGGTTGCGAAAAAGTAGTCACCAGAGAGATCCCAAAAATATGGTAGCCTTATGAGTTTGATAACTCTACACCAGCATAAATACGAAACAAAAGCAACACCAAAAATAATTACCAATTCGAACCGGTAATTCGTTATTTTGCCGGAGAAGGTTCTGACGAAATTTTTAAACTTTTTATTGATCCAAAATTAGTGATTTGAAGAGCGGATTGTAAGAGTGCTGTTTCTATTTTATGATGCATTTAGTATTCTCGGGCATTTTACTGCAGTACAAGGTGCATTTTGCCCTAACCGGAAACAGAACTATTAAAAATGGTACTTGTGTAAAATTTAAAATCTGTTGAGTTTTTAGCAAAAATGCAAAAATTCTCCAACAAGCTACGACTTGAAACCAAATAAATTTCTAAAATGAACAATCCCATTGAACATTGATTGATTCATTGAAAACTCAAGAGTTTTCCTTAAGGGGTGCGTATTACCCCCGAAGCCCCTACTAAAGTTGCTCAGTGTTTCTTCATTAGGGAACGCTAAACCGTCCCGAATTGCTTGCAAAGTGCGCACCGGACCGATGAAAAGTATTTATTACAACTTATGTTTTCCCTTCGCTGTCCATTAAAATCGTTCTTGTGCGTGCCCGAGAAATGTGGGATACCCCTTGCGGGGTTGTAATTTTTCTAATACTTCCGTTTTCCCCAAACTGTACTTCAAAAACCCCCAAAAAAAGCCTTTCTCGGAACCCCCATTTCGGTTTCGTTTTACAACCTACAGCGCACCCTAATGGGAAGCAGGTGAACCGGGGTGGTGAGTGAGCATAAACGAAAGTTTGATTTTATTTCTCGTCCTTCGGACAGCGCACCCTTCCCGCTCCACCGAACCGACCCCATCACGTGCGTGTCCGTGTGGTCAAATGCCCGAAAGGTCAGCGCTGCTGAATAATAAAACGAACCATTTCTTCCAAATGTTATTGCTACCATTTCCACCCGTGGCCCGCAAGAATATTATAAATTCAACTGGCTGGGGGTGAAAGGATACATATTGGGACCATCGGCGAGACGGGGGCGGTGGTGATTTAGTTATTCGGAAAATGTTACGCTCGCCTTTCGCCCGACCGAACTCCCACCGGGTTTTGGTATACGCAGCGCTGCGCAACAAACGTGATCAGCCGCGTCTGGGCGTTCATGTTAATTATTAATTCAACCAGCATTCCCTCTTCATTCCTTCGGCCTCCGAAATGGACGGGGGTTTCCTAATGGTTCGGAAAACCTCCTCCTTTCGGCTTGGACAAATTGGACGGGTGGGAAAAAGGCTGACCCAGAAAACGGTCCACTTTGGAAGCGAAGTTGTTGAGAGATCTCTCTGGTTTTTCCTCTTTGAGCTAGTCATTTTTGTAACGTTCTGCTTAACAGATGCAGCGTTTTTTGATTATCATTCGTGTTTCGAAAGGAATGGAGTGTTGAGAAGAACAGCTCTCGTTTGTTTGTTGGTTGTAGAAGGGGGCGTGAAATTACATAGACCGTGTCCTGATAGAATCAATTACTTCTGCCCAATTTATTAAAAGGGTCACTCTTTGCTTCGTTCTCTCCAACAGGATGGCTCCGGGGCTCAGCATAAACAACAGCAGCACGAGCAGCAATCGATTCTGCCGCACACGATCGATTTCGTCGAGCCGGAAGCGGACCATCGGATGCGGCACCAGCGCTTCATCCGCGAGCAGCTGCACGAGCTGGAGGTGAAGCAGAGCGTCCTGAAGCGCCAGCTGAGCGAACTCCACGGCCACCGGCTGGCGGATCGGTTGCGGGCGGTCGAGATCGAGCAGCGGCGGCTGGCTGGAGCCAGCTTCAACGTGAGCCGCCAGATAGCGGGCCTGGACAAGCTGCACGGCTCGATGCTGGAGCTGCTCGAGGACGTCGAGGCGATCCAGGGCAAGTTCGAGAAGACGGTGCCGGACATGCGGCGCGAAATAGCGAAGGTGGAGTTCGGGGTAGCGCAGGCCGCCTCCGAGCAGGGGCTGGTGCGCGAGGAGGTGCACAACGCGGCCAAGAGCATCCAGGCGGTGGCGGTCAGCGTGAGCGCGCTGCAGGAGGAACGGGACACCGTCAAGCGGCTGCAGGCGGACGTGCACGAGCTGCAGGGTGAGATGAGCCGACTTCGATCGGCCGCCCTACTACACCGGGAACTGGCGCACAATCGGCTCGAAAAGGTGAGTGTGAATTGCGCCAGAATGGCACTTCAAACGGCTGCCGTGTCACAGGCCATCGGTGGCGTTGATACCCTCTGGGGCTTCAATGAAGCCTTCGAGGCGAGTGATATTTATTGGATTGTCATACACCCTTCGGCAGTTTTATTTCATCTCGTATTGCCGTTCCAATTTAATTTGCCTTAAAATGCACGAAGCGAACTTCTCTAAACAGAATACTCTATGTTGCGTGTCATGGACCATTGTGCAACAAATCCTCTAAACTATTCCATCCCTTTACCACTATGCAATTATTTGCAATTTAAATTTAGGTGGTTTACTCTTCATGTTATCAGAAAAAGAGTTGCGAAATAATATAAAATAACATGCAAATAACATGCGTGAGAAACTTTCATACGTCTTCATTTTAGATGAACCGAAAGTTTCCGAAACCAGTAAAATGCACGATTCGCAACAAATTAATGTTAACTGTCAGCCACCTTTTAGGGCTGGTAAACAAACTGTGCAAAATTGTAAATAAGCTAAATTATTTGGCCTCTAAAATTGATAATAACAATCATTTAGCATTTGAAATCATGCGAGTGAACTTAAACCGTATAAAATGACGCTGTTTATTTCGCACCATTCGCTATCATTTTAAATTATTTTATTCTATTGACTCTTTTCCAAAGCTGTCAGTTGTGCAAGTTGTCAAAAAAATGTCTTACCCGGCTCAATATTTTTGCGAAATTTTAGTTTCGCCTCTAAAATTGCTTGTTTATTTTGCGTTTAGGTATTTTAAGTTGGGTTTCGCATGAGTGAAATTGAATTTGACAGTTGCCGTTAAGCGAAAAATCTAATCGCTTTAATCCCCTTTTACACTCCGATCATGTTTAGCTTATACCGAAACATGTGATTGTACAATGTAAATTTACATCTTGGTTTAACACAAAAACTTCTACGTTATTTTATCATACAAGTAATTTAAGAAAAATAATTTTAAAATATTGTTTAGGTAAACCCATAAAAAATGTATCTGCAGGCTAAAGTATGAATACAGTAATACCTTAAATATTGAATTCATCAAATCATGAGGCTCGTACCTGTGCTTAGTTTGCATCCTTAACATCATTCTAATATTCTTTTACAAACTGGAGACTCTAAAACTCGCTTAAACATGTGATTCACAAATTCAAAATCCATGCTATTCAAACGTTAGGACATTTTTAATCAAAAGAAAACATATGGACTTTTTTATGTCAGATTTGGAAAAAAATGGGGTCGATCATTCTACCAACTTCAAACCCGCCTCGCTTTCGGCCGTAAATCATGTTGTTTGTGACGCTGCGGACATAATCCGATTCCGCTCGAACGCCTCGACAATGAGTGTGAGGTCAGGAATGTGAGAA
>KE525407.1:51103-89836 GCA_000441895.2 Anopheles sinensis
GTGGGAAAACGGTATCCAAAATGCCTTGATTTTTCCACGCAAAATAATAAAGCGCAAATAATAAGCGCAGAACGTCAACAAAGGTTTCCTTAATTACTACATGCAGGAATACAATTATCACTTACGAATTGCAATGTACCGCATTAGATTAGAGAAATTAAGATAATTTCGAGTGCCTAGCGCTTCACGGTGTGAGCGAATCTTTGTTGCAATGTTCGGAATTTCGTGTTTTATATTGGATCTCCAACCAGCAATGCAGAACAGCGGCCGATAGCACAACTGGAAAACACATCATTCTTTGGGTAAGTATAAAATCATATGAAATGCTTTTCAATTCTACTTCCAATTCTTTCCTTTCAGATTAATGTGCCGTGCGAAAAGTTTCCTACAGAACCATGACCTACAGAAAAAAACAAGACCCCCACCTCCACCTCTCAATGGCCACAACCAAAGCCCGTCGAGATAGAACCACGCGTGTGAGAGCAAGCGAACGCGTGTGAGAGCAAGCGAGAACCAGACAGACCCAGAAAATGGTGCAAACAAAGCAGGAGAAAAATATAAAAGAGAGAACATGGGTAAAGGAGAACGGCAGTGCCTATTTTTTTTTCGGGTGCGTAGCGTTGTGACGTCATCACCCTAAATAGCCGGCATCACCGCAAAAATCGGGTGATGACGAGTAATCGGGTGTGTGTGCCGCGCGGCAGTGTACACCCTAAAATACTGAATAGAGCGATTCTTTTGGAGCTTGCGCTAAGAAAAAAAGGATATCCTTTATTTGTATGTATAATATCCTATTTAGTCTCCCAAAGACGCGTTTTCAAGTGACTGGGAAAATACATGACGTTCCCGCAGGTCGCCGATGCTCTCAAAAATGGCTCTCCATTTTGCATTGTTGATTGTTTTCCTGCATAATACCAGTATCCAGTGTCACGCCGTGCACTGGTTGACACGATTTATGTCCCTTCATTATGCGCCGTGTCTTTAAGGACGGCAGCCTCGCAGCATATTCAATTGCACGCGATGTTAATCTGCCCGTTAATTGCTCATTATACTGTATCTTGTTTATTTGCATCCCGCACGGAACACGCGTCCCGATTGAATCTTAACTCAAGTAACGCAGCGTATTTGGAACATTATTTATGTTTTGTATCAAACTTGAGTGAGCAAAACATAAACTCCGGCTGCCGAAGGCTTTCTTTTCCACCGCGTTTTAACGCGATTTAAATCTGTATCCCTCGTTCCGGAGTCCCTCGAGCCACGTGCTGTGGTCATAAAACATGTGAAATCCAGTGCCGAGGAAAATGGGAAATGAACAAAAAAGCCAACCATGCGCCAAAATCACAAAGACGAAGGCGCACGTGTGTGTGTATTTCATCGTCAATATGTTTTCCCCAGTGGAGAAGCCCGAGAAATACCACTCGCTTCCCCCTTTTGAGGGAAGGGTAAGGCCTTCCGGCACGACCCGGGAGTTACTTTTCCGCGTGGCACAGCCTTAAATTATTTGCAGTCGTAAACTTGATACATGATATTAGAAACGTAAGCCAGAAATTATCACCACTTCCTTTCGCGCTGCGCCGGTGGAAGCGAAAGCCATCCGTTCCGGATACGGAAAAGAAACGCCCCAACACGCTCAAGGTGGTTGCGCCAAAGTTACGCCAAACTCCCACCGCGATCGTGGAGCCATGCTCACCGACGATAGGAGTTTTAACTCTCCAATTCCACCACACACAGATACGGAGCACACAAGGAAAAGCGAGCTGAACAAGTTGCTCCTGTAACCACCAATTAGGTACGCAGATTTTGCGCCCAGACCCGGTTCGATGCACACGCACGGTGAGCGAATATCCTTTAACCCTCGGCCAACCTCGCAAAATACTCACACATACCATCCACACACAAACACACCTCGGAACACCTGATGATGACGTTAAATCGTGGGAAGCGAAAGGTTTTGCGGACGGCGATAACACCGAAAGCCTTGGCAAATGTTCCGTGCGCTCCAATTTCAACACTTTTCCGCCTTAAAGTTAATCTCCGTAGGATAGTAAAACCGTGGAACTTTGGCACAAATCGTGAGAGAGGGTGGGTGGGAGAAGAAAAATCAACCACCCACTCGAGCGGGGAAAAAGGTTGTCGGTAGGCAATCCGCAGCGCAGCAGGATGTGGGAAAGGTAAAAGTTTTCCTCGTTCCTTTCCATGGGACGAGGCAAAACACTTCCGCTACGTCTTGGAACGGGAAACTTTCCGCCACGAACGCCACCGTAGCGAAAGGGTGTGGGTTTCTTCGGGTTTCTCGTGCAAACATTATGAACCCTGGAAAGAAGACCACATTGGAGGATGATAGTATTAGTAGTAAACAAAAAAAAACAAAAAAAAGTCCTTCAAGGGAGCCCTAAAAGAGGGAGGGGTGGGAAGCGTCATATAGCGTCGATCGTGACTAGCGACTACCGGGGGACATTTCATCCAATTTCATCCAACCCGCTGGCGGGAAAAGTGGGGAAAAGAAACAGAAATGTGCAGAATGTGCGCCGTACGAGCCGCAGTTCGCAAAAGGATCGCGTGGAAATGTGACCTCGCCGGGCGTGTCTTGGAGCAAGCGTGTGGTTGTGGGTGGGAGCAAGCCGGGTGGCACCTGGCGAGTTTTAGCATAATACAGTAAACAAATAACCTCACTATCTTTATGGTTATTGTGTTTCACTTAGATTTCGGTCGCCCCAGGAGGATGGAGTTGGCTTCGCTGTGGAAAATTTGCCCACACTATTCGACGCCATACGGCACACAATCACCACTCAGGCTCGGCAGCTGGTCGTTTTGCCACCGGTCCCCAAACCATCGGAACCGAACGTTAGATCGCCTATTATTTCGAATCACTGTCGAGTCGTTGTCGAGCGGAAGACAGCCAAACTAAAAAGAAGACACACAAGCCAGGTGATCAAACAATGTGGCGAGATAGGGTCGTAGGAAAAACCCGAAAAATAAAAACGACAAAAAGAAGCGCTTTCCCACACACTCATGTTTGCCCCGGAAAAAGGGTTTTCCCGATAATGGTGACTGCTGCCACAACGTTTCTATTCAATTTTTAGGCTTTCTTTGATTTTATGCCGGTGTGATTGGGCTGAAAGGGCCCGGATTTTTGCGTTTTGCGGCACATCACTGAAATGATTGCACATAATTGAGGATTTAGCGTGCGGCTTTGCTACTAAATCCTAATGGTTTGATCAATTCAGCGATTGGGTTTAGTTTTTCGTCACGTATCAATGTTTGGTTATTGGATTGTTTTTTCTTGTGGTTTTACCGATATGATTACCTTTCTTTCGTACAATATTTTGAATGATTCCGTGAAAAAATAAATTGAAAGTTCTACTAAAGCATCCCTAGTGAAAGTGAAAAGTATAATGAAAACCGGGTGAACTTGATTTTCAAATGGTATGATGGCTTTTATATTTCAAATCGTAAAACTTGAGGGAAGAAAAAATTACTGAAAATATTAAAAACTTGAAAATAGCGAGAATTTTGCATGAAAGTATTCTAATTGATGTGCGCTTTCCAATTCGTTGTGCAACTTACGAACATAAATGCTAAATAAGGCTACAACATTTTTTATTTAGTATTTTCCTTTTTAATG
Source organism: Anopheles sinensis (assembly GCA_000441895.2). Taxonomy (NCBI): domain Eukaryota; kingdom Metazoa; phylum Arthropoda; class Insecta; order Diptera; family Culicidae; genus Anopheles; species Anopheles sinensis. The sequence goes on from KE525407.1 coordinate 54,729, forward strand.
AAAACGCGTGTTTAATTACAAGGATAACTAAAATGATGTTTAATTTTGCCGTAAGAGAAAAGACTAACAAATTATTCGTAAAACTATAAAAATTGATGACAATGCATTTTGAAATTTTTACTCTTTTCAATCATGTTTCTAATAATATGTTTGTGCTCCTTTTTCTAAGTCTACTGTAGACTTAATCTTTATCGACCCATAGTTAAACCCTTGTTTTACTCATTCAAGCATATTTTCATAAAGAATTTCAATTTAACCATACAAAAACCACCATTATTATCGAAGACAAACAAGTATTCACATATAAAGACATCAATTCTGTGTAAAAGCATTAACATTAATGCGCTAAGCTAACACAATCTCGCACAGACTGGAATATGATTTGCTTTCGCAAGACTTGACATGATTCGTTTTACCATAATTCATCAAGAATGCACTCCACCGACACTGCATAGACGGCACTGAAACCGACCTAAGGAGGAAAAGGTAGAAGTGCAGCATTGAGGCAGACATCTTGTTGGACACCATTTGCTTCACCACCGCATTTAAAAAAACCAACCGACCAAGCTTTTGTGCGATCCGGCCCGAGACGATGGGAAAGAAAAAGTTAGTTTTAATCGAATTATACAGATTACCATAGAATTAATTAAGTTTCTCTCGTGATGAGCAGGCGATAAACCGACAACGAGGGTAATTATAATACCGATATTTTTCCATCCGCTCGCTTCACGTTTCACGCTGGTTCTCTTTCCCCGAAATCAAGCATTCTTTTTTCTAATATTCTTTATCTTTTCCTGACTCCCTCGGAGAAATTCGGTTTCCTACGGCATATTTTTGCCGGTAGGAGTTTTCCCGCGCCAGCAATTTTATGCCGCCAGCCATTTTTCATTCATCGACGTGTAAACCTCGCAGAAGTTGTAGAGGGAAGAATGTCTCCATCTTGCAAAGGAGAGGGAAAAGTTTGTTTTGTCTGAGCGTTGCGCCATTGTGACAATGTGACCAGCCCCAAAACCAGCCCACCACAGGCTTGAGAAACTCAACCGAGTTCGAATTTCACTTACAGCAGATTAGTTTTGAGTGGCTTTTGCCCAATACCTACTGCCCTTTTCACCGCTCCCGGGGCGCAATCTTACGGCAAAGGCTGTGCCGTCTGTGAAATCGGGGAGGAATCTTTTCCAAAAAAACCCGTCGACGGTTGGTTGGAGTCAAGTACCGAAAAGGAAAATTCCCAACCAAAGCGTCACCGGACACTTTGATGGCGAGCCAGAAGTTTAATCATGATACCACAATGTCACACCGTTTCCCATTCAGCGAAACTTTTCCAATTTCCAAGGAAGCAAATATTGGCGATGTCGCCACCGGAAGAATTCAGACCGAATGTCGCGCCTGACGCTTTATCAGAAAACTGCTCGCAAACCGAATCACGAGGGTTTTTCGTGTGGGAAGGTGGGCACAGAGAGATCAAAAAAAGGAGAAAACTGCAAATCGTGCGAAAATTTCGTTAACGCCGTGAGATTTGATTTTATGCAATCGACGTTTCGAAAGAAGAATTTATGGGGCGAAACGCAAAATGATGTTTTTTTTTGCGAAATGTCTGTTTTGGATAATCAAGTCGGGATCAGAAATGGAACTTGATGCATTTATATGCACCGGTTTCTAACAAGAATGGAAATGTATATGGTTTCACTACATTTTTAAATAAGGACTGTGAAAATTATGCTTGAAGTTATCAATGGAATATATCTTTTTCGAAAAAAATACTTCTGTTACGACTATTTTGATAAATATCGAATAACAAAGATTCATGATTGTTTTTTCAAATTTTTAATTTACTGGAATGTCAATTGAACTCAAATCATTCTGTGTCTAGAAAAAAAGAAAATCGAAGGAATATTGAGCATAAGCCTTAAGGATAATTAAGTTTTGGTCATTGCTTCAGATATTTTAGCTAATGCGATTGCATATCGAATCAGTTAACACATTCTCCAAATTAGCCATAGATTAAAACAAAAAGAAATTAAATATAAAGAGAATAACATAAACAGAAAAATAAGTCGAGTTTAAGTTGGCCAGTTTTGTTTAATAAACTCATATACGATAATTAATTTGTTTCATTAAATAGCATAGCAAAGATTCTTCAAACTTCAGTTACGATGATCTTTGCTAAAACTCATTCTGAAAATGGCGTAAGTTTAATGTTTTATAACTATTTAAATTTTTCCTATGACTTCTTTAAACACGACTGGAGCGTGCAATCATTGTAAAATATTGCATGATATGACATACCACACTCCCCATCAATTACGGAAGTCAATTCATTGGACGCAGAACGCATCTCAAATCAAAGTGCAAACAAACAATCAACAGCTACACGGGTTAACGGGAGGGGCGTTGTCGTTCAGGCGTCAAAAATAAGGGATTTCCCATCCCATTTGCTAAATTATGTGCCACGCGTCTCCACCACACGGACGACCTTCGTAGGTCCCTAAACAAAAATAAAATGGGTTGACGGCAAAGTTACGCACGGACTCACGCTCGGAGAGAACGCGTAAACCAATCTGCATCTTGCTCCAGATCGTCGCGTCGGTCGTAAGATTTTCCCGGAACTCGTCACTGTAGTCCCTCGCAGGGAAAGGGCTTGCTTTAGGGTTCATAAATCAGCGACAAACTCACAGCAGCGAGTCGAGTCTAGTCGATGGGACCGGTCGCCCTCCTTCGGCTCCCCCGGACGAGCCGCACGGAGGCAATTTGTTTAATTTAAACAGTTCCCACTTCCGGCCAGCAAACGACGAGCGAACGAATGGCAGCTACTTTCATCGGCTACCTTCCGGTTTCGGTGCGAGAAAAGTGGGTGAAGCTTGGGTGGGTGGATTTACGGACGAATAATGTTATTGCTTTGAGACCCTTCACCACAAACGATGCAATGGTGAGAGGCATGGGAACGGGAGCGGGTGGAAAAAGGGGAGCAAAACGGTACAGTTTCCTGGGCTTTTTCCGATGCGCATCATCGGAGCGTCCTGCGTGCGTACGTACGTATGTCTGGAAAATCTAATCAAGAAAATCGTCACCCTCTCGAGGTACCTGAGCTGGTTTCCGACCTGCCACCCTTTTTTGTTCCGCTTTTCCGGATAGCAGAAAGCAAAAAGGCGGAAATAAGACAAAAATCATGCAAACCCTGCGTTTGAAAATATCCTTACCCGATAGCCGAGCCGCGCTGAACCGAAACAATTTCCGGCCAGTTCGATTTTTAAGCTGGTCCCGGGATTCCGGGGGCTGGTTGGAAAAGTGGCTGTACAAAATTTCCATTTTCGTTCAGCCGTAAAAAAAGCTCATTTTACCTTTTTCGGCCCGAGAATATTTTTAACCCCCCAGCCCGATTCCTCACGCTCTATCATTGTCTGTTTTCCCGGGTAAGTTTCCTGCCTTGTTTTCCTTGCCCTCAAACATCCCCCGTTTCGATGATTGCATTCCTCGCCGTAGCGATACTTATTTTCCCGCGAACCGGCCTTGGTGACGACGAAGGTAAACGAAAAACCTCGCAATAGACGGCGTTGGCATTGGAAAATAAGGAGCCGGTAAAAGTGCGAAAGACTATCGCCATCTTTCGAAACAACAATTCTCCGAAAGGGGGACCGTATCCTCATTGTCGACGCACTGGGAAGCCGGAGATGGAACTGAACGGGATGCAATCAAGGTGGAATATGAATTTTCCTCTCTTCTTTTGACTGCTGTGGAAAAACCGGTACCGAAGTTAATTCAGCTTCCATGTTTAAATTTGTATGTGTAAAGAAGGCACGGTACTCTACTCGGTGCAACCAGATTTTGCTAGCAAAAAACTGTCAAATAGAGTATAGTCTAGTGTTTTTCGCTTCCTTCCGAAATATTTTGACTTTAGCAAACAAAGTAATTTGAATAGAAGAAGAAGCATAAAGTAAATGAGTATCCGAATGCTTTGGGAAGGATTCAATTATCAAGCAATGTACCAATGTAAATCTATCTAGGTCATTTCCAACGCATCAAAACCGCCTAATTCGTTTATTATGTTAGCATATCTCCAAATAAAACACTATATTTGATCAGTGCGTATCTAATAATTTTGCTTCAGCTCCGAATTTCCGACGAAAGAAGCTTATACCGGCCATTTGTTTGATCAATATGAAATAAATACAAATGCACGACGACTAAGCACGCACCTGTTAAAGCATATCTTAAAATAGGCTTTCTAAATAAGCGTGTAAATAATTGAGTACGTTATCGCATTTTGCTAGTTGTTTATCCTTGGTAAGTTAATTTTTATTTGACTTTGAAAATTGTTCAAATACAATATACTAATGTTTTCTTTTTGAAACGAAAACATGTGCGTAAACAAGCAACGCTTGTTGAAGCTGTTTGAGTGCAGAGTTATTGCTCTAGAACAATAGAGAAGAACCCCCGGCACAAATGTGTTGTACTGGATACTCCCTTTACGAAAATCCTCCGTTAAATCCAGCGTTTTCATTCTGTTTATGTAGCGGCGATTAACCAGACATGTGAATGCATTTATGCAAACGACATAATTCGTCCGATCACATTATCCCGACCTAATTGCTGTAGATCCAAAATCAACCGAAACTGTTATCTATCTCTGGTGTTAACGATGACAATATATTTGGTTTTGTTTTTATATTTTCCGCTACACCCCTGCTCACTTCCTCTCTCCCCGTCTGCGGGTGCGAAACCAAACAAAAAGTGGAATCTGCTGACAAATGTTTAATTTGTCAAACATTTATACCGACCCGGCTACAATGCTCCAGAGTTTCGTGTGAGCGTTTTCTCAGCCTCCCCGGTCGAACGGGAGACAGAGAGAGGGAGAAAGAGAGATATGAAGTTCCCGCATCCGCAACCGTGTGGATTAATATTCCGTAGCAATATCGCTCTTGACATAATGTTTATGATGCGGGCACATAAATAGCGTTATTATTCACAGTCCATAGACTGAGCGGTTCGCGTCCCGTCCCAGAATCACAGTGGAAGCGTGAAACGAGACACGGGGCGCATAAACGGAGCCCCCAGAGCGTGGCCAAAAATTGTACACCCCACTTTTGGGGCGTTTATCGTACGCCCGGTGAATGGGGAAACGGGGGAAAAAATCGCTGTTTCGCCAAACCACACGACATGCAAGGCAACAAATGTAGAACAAAAGCCAATTTAGTTGCAAGCGCTTCCCGGACGCCTGGAATCGGGGAGCCCAAGCTTTCCTTGCACCACGATTGCGCGCGTGTGCGTGTGTATGTTTGTATGAGCGCGACCATAACTTTACAATTATGGCGGCAAACGAGGGTGCAGCAAGGATGTGAGTTGACCATCGCAAAAAAAAAATACAACGGGCCATCAGTTGCAACGATGTTCCGCGATCGAAGCTCGAACCCAAACAACGCCCGCCCCGGAAGGCATCCTCGCCATCGACGAAACTGCAACGGGCTGCATCCGGTGCATTAACATCAAAAAGCGCACCAGGCTAGCGCGAGTAACAACACGACCCAAAAGGGGCCGGCCGGGCGGTTGTTGGTTTTTCCGCAGCACACGAGTTTTCCCGGCTGCGCCACGTGCGCGTCGAAATCGCCCGAACGTGACCGAACGTTGCGCCACACGCTGATGACGGCGAACAACGGGCGTTCGCAAAAGCCTTTATCCTGCCATTTACTAGGAAGCGCGGCCGAACAGGCTGTTGGGCCATTTTTCAGACGGCTTCAATATTGCACCTCTTGCGGGCGGCGGTGCAATGAGAGCTAATGAGTTTCCCGAACGAACTGCACTTCAAGCTTCCTCCCTCATTTGCCCCAACGTTCGATACTTGAAGACCATTTTCACCGCTCTTCGCCAGGTTGACGAATTGAAACGAGTTTTCCTACGCCAGCGCAGGCCGAAGGGAAATCGTTTGCCACGGTTTTACCAATTTCGCTTCGTGACAACATTCCAGCTGATGAATAATGGTGTCCGCACTGGATCGAGCCAAACAAAAAATCCGTTGAAAACCAAATCGTGACACTCAAGAGTTTCCGAAAATGGGACCCAAATTGTATCGCCCCGGTGCATGCAATCGCCGCAGGACGGCTTTTCCCCGCCGTCAGTCAACCAGCGTCCGGGACGCATTTTCTCGCATCGAACCGATTAGCGAACGTTAATATGGTTCCACAATGCAACATGGTGATTAATGATATTTATCGGCTCGCACATCGCGGCGTAGCGATGTGTTTGCGTGACCGAGCGCTTCATCCAGCACCGAAGGAACCAAGAAGGGCACTTGCTCGAATTCGAGCCCGAAACAAAAACAATCTCTTGTTGTACCCTTTTTCTGACCCCGCTTGATGTCAACGTGTTATTAGACGATCCGGTCGAGTGCTTTTCCGGACCGGGCAAAGGGACGGGAAATAAATAGCACTTACATGGCTGCCTGCCACTATCAAACATTTAAGTGATTTACTGATCGCCCCTGGATTACGCCAGTAAAGGATGTTGTACCGCACGTAAATTAAGTGCCCTCGAGTGGAGTGTCGTGTTTGTTGAGTAATTTTATTAAGCTGATGACGATATGGAAGTCGAGTCACGGTACAGTGGAAGAGAAAAGCGGAGAGTGAGGTTCCTTTGTGTTTTTTCATGGAAAAAATTAATCTTAACCCTTGAAGCGTTACAGTTTTTTCGTAGCATGTTATTTCAATGTTGATTAAGAGAATCATAAAAATTGAATCATAAAAATGTAAGAATCATAAAAATTGTAACACCACACTGTAGGTCCCATGTTAAATTTTACATCTTAACATCCTAAGACAAGAAAAGAAACGACACAAAAAAATGCAAACGATTCAAAGAAGATTTGATTCCCAAATTTATCCACCTGAATATTTGTTCTTTTTTACACTCTTAGTTTTAGTTAGGGAAGGCGAGGGAGATTTCGCCCATGCATGTAATTTTGGCCCACCTGGAAAGACATCTATTATCACACTGATGTCAAATAAAACCAATCTCTTGCTTTTTTATTGTATTTACATCGATTTATTCTGGTTATTTGCCAAGTTTGGAAGCGACTGTATCAGAATTTTTCGAGAAAATCGTTAAATTGTACGACGCTGTCAGATTGTGGGCCATTTTTCTAGTTCGTCCACCACCAAATATAAGCAGCCACTGGGTTATAAAATTTAAAGTAATAACGACAAAAAGCGTTATCAGAAATTGATAATTTTTCAGTGAAAACAACTAGTAAACTTAAAAATATGAATTTTATTGCATGCTCAGATAACTACTCTACATTATCATACCAAGTTTATCGTTATATGGTCGATACAATGAGTGAAACGAATTTTTTCGTGGTATCCCTGCACTAAGTGGGCCAAAATATAAGTGCAGGTTAGGAATATGATTTTGTTTACATTTATCATTTCTATCTGACAACCAAAATAACCAAAATAATGTTGCTTTTTCAAAAGCGTTCATAATAATGTAATAAATCAATAAATGTTTTAATTATGCTTTAATATCAGTTATTTATTTTACTCTAAAACATTCAGAGCCATATAATTTTGCCCTCATTAGATTTTAAATTGCCGTCTTTTAGACAAAATCTTGATCAATTCATTTGAGATTTGCAACGTGTTTTTGAATAACAATAAAATCGTGTACGGAGTATATTTATTTTCGCCATTTAACCGGGTCCTTAGCGATTAGCTTTTAGTCCAAGGGTAATAGCGGTCAATACCTTGTGAATGATGTTACCAATTTTCTTGCTTTTTCCGTTAGTCTCTCTACCATCGGTGTGTTTTACTTGGTTTCAACAAAATTTAAATTTAATGCCTCCGATTCCGACTGACAAATAATTCAATGGTACCAAACCACGGCCAAGAAATATTACCAAAGAGCGGACCACCGAGAACAACGTCCTCAATGCGACACTGAAAAACCAATTATCCTTACTCACACGCCCCAACAGTGAATCAATGCGCAAAAACCGTGTGTTTCGGTGTTAGATCGCCCGAATGTCTGACGCCCGGTCTGGCGCCTAAACCGGGAAGTGGGATAAGCGTTCCGCAAGACAAGAATCCGGTCTGCAATCGGTAGTCAAGTGTCGTCCAACCGGAGTCGCCGCCATACACAATGCACCCTCGGGAAGCCTGATGGCGAAACGTTGGTACTTAGGTGAAGCGGTAGTCCAAGAACACGGCGCTACAATGCAACGTTCCGTTCCCGAGGAGATTTATTATTTAATGATGACTCCTATTTCACTCCGGCGGACGCGCTTCCGGCAAGACTCGTCGAGCGCTGAAAACAGCGATTCCGCAAAAGCTCTCGTGGACGCAAACGGCCAAGCACCGAAGCCAGGAGCGTAGAAGGGAAAATTGCCACGGTTGCCGACGATGGGCCAACCGGTGCCGATTACGAAGATTTGTTTATACGGCACTTGCACCGCACGACGGCAACAACGACGGCGACGATGACGACGGCGACAAACGACGATCGCAGTATATCGTATTTCGATTTTCAAGCAAGCACCACGCCGTTCGATGGTACGTATTCTCTTCTTTCGAAGCCTCAAGAGCCTCCCGAGACAGCGAGATAGCTGACGTGGGATACGGAGATACACGACACTATAACCGCGCACTGACCACTCCTGGCATGGCTATCTGCAAAGGAGTCGGACCGCTGGGAAAACCATTTCTGGACACCCATTAGAGGTCGTCCTTACCGGAACCGGTGCCTTTTCCCCCGAGCGGTTCCCTGGTTTGGGAAGCAGATTGCACTAATTTTCACAACTCCGCATGCAGATGCCTTCGGTCACCGCGCGCCCTGCCCTGTGTCTGGTAAATGTTTTCCTTTTATTTATGAGTACCGACCGAACGGACGACAATCTCTGGCAGGTTCGAGAACCATTCCCGGAACGTACGGTGGAAATGGTAGTAAAAGTAACCCTGAATGTTACAATAATTGTCACAGACCAGATCATTCCGGAGAACTTTAGACGTTCAGCGTGACGGCGTACCGAAGCGTTCCGTTGGTTTTAGTGCGATTGCTTGTGCGATGATGGAATGGAAGTGTCCCCTTCAGTTCCTCTGGCCTTTGCGTCCGCTTTCCACCGCACGGTTTTCCGGATGGCTGATTTAGCTTGGATGGTAATTGCGTCTGTCCGTCGAAGCCATGGTCAGTTTCATTACGGAACCGACCGGACCATTTGGCTCCTCGGGAAGGAGGCCTCCATTTGCAAATTCCATGGAACTCATCGATAGACGTGATTCCCTCTTATGCGTCTCCCTGTCCTCCACCGTAAACTTCAGCCATTCGGGGGGAAAAAACGGACCCGGGAAGCGACAGGTCGACCATCGGGTTCATCAATTAACAAAAGCCTCCCGGGGGGAGGGATGGAACCCACCCAACTCGCGTCCGTAAATATTAATGGGCTCTCTCGCGCACTAAAAGCGGTAATGACTATGAAGAGACAGTTCGCATCCATTTATCAGTCTCCTTCCGCCTGGAAGGGACATTCGGTTGACACAATTTGCGCTGTGCGGCCCAGCTCCAACCATCATCAGCCATCAGGCGACCACGGTTGTCCGACACAACGGTTCCGGGGACCAGGATGTCTTCCGGTCAGCAACTTCGCCGCTACCAATTCGTGCATGCTTTATGGTTTCACTGCGCGATTCGCCATTTTTATTTCACGTTCGTTATCCGTTACGACGGAGCGTGGCGTTTGAATAGGGCTGGAGCCAAAAATTAAACAGGGACTCACTGGTTTGCACCGCATTCGGCCAAATGTCCAACCACATTATTTCCTTGCGCTTATAATTAATTTCATCCAAACGACGACGACGAGTGGACGTTAATAAATTTCTGCCAAATTAAACCATTTCTAGTTGCCACGTCACCACCCACGGTTCCGCCATCCGTGCGGCGGAAATGACTCCTGCAAATGACACACGCCGGGCGCTCGCTGTCGACAGACGCGAACAAATGCCATGTCATAATGCTAATCAACTCGAGAGCAAATCGCCACACATACATAGTTTGCCGACCGAGCGAGCGAGCGTGGTTGCTGCTTTGCATCTGACCCCGATTCTGGGTAACCAAAGCGTGCAGTGGAAAGGTGACACCTAAAGCGATCTGTCATTTTCGCCACCACTCATCTCCTATCTTGTCCCTTTGTCCCTCAATAGCCATGCACTAAAAAAGGAAACATCTTTCCCTCGACATTGTAGAACACCCAGCTTCAAACGATTCTCCCAGCGTCCGAAGGGAGGAAATTATACAGCACGTGCTGGACATATTTTTTTCCACCCCTTCCCAACCGGAATTGCATGAATAAATGTCGTTTAAAAAAAAAATAAAATAAACATTGGCGAATGTATGCAAACCGTTTGCCATTTTATGAGAATAGTTTGTTGCACGAAACATATGGGGATGATGTATAGTGGTCATAGTGGCTTTCGCAGAGCTCGCGTTTTGGCTATTTTTTTTTTGTCGTAGCAGCTTCGCGTAATAGTGTTTTGCAATGCAGTAGAGAATACCATTTGGCCCTTCTAATTGCCCTCTTACTGGAGTCTGAATATTTAAAAGACAACAATGAAATGAAACGGTTTTATGTAGCGTCCACGAAGAGCAGCAATTATTGTTTAAATGTTTTTACCCGTGCGCGATGGTAAGTAAATGATATAATTTGTTAACAATATTTACCTCGACAACAATCTGCATAATCTGAACTTAAATGCTACAATTAAAGTAAATCAATTGTAAAGTTAAAAGCAACTTTTTTAGTTTTTCTCTCAGCACAGTCATTTAAATTTCTGTACCCAACTGGTATATACACCGTTTTCGTTGTATGTCATGTTGTAACGGTTGTATAGACACACATAATTCCTCCTTCATTAATGTTTATCCAGCCCTATGTTATTGTACTTGGTGAAATTGTTTCTAAAATTGCTTGAAAGAAATACTCATGTAATAGGAATATTTAGCGGTTTAAAAGAAATTGAAGAAAATAAATTTTTATTGTTAACATTCTTAAATTATGAATTGGATTAAATTTAAAAAAATTCAATAACATATTGAAGCGTTACAATGATCAAGCAAGTGAAACAATAACAATTATAATCCAGAGAATGACTATCGGTTTAATTTTAGTTATTACAACTGAAAACACGCACAGATCGTTGAATAACGATTTGTTTTTTTTTTATCTATCTTCAAACCATTAAAATTCAAAGCATAACTGAAGTCTAATCATCGTAATTCAAAGGACGCACAAATTATAGCATTGAAGTATTCACGATCAGCACGCGATGGAAAACTATTTTCCATTACGCTCGGCATAAATTTCCGCAATCCCCAAAACGAGCAGTCAGTTTGAATGCGATAAATGGCGGTAGAAAAAAAAAACCAACGGAAGGAACAATTTAAAACGACTTGATCGGAAACCGATAGATAGTAAACCGATAATTTCCTCTTTATTACCATTTTATTTCAAACGATTCGCCACCGATCCCGCCGATCGCATTCGTCTGCATTTTGCACTGATGGAATGGCAAAAGGAAGAGAATAAAAAAAAAGGAAGAATATGAACCCATGGGGGATGGGACGTGAGGGGGTGTGACAACGCACAACGGTCCGCATCTCTGGCGAATCGTTCCCAATAACAGGTGGTTCAATAATGATTATAGCTTTGCACATAAAAATCCGCTTACAGCGCTTACATGCGCTCTCGAACCGTTTGGGATGAGCATGGAAGGAAAAGTGAGCTCCGTTCATTGCCTTCCTTCCGGACGCTCCTAATCCGGCTGCAGAGTGGCACGTGCGAACCAATGAACCGAACACGGAAAGGATAGCAGCGGGAAAATAAAAATCCTCCCCCAAACCCCAAACCGAAAGCCAAACTGTGGCTTACGCCAGCGAGCTCAAATTGGTGCCGGACGGGAAGGATATATAAGTCGGCGATTAGAAAAATATACAAACGTTCCGTGCTGGCCACAGCGCAACGACACACATCGTTCAAACGTTCAATAAGCTTCCCGGGCAGCATCAGCAGTAGCGGGTTATTTGTTATCGGTTCGTCTGCGCGCACGATGGATCTCGTGGTGTCCGAAGGACATGGCCACGGGTGCCCCACACACCTTAGCTAGCAGCTTTTCCCAGTCGTCGCCCGTCGATGTTGCCTTGCGCTACATTGCGTGCGAGGGCACGATTTTTATGATTTGCCCCGCTTTAGGAGTGCGCTGTAAATTGGCCCTTTATTTCGGTGCTCGACTTGTTTTTTTTTTTTTGTAATAGCGAATGTATGGTTTTTATGTCCAGCCATTACTTCGACGCTGATGTATTGGCTTTTCGGTTCCGTGGAGAGAAACCTGCCCATTTCGAGCCGCTAGTGTCATAGTACATGCTTTCGTTTCGGCCGTTCGGAATTCGATTAATTGACGCACCGGCCTTTGCCTAAAGCGATGTTCTGTGGTGGAAGGTATTTTATGCGAACCAGGTATTTGTTTTTCATATTGGATGGCCAACGGAAAATTACTTAGAACATCCCATTAACTTCGTCCCTAAATTTCCCTCTTCGAATGGTTTAATTTGTATCGAGATTCATCGGTCGTTCCAAAGCATGGTTGGATCGATTGAACGTGAATTGGCTTGTAAAACATACGATCGATTTTAAATAGTTCATCAGTTTTTTTTTCTTCAACGAAGCGAAAGTTTTTTCAAGAGTAACGAGGATTACTTTTGAGTTTTATTGATTCGTTAAAGTTTAATTAGATAACTTCCATTCCAAAATTGTTTTGTAAAAAGTATATTTAACAACCTACTGCTGATCATAAAAGTTTAAATACACATTTGTTTACTATAAATGGAATAATAAGACGTGTTCACTTCTGGAACTTCTTCTTTATGTTGGAAAATATTATAAAAGTTCTTATTCGATGCATGTCAAATTAAGGCATTGATCATCTCTTTAAGGATTAGAGCATTTCATGCAATATGCACTAACCTAAAAGATTAGATTATTTTTAAGTTTAAAGATAAATAGGAAAAGATGTTTTTAAATTTTAAATCAAATGTATAACAACCCGGCTGACAAAATCGTCATGCTTTCTCGTTTTGTTGTTAACAATTGTCGATAAGACAGTACGAGCTTCTTCGATTTAACAGCTAGGAATGAGATTCAAACTTCTTAATATTAATAACAGTTGATAAGTTTGTAGGAAAGTATTACGAATAGAAATTTTGCAGCTTAGATTATACAAAACCGAACAGAGGTAAGCTAGAGAAAATATATTTTTAACAGTATGATCATTGACCTGATGCACTGTTGAAAATCAGTTGGTTAAATCTGACAAACAATACTACGTTTTAATTAACATCGTTCGACGCACCGTAACGACAGCAAATTGAGAAAAAATGCACTATGGTGCAAAACACCATGAATGATAGCGTCATTAAAAAAAAACGACTGTCAAATAACTACAACAACTGACCGTAATGAAGTTCATTCCTTCCGAGTGATCAAATTGCTGCTACAGCATTATATCAACTCGACAAATTTATTCATCCCAATCCACCCACTTTCCGGGCCAACTGTCCCGGACTGCCACTAATCCATTTCGAACTTGGCAAACGTCCACCCGTTTGGCCCGTGCTTGCCACGAGGAAAGTTTACCAACCAGGTGGTCAACTTTGTTTGCCGACGACAGTGAATGTAGCTCGGCGTAGCGGGCGTTGGCCGTTTCACCAACTTTTCCACCAAACCCGTCCTAGTGTCGGTTCAGCTTTCTTGCGTTGTTTCTACCGTCGTTTCCCACTCTCAGAAGCGAACGGAAAAATACTGTTTCACAATAACAACAGAAATGTCCACCGAGACGACATTCTTGCCGTCCATGGCAAACTTAATTTCCACAAAGTGCTGTAAAGCTTCGCTCAGTTTGCCAGCAGCGTGAGCCAACAATCTAGACGAAACTAACGCGCACCGAAATGAGCAACGAAAACGTTAACTTAACCAGACCACCCGGACCGGGGTCACACCTTTTGCCACGGCTTGCGATCCCGCACAAACACACACATACAAATTCATACATCCCTTGAGTCTCCTGATGGCAACCCCGGAGTACCGCTCCAGCACATAATGAGTGGCTCGGTAATGGAACCATTTTTTCATCCCCCAAAAACTTTCTCCCCCACCATACACTGCCCGGGTCGTCTAGTTTTTCGTCTAGAAAACCCGACCCGCAAGAAGAAACTTACCAGAAATGGCACCCTAGAGTGTGTATAACAGCGGCGGGAAACAAACGACAGGAGAAGAAGGAAAAAAAGTTGTCCGCTAAGATGAAGGAAAACAGAGCACAAATAAACCATTTCGAAGGAGTATGTGCTGGGTTGTTCTTCTGGCAGCCTAAAACCGTGCCGGTATAACTGCACCAAACCCTACGGAATGTTATACCTTCTACTACCACGCCCCTCCTCTAATGTTAGGTTTTCTAAGTCGAAATAATTTCGCGTATGGGACCGTAACCGTATGCTTTCACTTACGGTGGAAACTTTCTCCCGCCAACGACATGCCACACGGAAGGAAAGGTGAAATATGGCGCGCGCAAAATAGCGACACTTTGGAGTGGAGCGCTTTTCTCAAGGTGGCGGAAGGGTTTAAAAAAATGATGTTCGGAAAGGTACTCGCAAACATTCCCTCCCACAAAAGGTAATAAAACATTAAAGCGCCCGTTTCGGCAGGGATAACAAGTTGGAGCTGGTGTTGAGTCAAGAAGCTCTTTTCTGTGCCATTCTAATTCCCCGCTCGAAATTCGAATCAAGTAGCTTTTGTGTGTTTTTAATCTTAAATGAGCTTGTTGACAGCTATGATGCACGTTTACGTGTTCTGTGTAACGAGACGTGATGAATATGGTATTTCCAATATAATAAATACTAGCATTTCCGAAGAAGTGATCCTGGACTTTACATAGCGCGTCAGCCGAGCCAGTTACATTTCGAAACAAGGCGAGGTAATTCCCGAGTGAATACTTTGCAACGATCTGAACTGCCAGAGAGTAGGTTAAAAAAGAAGAATATATGAATATTGCGTGAAAGTTTGATTTTGAAAACTTTTACATGTAAATTTGGAAGAAATGTCGCGATAAACAGATGATGAAAGATTTTACGTCGTCGATTTCATTTTAGACAAAATCGTTTACGTCAACGATTTCATATCATTTAAGCTCACACTCCATCGAAGAAATAACAAAACTACGCCTAGAGCTAAGTGTCTCTCTATGCAAATGTGAATTTGACTTGCCCAAACGGGTTTGCAAACGACGTGTGGAGGCGATCCTTCCGTGAGGCTTGTAATAAAAGCTCCTGTACATTCTGATGCGTGAAGCAGGAGTGAGCTTCTAGAATTTTGATAGCCATATTCACCTACCTAGCGATGGTTATGTTTCGACAAAATGGTCTGCACTGTCAAGCATCACAACGTTACTCGATCTGTAAGGTATACTCGCCCCTATGTACGGGAAAAATTGCTAAGATTTTATGCTAAGCTTTCCATGTTTGATCAATGCAATGTACTGGACTTGTTGTACCTTCCTTCCTCTGGTTAATGATGTCAAGCTGGCCACATTTGCTTACGAATTGATTGCTGGTTCCGGAGCCAGTTTTTAGGTCCTATGCAAAAAGGCAACAGCGAGGATGAAAATTGCGCGCTTTTGGGTGACAAAAGATTGGTTTGCACAAGTAACGTGGCTTACCAGAGCAAGTCTTGCCCTTGCAATGCTTGCGTACTTGCATCTCAAGTTCACCATCTGTGTAAAGAAACCGTCCGACTCATCTCATCTCAAACCAGAGGGACACTGAAAGCATGGTGCAGACTCCAGCTGACATCGTATCGCGTAAATTATCCAGATCACGCTGAAATAATGTATTGAAAGTTTAGAAAAGTGGTGAAATCGAGGGCTATAACATTGTACTTACGATAGTTTAATTTTTCAGATGCAATGAGATAATTTTACGTTGCATTCAAAAACAGAACGTTGATGTGCAGTGTTGCAAATTGTCTGCGCCTGGTAAGAAGAATGCGCAACCGTTGTCAAGGAATCAGCACCATGGTTGAGGCCTAAACTGCTTACGGTTGAGGAGTTTCCTGACGCTAGTGATTGTTGGCAACGGTTGGCGCAGCAGATTGGATGTGGAATGAACATAAACAAGCTGTGAAATGAGAAGCAGATAAGACTACAATCTAAAACCCGAAAATTAACCCCATTTCTTGAAGATTTGGGTATTATGGGCGTTGGTGCAATGCAGAATTTCACGCATATTTATTCCAATCCAAGTGTAGGGTCAAGGTCAAGGCTCATGGTCAAGAAGTATCCATTCCTGGGGAGTAGACCATCAACATCTACTTCTTCTTCGTGCTGGGGGACGACTTTGTCTGTGTGACATGAGAGGAAAAAAGTGACCGTTGTGTGGTAGTATTTGGGTGAGAACCAGCAGAAAATTATCACACTAAACATAAACATCACACTAAACTAAACATAAACATTATGAGTCTGATTCAAATCCCTCAGTAGGGTTATTATTCTCGTTCATAGCAACAAACCAACGTTCCCACAAGATGAGCAAGCGAAGTGGCCTAACAAATCTCACTAAACAAAGCTACTCATAACTCGCGTATCATAAATTATGCTTCAATCAGTAAACACTATGGTGCCCCAAAAAGGGGAGGCAGAATCACAAAATATGACGCTTTCAGTTTTCTGAATCGTTTGGGAGGTAAGGAGTTTTTTTTTAAACTCTACAACGAATCCATTTTCTATTAACACTTAAACGCTAAATTTTTTGACACTACTCTAAAGAGCGGTAAATTCTGCGAAGTTTTGTCAGAACTTTAATTGGATGCGGTTGTGTTCACTCATTGGTTGTTTTTTGCCATTGAGGAGAGGACTTCGACTAAGTTAGACATAGTGTACAACATTGCGTCGTATCTCATCGAAGACTATCTTGTTTACAAAGCTGGCAACAACACCACGGGCTGCACGACTACGGATAGGTATACTCGGTATCGAGTTCAGGTGAAACAATGTTCCACGCATGGGTAAGAAGAGACGAATCTGTATCTTTGAGAACCTAAATTTTTCGATGTTTATCATGTGAGCAACACCAACACTGTTCATAACCTACATGGGAAATGTGGCTTTATGGTGAGAAGCTCCCCTATAGTAGATGTGTTTGTAATGTTCCTATTTGATACAAACCAACAAGGGTTACATTAGGATTATTTTCTAGAACAGTCGACAAAAATTACCAACAGTCATGGAAACACTCAACTGTTCGCGAGCTTTCATCTAAACGGATAGCGAAGAGGTTTCCACGTTGTGATGTAAACCTGACGTGTTCCACGTAAGCCATTTGTTCGGCCATTTGTTTGTTGTGCCTGTGAAGTTTCTAGAAGTTTCCAACTCACTCTCAACTCACAAAAAATAATGATCAGTGTCATTCAAATAATAATGAAAAGAAACGCACGAGGATCGTATTATAATGATTGAAGTAATTTGGAATACTTATAGTAATTTGGCTGAATACTTTACTCAAATGAGATATGATTCATAGTTCAAAATAGACTGGATGACAGAACTTGCAAAGCTTGTAAATGTTTTTATTTACAACGTAATCCTAAATAACCAAAATTTAAGTTTATCTCGTTCTTTCTCCAGACAAATTTCCATATGAACGCGTTCTATGTATGTCCTTTCTAGCTAGTCATTCTTGAGGCAGGCCGAAATCATCCACTTCCCTCAAGTCCTGCTATCGACAGCCCTAGTTATCCGTATGAAATAAGTAAACACGACGCGAACTTATGCGACCAGCTTCGGATTGTATACAAGCAGAAATTTTCCGCGAACGCTCTCGTAACGGCACAAATGAACGCATTCGTTCGATGTCAGTCCCTCGCTAGGAGATTGGGAATATTAAAACGTATTCAACTAGTGAATATTTGTAATGATAAGTAACCTTTAATTCTTTTGTTTTATTCCACAATTTTTCATTCAACGATTTCTTTCATATCAAGTTTTCTTCTTGGAGTCGATAATGGTGAACTCGAATGGTGAAATACTTAACTGTTCACTAACTGGCAGCTAAACGGGCACTGACAAACATGCTGCATATTCTGATCCAAACTTGATCATTCGTCTCCCTCGTCATCAACGCTACACGTGTTACGGCTTACGGCTGGACGAGTTGTTTGTAGAGTCTGTGCGGTTGCCAGAAGTTTCCAACAGACAACAAACCAAATTGAAGCATGTTAAAATATTTAACCAATGATGAGAGTGACGTAGGACAAGTCGAGCTCAGTGGCGGATTTAACGGTGCGCGGACTGAGCGGCCGCGGGGGGCCTCGAGCTCGGAAAGGGGCCCGAACCATGAAAGGCCAAGTTTGGCGCAAGATTTTACTGAAATAAATATTCTACAATGATCAACAGGAAAATGAGTTACGTTTTTACACGATTGATTAAAGAGGGTTTCAGCGGGTGAAGTACCATGTAAATCCGCCACTGGTCGAGCTATTTTCACATGCAAAATGACACGACCGAGTTTTGTGGTATAGTAGGAACCTGATGGCCACTGCTTCTTCTATCAAATAGATCGAACAACTACTTCTATAAAATACAAAATAAATTTCTGTTTTTACATGAGTTTACATATGTCAGGTTGGTGTTATGCAATCCCCGTTGTTCACTCTATATGGCACCTAAATTGTATGCCAAATGTAGCGGATTTTGAGCAAGTGTGGCACCTTAAGCGATTCGTTCAGTAACTTACTAAAATCTGTTTGCTTATACACCGGCTTTATTTTTAGTACAAAATCGCACTTATTTTTTCACTTGAGTGTCAGAAATATAAACAGTCGTCAGTCAGATATAAAAACTATTCTAAGATTGTTTTAAAAATGGATGAAAATCATGCACTTTTTTGTGCTTTGAAGCAAGATTGCCACAAGTATGGGGCAAGATGGCCACCTAGCTTAATTGAAGGGTTCAATGGAAAATTTTAAAATCTTACCATATATGACACCGGTATACGTCAAAGGTAGTTAAATAGAGCATTTCAATACGTTTTGTATTCAGATAACGACCCAAACTTAACTCCAAGCTTGCTAAACGGGATGTCTCCTTGAGTTTCAGTTTTAAAACTCAGATTTTTCCGTGAAAAATTATTGATATTTTTGGCTGACCCCTCGGACCATTGAAATTCGGTACGCTATACCTAGTAAGAGGAAAAACTGGAAGGTGGCTCACTTGCCACTATGGCACACTTGCCCCAAATTTCGGTACAGTATTCGAAGCAGTATTCGTTAGCATTCGGTTGTTTGTCTTTGTTTTGCGCCGTAGCCTACTTTATTTATACAGACAGTACTCTTCCAAGAAACCATGTTGTTTTTTTTCAAAAAAGAGCGGTGTGCTTTGCGTAGTTCCAAGAAAACGCCTTCGTGGATTGGCCTTGGTGGTAAGACACACCTTTTAAAACCATATATGAAGACGCCGCGCAGAAGTGAACATCCATATCGCGACGGTATAAAAAGGACACCTTTCGAGACGTAACGACAAAAGTATTCCAATTCTAGCCAGTGCTGACTGCGTTACTATAGACCAGTTCTGTAAAGTACCAGGAAGTATACAGTGAGATGGACAAATTAGTGTTCTGTAAGTATGGATAGTTTGCGTTGTCTTTTGAAAACGGACCCATTGCTGACCGTTTTCTCTCGTTCGTCGATTTCTTTCACAGCATGTTTTCTCCTTGGAGGGCTTACTCCCGCGCCACCAGGTTCGACGGATACCTGTGCTCTGAATGCCTACTGTGCTGAGGGGCTTACGAATGTCGGATGCAACCCGGCCGGTCACAATGCGCAGGCCGGTCACAATGCGCATTCTTGCGTCGTCAAGAGAGATGATTGTCGGAATACGGCAGATTTTTCCAACGTAGGGCAGATGATAATTGATTACAGCATCGATACAAGTGACTCAGAGCCTTTAAGCGTTACAGGCAAGCTAAATGAAATGTTGTTCTATAGAGTGAATAGTAACACCTATTTTAATTCGGCCCAATACAGCAGTTACTCGGCATCGTAAGTATTTTGAATTTGAAGATACATCGAATGAAAAATCATGACCTTTTTTAACAATTCAGCACCGACCCAAAAGGAATGGCAAATATTGCTAACGATCGTTCAACAAAGGTGGGATGTGCTTTAATGGAATGGACTGAGGGAACCTACCTTATCCTTTACCTGGTGTGCAACTTCTCAGCCAACGTCATCGAAGGTCAACCTCTTTACACAAGTGCAGCTATTTCGGCAGAAGGATGTGGAGCTAGAGACATGTCATACTTATATCTCTGCGTCAACTAATATTGTCACGTGTCTACACATTAATTGCACTACCGAAGAGTGGTAAAACCTTCGTTCGAATCGATCCCGACCCTACCTGGATGCTGCACATTACGAGAATGAATAATTGAAATAAAATCTATCAATGGATATCACTGATCAATAAAACCAAATTTAACATAGCATATATAGACTCGAGGTGATAAAGTACATAAGTTTTCAGAACATCTCCAAGTTTAGTCGCACTTAACACTTTGGGTATTCAGTTGGGTACTGTTTTTTAATCTGTTGAAGCTAAATAATTTGGCTGATTTCCTTATCTTTTCAAATAATTATTCCTAAACCCCTTGACGATGTTGTAAGGTTAAAAAAAAGATCACAATGTTATTAGAATTGTTTTGGATTAGAGATCGATACTGCCTCAAAGTTGGTTCAATAAAATCTTTCTTTCTTTATATGGTACAACATTCCTCTGAGTGGGACTAGCCCTCTCTCCAAAGAGAGTTCGTAATACCGGGCACGGAAATTTGATAAAGTTTCCTTAAGGCGAAAATTGTTTGCGTTCGATGATCGTGAAGTGTATTTCATTCTGTGTGATGTGCTATGTGCGCACTCGATTTCTATGAAAACTGCTACGATTATTCACTTTGATGATAAAATTTACATTCCAGACAAAAACAGACCTTATAGAGACACGACACACAACTATGTTTGTTCCAATATATGGTCACATAACCACCAGCATTTTATATTACAAGTATTCTTTTGATGAACGCATTTCGAACGAACGATTAGTTTTCTTTATGCATTTTTTACGTATATTCTTACGAACAATCGCAGAATCGTTTTCAAATTTCAATAACGAGCAGACGATGAAAAGAAGTTTATGTGTCCCTATTCTTCGATCAGTAAACATTATGGTGCCCCAAAACGGGGAGGCAGAATGTAGAAATATGATGCTTACAGTTTTGAGCATCCTTTGGGAGGTAAGTGTTTATTTTTAATTGTAATTGTTAACTATAGTCTTTAGTATTTTTATGTATGAATATCCTTAAACTCATTTACTGTGAAGGATTCCGTAAAATCCATCTTTTCGGGTAAAAATTAAGCCGCATTTTCGTGTTTGCGAGTGAGTGGTGCAAGCAGCACAGTTGTCGCACAGTACTACCCTATCGGTGGTCACTACCATTAGTTGGATCCCGCAACAGGTGTGTAGCGACAAAATGGTCGCCTTTCTGCGAAGCGCTACACTGGTGTGAAAAGCTCCATGACCTCCGAAATCGGCCGCGACGAAACGGCCGCGCTTGAAGAATTATCAAAGGAAGGACACCGCGATAGCGGACACCTCAACCTTCGGACCTACGGCTCCAGTGACCTACGCTTCGAACACAGGACACACCACACACTCTTCGCAGCAACGAAACATCGGAACCTCGTCGTTATCATGCTGACTTGGAGACTCGTACCGGGCAGATACCATTTGTTCGAACACAATACGCATCACTGGAACAGCAGCCATCCTGTTAGGATCAGCTGGTTCATCTTATCGTTCCAGCCATATTATCACCGCAGCACGTCGATTGTCGTCAGCGCGAACTGGATGCCTCCGCACTTGGTAGCGCGGAGCATCGGTTCCAGGGAACGGAAGCTGGGGATGAACGAGCAATGCAAATAATGCCCCATTACTATGGTACGGTTCTGCCGGCGCCTTTTCTCGAACGTTGACACATCGTGCCGACCACGCATATCAATGGCCCTGTTTCGGAAGGCATAGATCAGCGATTCCTCGCTTTGTTACTAATCGAGCTCTCTGATCGCACGCCAATGATCATCGAAGACTCTCTAAAGGCAGCTATGGACCATGAAATCCGTTTCGTTCACATACCCCAGGAACGACGTAGCTATTTGCTGGAATAGCAGATGCTCAGCGGTAACCGTCACCGAAGCCTTCGAATTTTCCTTCGATCTGGTCGATTGTCCGGCCATAGTTCTTATACATTTTTATTTTATTGCTAGCGATCGTCCTGTTTAAAGCAGAAAAAATCAAGTTTAGAAAGGGTAATATGCGATAAATACTTACCAAAAGACGGGGTGCAAAACCATAGGGTTAGTAAGCACGTGGAGCCGAATTGCCAGCTGGCGAAAGACAGCTAAGGGACAACTGAGTGTCTAAAAATGAAAAAGAATTTTAGAAACAGTATCGATTCTAACGCCAGCTGTCAATTCGGCTAAGAACAGACAGCCCGACGATAAGTGATAAGAAAAAGGGAACTTCATCGATCGCCTGACGAGTCGGCTGATCAAGATGATCGACGCCCCTTGGCGTTGGACGTCGGCGCTGAAACGTAAGAAATAAGGCTTGTTTGGGTGCATTAATGTGGCTCAATTAAGCAAATTTGTGCAAAAAGAGAAGTGAATAAAGTCTTAAACGCCTTCTCCACAACGCGAGCATGGTGCTGGGAATGGTAGTGAGTGTGGTGAGCTACGGGTGCTTCGACACTCATCATACTCATTTGGAACTTATTTTCATACTCACCACCATACTCACCTGGCTTCCTCCACACGGAAGCATACTCACGCAAATAAAGTGAGAGTTTTTGATAGATGTCAAAAACTCACCAGTAGAAATGCGATCCATACTCGCTGTGTGGAAACGGTCCTTTATGTTTTGGCTCTGCATACCGCATACCACATACCGGATCGTAATAAATGTCTTGCATTATTTTCCTTCCTCGTGTTAGAACGGTATCATACAACTTCTCAAAAGAACGGTAAGCTTTGCGTAGTTTTGTCAGAACTTTAATTGGATGCGGTTGTGTTCACTTGTTGGTTGCTTATTCCATTGAGAAGAGAATTTCGACTAAGTTAGACACGGTGTGCAACATCGCGACCAATCTCATCGAAGACCATCTTGTTTACAAAGCTGGCAACAAATCCACGGGCTGTACGACTACAGATGTACTTAGTATTGAGTTCAGGCAAAACAATCATTGAATGTTCATTATGCGAGTAACACCGATACGGTAAAAACCCAAATGAGGCCTCCTCCTCGTCTCATCAAAATCATATTTTACCTCGATTGCGCCTTGCTGGTATGCAACGGGTGGTACATGAATTCAGTTTGAATTTTGGAACCGTTGCATTGCCGTAAGAATTAGAAACTGTGTGAAATAAACGGTTAAACTACTCGGGTAACGAAATTGGGCATGTTGCGCTATCTTCAAAGCGAAGATAATACCAAGTAAAGTGCTCCGAAGGAACCTGAGTTCAGAGCGTGTTGCGTAACTGAGACATAGACCAACACGGCATTATGCGATGTTTTGCATACAATTCGCGGCGTTTTCAGCGACTAGATGTTTTGAATATATTGTCACCACGCCACTATGGAGCGAAAAGAGCAAATTACCGGGATAAAATTCGGAATTAAATGTTTTGCAATATTTTCGTTGTATCATCGTGTAATACTATTATATTACACGATATAATGATGTTTCTGGACAATCTTGCCAGGTGGCGCTGCAAAAACTAAATATTTTTTGCATTTTCTATGGGTTGTGGACCTACATTGATTATTAATTGTTTTTTAAATTCAAGGTAAACAATTTTGATTTACTTTTATATAAAACAAACGATATTCACCATAAACTTTCATTAAAAAATTGATATTTAAAGCGTCTGACGTGGACATAACATCACATGAAGAGTTACTAACGTATGCATTAAAAAAATAGACAAATTTTCATCGGCGATAAGAAAAAAGTTTACCAAACTAATTGAATGAAGTAAGTTTTATTGTAAAGTTACATCACTTAAGTAGTTTAAAAAAATATTCTGACTGCCAGCAAGGCATTCACGTACTTGGTCGAAGTTAACCATAGCCGACAAAACCATTCATGTTAACATGTTTTCAGTAGTTGTGTGGCCTGCATGACCACTTGCTGCCCCGCTCTAGTTTGAAATGATTGGAATAGATCCTTTAAGAGTTGTCAAGGCTTTATCAGTTGAAAGAGGTTGAGGGACATAGGTAGGGTTATTAATGCTGGTATTGATAATGATATTTGACCGAATTTGTGATTTTCCGGAAACATGTCTTACAGGTGCTTCGAGCCGTTTTGTTTGAGTGGTCGGCCTCGATCGACACATCTGTATGACAATCTCCATCTTTTTTAAGTTTTTCTTAACCATTTGGCCAGTGGAAGCGACATTCTAGCCCAAAAAACGGAATGATTAGGCCATTTTCTTTTTTGCGTGTCGGTACGGCCTCTGTTGCAATTAGGGGTTAGGCTTTCTCCATAAGTGACAAACTCTTAAAAATCCATATCAACTGAGTTCTCCGGGCAATAAATGTCTGACAACATCAAACAAGTTCATTCCGCGATAATGCTGGAAGTTTTTACACGTATTCAATCGTAGTCGGTTTGCTATTTTGGCGACCGCGGATCCAATTTTAATGATAAACTTGTCAAACTTGTTCTGGATCTAAACGAAATGCTACTATTTATGTTACTTTTCGTTATGTTTGCTACCAAGAAGTTGGTAGCGTTTTTTGTTTTTCCAGGAAAAATCGTTAAAATTTGTCTATTTTTTTTAATGCAGACGTTATCTGAATATTCTAAACTTGTTCCAACATCTTCTAGCTTTGGAATTGGCAAGGGCCATGAATAGCCGAACTTATTCGACGTAAATGGTTCTTTACCGTGTTTGTACAACTTTGGGATGCAAACCATGGAACACCATTATCGCTCATTTCGAGACCAGACAGCGCTTTGGCCTTGCATAAAAATTTTGTGTAAAATTTTGACTAATAAATCGCCTTTTAAACGCAAGACCGAAGGGTGTGTGGTGTGAATAATAGTGTCGGAGGCTTTCCTTCCGGGCTTCTATTGAAGTTAAACCAAACCACTTCTTCAAAGGCCTTGCAAAGACCCTTCAAAACACATAATTACTTTCCGCTCGGATATCTACAGACGAAGTCATTCGCTGTACTGGTACTGTAACAATTTTACCCGCAGTGGTTGTTCCACTGCTTTTAGGCATTCACCCAAAATTTAGCGGCGTTTACCGGATAGGTACAAAAAAAAGCAAGCTACATGGTACATTATCCTGAGGACTCAATTTTGGGTATAACAAGAGCGGTTTGTGGACACATGAACCAGCAATAGCAACCTGCTACATTTTAAGCAAACCAATCATTAAAATATCATTCTTTGCATTGAATGAATCCTTTTCCCGTTTACCGGATGTTCAACTACCACCCTACATCTCAATTTCACGATACCATCATCGACAAGCTTTCATTGAATGAGAATTTCAAATAGTTCTTACCACATACGATATTAATGCATATGGCATGATGGAGACGCCTGGTAGGTGATGAACCATATGCATCATAAATAAAGTACGAAAACAGCTAAGTGCGCGCATATGCGCAGATGAAATGATGATTTATTGTTAGAAAAGATGCTAGGCTATGAGTTGGTATTCATCACATTACAATCTTTTATAATCCTTAGCAATAGCATAAGGTTAAAAGCGGAAAGCTGATAATTTTTCAAGAGTTTTGCGAAAGATTGCGTAATATTTCATAACACTTATTATCAATTCACTCAAACTAGTCAATATATTTAAAGCATGATAATATACCTTTCCAATACTGTGCTTAAAGTTGAATTCCTATCATTTTTGTAGGAGTTACAAGCCT
The DNA here is from genome assembly GCA_000441895.2 of Anopheles sinensis. Classification (NCBI taxonomy): domain Eukaryota; kingdom Metazoa; phylum Arthropoda; class Insecta; order Diptera; family Culicidae; genus Anopheles; species Anopheles sinensis. The sequence goes on from KE525407.1 coordinate 80,804, forward strand.
TCAAAATTGAAGCAATTTTTTCTATTTTTCACGCAATATTTTCATAATTCTTGACTTTGACGGTTTATTTCTCAGAACCTGGAAAAACAAGAGCTCTAATATTTTGGTCATTTCTTAGTTTCATCTTGTAGTTTGAGAAAAAATATTTCATTTTGTTCAAATCCAAAGTTGAACTTTTGAATTTTATCCCGGCTTCGCCCCATCGTGCACGCGGAGAAGAAAATTTCCGCGTCATAATTTTATAATTAGAGAACTTTTTTCATTTTAATACATTTAAACACCACTTAACAAACCATTTGTTCACTTGGAGCCACATTTGCTACAAACATCAGCCACATCTGCCGCTGTTGAACTTTGGTGCTCGTATTAAATTTTGAAAGAGAGAAAGGACAGAAATAAGCACTTTGTTTGTGATAATAAATGGTTGGGTCAAATTAAAAGTGCTCAAGTGCGAAAAAGGCCTTCTTTGCTGTGATTTCAAGATGTTGTTTGAACGTTATCTTGGTGTCTAAAGTAACGCCAAGGTACCGGATCGCAGGCTGCTCCAGGATATCAACATCCATCGATGGATATTTTTGCCAGCTCATGCAAACTCCTGTGGACTGTGGAAGACAAGGAGTTCCGTCTTTTGTAAGCCCAGCTGGAACGGTACACTGGACATCCACTGTTGTATTCGCTGGACTGCTAGATATTGGTCTGTATGCCCTTAGGTCGTTCGGTGGTTTGCCTGCTTTTGGTATTTGGACCAATCTTTGCTGCTTCGAAACCTCTGAAATCCAGATATCTCTGAAGCTTTCATCACTGCTGGTTGGGTTCGCACTTTCTCCGCTGTAACAACATTTGGGATACCGTCGAGTTCCGGTACCTTGCGCGATACCCAACGTTGCACAATAGACAGGAGCTTTTCCGAGATTGATGGGATATTCACCCCCTCTGGAATCGGCCCTGCTGGAAGGAGCCTTCTTAGTTAAGCTAAAACTGATGCTGCATGTCATTATACCGTACTACCAAACTTGCACAGCACTGTAAACTGTGTGAGCTACCACATCAAAAAGTGCTACTTGATCCAACACTAATCATGGTACTGTTCCGCAACGAAGTAAAATTATGCTATAAAAATAACTTAGACCGGATGTGTCAAGCTCATTATTTTAGCGGGCCTCATTTACATATTTCATATGATTGGCAGGGCGCAAAGTTGAGCTTGAAATGAACATGGTTCACCAAAAATCGTTTTTAAAATGTACCAAATTTTCACTTTTGATGCGTTTAATTTTCTTATGCAGTTTGCCAACCTAATGTACTCAGATGATTTTAATATAATATTAGATTTTCGGTTATCAATTCTTAAAAAAAAAACTCGACAAATTCTCACTACAGGGAAACTTTTATTTAAACACTGAGGTAAGAAGTTTTGTCGGAGCTTTAAACGGCTGCTGGTTCCACAGTTATCACCTTGTCTTTACCCACCGGGCAGCTATTCTTCCATACGCTACGCACAAACTTAACCCGTCACACAATGTTATTTCAGTCATACTTAATTTAACAAAACTTCAACATAACGTTAAGGCCCAGCTACGCGATATCATAACAAAAACACAACCTATTGCAAGCACGCAAGTTATGAACGCTGCGAGTGAAATCGCGAAGTCAACCAACAATAACTAAGGCTTGAGTCATGCGACACATAAGCGGAAGAACTTCACACCAGAACCCAAAGCATGACTAAGTGACCCAAATAGCAGCGCGGGAGATGTATTCCGTAGAACAACATAGGAAACCATTTTTAGTTTAATAAACAATTAATTTACCGGAACACCAACACCGAACTAACCAATCAGAAGCCAACATGATGTCAACTAACCTAATTTTACCAACCAAGTTGTTAATATAAAATAAAGATCACGACGAACGAAAAGAGCTCACTCAGTCCAACTCAGCTCACTCAGCCTAGTTCAGTTCAGTCAGTTCAATCGTTCAGGCGTCGAATAAGCTACAACATGTAAAGTGTTTTCTTTTCCGCTCGATCAACCGGCAACGCTCCCGGATGCAGAAGTACCACACATCATTGAAAAAACAGTTGATGATTTGTTTCACACTGAAACAGAAAGAGACAGAACTTTGACAAAGTTTTACACTGTGTGTAGCTGCACGAAATCTCATCGAAGGCCAACTTGTTAACATAGCTGGTGACAAGGCCACGGGATGAATAACTACCGATTTACTTTTCTTCCTCTTGATTATTCGTTGCTCCGATATGGATTAGACCGCGCAGTTTTAGACCGTGTAATACCGCGGCTCGTCCTAACCTAGTTTAACAATATGTCCATCATGAAGCATAGTAAAAGTTTGATTCATACGGTTGATTATTTACGTAGATTCATACTTCATTGAAAAATAAAAGTACCATGGAGGTTGCGCAAGTGTATTTATTACTAAGTTGACAAACCATTGACTCATCGCGTCACGTTCTTAAACTCCATTTCGTGCGTGGTTCTGGTAAAGGATCTAAAACACTTGAGTAAAAACTTAACTATGCACTGACTGCATCTAAACGGGTAGGGACATGAAATGCTCCACGTTCTGAACCAAACCCGATCGTTTTCTTCGATGTCAACGTAACCACGTGTAGGTTTCACGGCTCGGCCAGTTGTTTGTTGAGCCTGTGGGGGTGTCTAGAAGATTCGATTATACGCAAACTCATACAAAAAATGATCGAACTTACCATCAATGATGATGGAGGAGGAGCCAAGCTTTCGTCATCTGTTTAAAACTGGAGTAAACTAAAGTGAACCAGATGAAAATGTCAACATGAGGTGTTCCATAGACCGAGTTGAATACGTTTGACGTATGTGGTACAGATAGGAGCTGGAACCTGTAGGTAGTGTTGTACGAAATAAATTTCTGTTTTTACATTAGTTAACATATAAGAGTGCGGTTGTGCAATCTCGGTAGATCATGCTATACGTCACCAAACATTAATATCTAATAATTCTACATTACCCAAAGCTTTCAGAACCGAATGAAGCTACGACAACGCGACAAAGTTTTCATCATAATGCTTGTATGCGTATTATTGTAACAGCACGGCTTTCGAAGACATGCGCTGCGTGCTTTATTTAAGTTTGGTTCCTATGAAAACTCTTAAGTGTATTGGGCTGGTGATGACGTAAATTTTTTAGAAACAGATTTTAAGACACGCCCTGAAGAAGCAAATTGCACACATTGACACATATCGGGAACGAAGTATAGGTTACATCAATCGATCGATACAGTTTTATCGGTCGATAAAGTTATCTACTCGAATTTTTGATCGATACAGCGTTTAACATATCATGTAGCAACCCCGGCAGTGTACGTGGAATATCCAACAATGATAGTCTACTGGAATGCTTTTGATGTTGGATCGTCAAACCTCCAAGTAGGAACACCAAACGGGTCTAGTAGACAAATCGTCCTTTTGTAGGATCTACCGCAATGATAGCTGACGCATAGATATTTATGGTATATCAACTGCGTGTTGCTGGGGTTGGAGACACTCGCTGAAAGCAGAGTCCACGCTCAGCGGATATTCGTGTTTAAATTACCCAATAGATCCGTCGATGCTCCCACACTGCTCTTCGTCCTAGAGCACTTCTGTCTACTAGCCATTTTCTTACCCAGTCCAGCCAAGCCGAACCAATAACCTCTATGTGTGTGGCGTTTAACGAGGTAGCGACCTGGACGACTTCAACCTGTCCCTAACATCCTTTCGAGAACGACTCAGGCATGGTAGTGACGCGGCATAGACGCTCCGTTGTGAATGTTTTCGTATCGTATTAGTGTACAAACCTTGATGTAAAAACTTAATTATAAGATCAGTCTTAGCCACAGGATGGCCAGACTATATTCAATCAACAATAAACAATAAACAATAAACAATAAACGATAAACAATAAAACTGGACTAAACTTAAGCAAATGGGATGTATACATCAACAGGAGGTATTTCATAGGCTGAGTTTAAAACGATGGACGTATGTGGTATAGATATTAGAGAAGACCATGACTAATGTTATTAAATCGAAAGGATATCATCGGCTATGGCATACATTTCTGTTTTTACATTATTTTAACACATATAAGGAATTGCGGATGTGGACTGATCAGAGTGATATGTCACCCAATATTAATACCGAATAAGTTACATTACCAAAGCTTTCAGATTCGAATCAGGCTACTTGCGAGCGTGATAAAGTTTTCGTCATGTCATGCTTGTTTGCGTTCGTTCTGCGACGTAGCTTACTTTATTTTAACAGCACGGCCTTCGTAGAAGCGCGTGTCATGCTTTGTTTAAGCTTGGTTCCAGGAAAAGCGAGGTCTCCTACGTGGATTGGCCTTGGTGATAAGTTCCATTTTCTAGAAACAGATTTTTTGGCCGCAGAAGCAAATGTTCCTATCTCAATAGTATAAAAGGGACACCTTCCGAGGGTTAGTAACAGCAGTATTGTCATTCTCGTCAGTGCTCATTGCGCCTCGATAGACCAGTTCTTTAGAGCACCACGATGGAAAAATTAGTGTTCTGTAAGTATGGATTGTTCCCTTCATCTTCTGAAAGCGAACTCGTTGTTGATAATTTTCTCTCGTTTATCGATTTCTTTCACAGCATGTTTCGTTCTTGGAGGGCTTACTCCTGCTCCAGGTCCTGCTTCAGGTCCTGCTTCAGGTCCGCCGGACTACTGTGCCAAGTCCTATTGCGTTGCGCCAGGCACAACGAATGTCGCATGCAACCCACCTCCAGCCACTGGAGGACCGGCTTGTGATGGTAAAAATCCTATCGCAAAAGAGCTTCTCGAAGCAGAACAAAACCAAATCTTGAACTATTTAAATGGAGTGCGCAATTCACGAGCCTCTAGTCAACGTCCAGCTAATAGAATGTTCAAGTTAGAGTGGGACGCGAATTTAGCCACACAGGCCGGGAACAATGCCCATTCTTGCGTCATCCAGAGAGATGCATGTCGGAATACGGTAGATTTCTCCGACGTAGGGCAGATGATAGTGAGATACAAGGACTCTTTAGCTAATCTAGCACGAACCACCTTAACTTCAGCGATCAATAACGTAATATACGATAACATCAGTTTTTACCCCTATTTTGCGTCGATTGCGTCATACTCAAATTACGAGGCCATGTAAGTACTGTTGAATTGACGAACTCATAGTGTTCCGACGAAATTGATAATATTGTTCTCTTAAACAAATCAGTTCCAACACAGAAAACGAGGCAAATATCGTGAACGATCGCTCAAAGAAGGTGGGATGTGCTCTAATGCAATGGACCGAGGGAGACCGATATATCCACTACCTGGTGTGCAACTTCTCAGCCAACGTCATCGAAGGCCAACCTGTTTACACAGCTGCAGCTTCTGGGGGTATGGGATGTACAACGAAAGACACGACATACGAATCGCTCTGTCTCACCTAATATAGTTACGGCACTACACGATGAAAGCGCAACCAAAAAGTGGTCAAGCCTTGGTTCGAATCCATCTCGGGGTTGCCTGGCGCATATGGTTTTTTTTGGCGACAGTCCCGGCGGCTTACCGTCTTTATCTTCACAATAAAAATCTATAATGAAAGTAATCACCGACTTGAACAAAATACAGGGTATTCGATGTATCATGAATTGTAAAACAACAAGACACTTCAACAACATACGCTAACTTGCTTCCAAATGAGTACTTGCAAAAATGCTCCACGTTCTGAATCAAACCGTACCGTTTACTATGACGTCATACGCAACCATGCGTTGGGTTCACAGCTCGACCATTTGTTTATTAAGTCTGTGGGGTTGCAAGAACTTTCCAACATACACAAACTCATACTGAAGCATGTTCAAATCCGAGGGGGGACCCAAAAGTAGCGGGAATTGTATTGTAACTTTTTTATTAGTGAAATTTTTAATACCAAATTTTTATCACTTTCTCCATTGATTAGATCATTTGTTAGATCATTTCTTCCAGTGTTCAAAACATTTTTAAAATCCCTATTCATAATGTTCTTTATACCTTACGGCGATTTTTGTTTCACCTCTTTCACAGTCTCAAATCGTTTCCCTTCATGTCTTTTTGAGTCTGGTGATTAAAAACAGTCAAAAATGGAAAAATTTGAAGAATAAAGAGTTTTTGGTCAAACATTACCTCACGCACAGCGATTTTGGTGCTACGGAGCGCAGCTCTACAGCGACAATTTTGGCAGCATTCCTTCTCAGGTTCAAATCTTCGGGTAAAATCCTCTGAATCGAACTTGATGATAATCCAGACTCCTCACATAATTGATGAATGCCTCGACGACAGTCTTCACCTGTAAGATTGTTAATTTTGTCAACATTTTCGTCCGTTATTGAATTTGAGGGCGCCCAGAACGAGGTTGGTCTTCGCTTCAGTCGTAAACATGTGTTTTACTCAAGGAACTATCCCCATAGTTTTACAAGCTGTTTGCAGTATCACAAGGGTTTCCGCGGATGTTCCCAGCCGCAAAAAACAACAACAAAATTTTACAGCCGCGCATTGCTTTCAATACCTGTTCATCTCACTTTTTCGCCGATAAGAAAAAAATGGTAACATGGTACATTGTAAATTTTCTCAACGACGAACGGGAGCACTTACAGCGACAAAACTTTGCCTACAGATTGGGAAGAGAGGATGCATCGAAAATCCACTGGAGAAACCGAACCCCTACTCCGCCTCCCAACCCTACTACCCAATTCTCGTTACCAACGGTATTCAAACAACGATGAGAATGACGGAAGAAAAGCCGAGTTTTTGACGACGCGTAAAACTGGAGAAAAGTAAAGTAAATACGCTTAACGAACACGAAATAAATTTTGAAATTAGTTAACATAGATGAGACGAAATGATTGAGCATAAATATCGAATAATCTGCAGTATCTAAGATTTGAAACTCGATTTCAACTTCGACAACGTGATAAAGTTGGCTTGAAGCGATGTTTGTTTGCGCTCGTTTTGCGACGTAGCGTACTTTATTTTAACAGCACGGCTTTCGAAGAGGCGCGTGACGTACTTTGTTTAAGCTTGGTTCGTATGAAATCTCGTACGTAGATTGGCCTTGGAAGTAACGTCCACATTTTCCATAGAAACAACCATCCAGCGAGATGATCGCCGGAATACGGCAGATTTTGCCAACGTTGGTGAGATGAGTCAGGCACCCTTCGGTGTGTTCAAAAGTTAACGACGGCATTTCGTTTGGTTTGTGTGTGCAATGCGTAAGTGAGGCAATCTAGTATGCGTGTCATAGTTAAGTTCCGTGCATCAACCGGACGTCCCTGAGTGTCGATAGTTCTACCCGGTGGTCGAGAATCCGTGTCGCTATCCGTCGTGGCAGTAAGCAACTGATTAGGTACGGTCGCACATGACGAACCTTTGATGGCGAACCTCTCGTGCACTGTTACAATCGAATGTAATGCTTAGTTTACATGAAGCGCAAAGTAACCTTTGCAAACGGCAAACTGCTGTTGGTTGACCAGCCAACTGTCAAAGCAAGTAAAAATCTGTTTTTCGGACAACGAGTGAAAAATAGTGTTTTCAAAAATTTGCGGATGTGGTATTTTGTTCGACCGTATGGAATATATGTTGTTTGTGAAGATTTACAATGTTTTTTGACAAGATATCAGTTTACAAATTACCTTTGTGCTGTTTTTTTTAACATTAGATAGTCAAATCAATATTTAACGTTTGCTTTTGCGCCTCGTATAAACTAAGCATAAAAAGAAAAGATTCGCCGAACCGTTTTGCCTTCACACGTAACGAACCTTTGATCTGGTTTTTGCGACTGTTGCTTAGCGTTGTGAACGGGATCCGTCAAAAGGGTCGCTCAAAAGGTTCACGCTATCCAGCAAAATCGGAAAACCTTTTCTGCTCGAAAAAGGTTCGCGAACCCTGCTCGGCAAACCAACGCATTCAGAAAAAGGTTTGCGGATCGTCCAATTCGAGGGTTCGTGCCGTGTGAACGAACCGTATCTGTCAGTGTAGTATACGAGTTCTGGTGTCATGGATGTCTTTTCTGGTCTTATCACATTACTTACTACTGCCGCCATGGCAAGTATTCCTTGATACTCAGTTTTACAATTAGTTTAACAAATTGCCTTGAGTGGGAATTTATGTCATTTGAAGTAGCTTCATATGGTTTTCACCTGGTTAGTTCAAAGAAGCCGAAACATTCTTAATTAACTGGCGCTCCTAGTAATTGATGGCTGGTCAAATCAGGAAACATAGATCAAATCTGATCAAATACGCCAAAGACAGAAAATGTTAAGCCATAAAATAAATGTCAACTAATATTGATTTGAATAAACATAACCGACATTTGTTTAACCCCGGTTTTCTAGTTCTACAACGTGTACAGAAGAACTTTCCGTGGTTCGTTAACTCGAACGTAAGAAAATAAATTATAAAAACCGCTCGGCTGGCAAAGTCGATGAAATGAATGAAACAGCCTCCCAGTCCCTGATTCGGAAAAATTTCTATCATCCACGGATCGATCGCTCGGCTTCGGAGCGATACGATCTCGCAAACGAAGAAGGAGAAAACGCAGTCATCAATTTTTCTCCCATAAAATGCAAACCCGGTACATTGACCGAACTTGCGAAAGGCACGCAACGTTGGAAAACGCCATTGCGCTGGGAATGAAGGCACTCCTAAAAAGCGCTACTTGCAGCTGCAAAAAGAATGAACGTGCTGATGCAGCGGTTATGCAAATAGATCGTTAATCATGCCTTCCTTGTGTTGCAGTGTGTCGTCGGGAGTGTCGAGTGTTTAACCTTCGCTGTAATCCCGCCGTTCGATAGCAAATGTTATGCGCACTTATCGTTCCCGAAGGAGGGGGTTGACGTTCTGTTGGATGATCTTATACCGTCGGCGTCGTCGTTAACGTTGAAACTATTAGTTGATAGTGCAACAAGATTGGATCTTTAAAACTTTGTTGAAACATTTGAAATAACGAAAAGGGGGGTCGATTCTAAATCATTGTTACAGTG